>CANSNZ010000690.1:422500-772500 GCA_947646795.1 Beta lomatogona | reverse complement strand
GGGAGTGGCTGGAGCAGCATGTTACTGGTGTAGACTTTAAGCATCCACTGTTAGCTTTGAGTCGAGATCAGAGAACTCCTTATAGAAGGCTTTGAAATGCATATATGAATGCATTACATCATCAACTGCACACATTTCCCTTATGCTATGCATTGATAGCTGCGGAGCACCGACATCGACTGTGCGAATTCCTACACCACTAGCCAGAATGGGACCGATTGTGGAGCCACAAGGCATATCATTTCGTACCACAAATTCCTACAGATACCAAAAATAATTTCACATTATTTAAATACTTCAGAAAATCAGACTAAACTAGTTGATATAAGGCAGAAAACTATGGCTCCAAAACCTATAAAAGAATGATAGGGATTAGGGACTGTCGGAAATGGTAATAACCGCATTCAAGACGCAAAATGTTTTCTGTTTTTTGCAACTTTTCCAGAAAATGTTTTTTCCTGTCATTTAAAGATTTTGCATTTCCAAGTCGACTATAGGGAATTGTTTCGAGTACTATTGCAATCCCAAGCCGTGTTCGATTTAACAGAAAACACTTTGAACTCAACTTAATTTTGGTTGGATACTTGGATTAATGAGAAGTATATGTCGATGGATATAAGGTTTCAAACAATATTTTCCTTTGTTTAGTTCTTGGATACAGAAATTAGAGTGAAACAGAAAATAGAAAAGAAAAGACTGGATGGATTGGAAGAGAGATAGAGGAATACAAAGAAATAGGAACGAAAATGTGGCATACATTCCTTACAACAGGGAGAAGATTTCCGCCCTCGGCAAAACTATTTCCTAACCTTGGGGAAACTATCATCACTCATAAGCCAAAGGAAATTGGGTAAATCACTTCTAAAAATGGTTTCCTTCTACTCGAGATCATTTGAACTTAATGGGTTACTACATCTTCTAAAGATCAGCTCCGATTAGTGACTAAAACAGACAGATTGTGGACAGAAAAGACAGATTGTGGACAGAAAAGACAGATTAAGGAAGGAGAACAGCTGAGGAAGAACAAGCAAGATATGATTGAATTAATGCTAAATAAGGTGACTGATCAACCAATTACAGGCCCCACCAATCTTTCGAGAGGAATGGCTTTCTCCTGAGCTACAAACTGCTGATTACTTTCCACAATATTCCACATGCCTTTTCTCTCTCTATTATGCTCAACATGTAAAGCTTTCCCCTAACAAAATACCTATATTACTCTCCAAGCTATTTAAGACACTAATAGTAATCCACTACCCAAATGCCCCTCCTGCTAAAAACTGATGCTTAGCAAATCCCTTGAGGCACACAGAATAGAGAACAAATACATAAACTTGAAAACTGGCAAAGTACTATGTAGTTTCATACCTAGATCGGTAGATCCAAATAACAAAAACGAGCATGGACTTGAACACATAAAATTGAGCTCAGACCTGGACAGGAAGATTGTGTTTAAGTGCTATTTCCTTGAATATGAAAGAGGTTAGAGCATTTGTTGCATAACGTTGATTGGCATTGTGCTTGATAACCAATCCCCCATGCATCTTGGGCTGATGATTCTCTTCATGTTTGTCCTGATAAATAATATAAATTTATCAATAATGCAGGTGAAGTTTCAAGGGGATGAAACATATCAAAGTATGTGAAAGCCAAAACAAAGCGTACGATAGCCCACCATGTAGTTAGGGTGTAACGCATGAGCCATGTCCGCTGATACGAAAAAGCTTTTCTGCACAACTTTTTCCAGCATCTGAACAATCATAGAGAAAAGAGTGAGATGCCTATGCACATGCAGAAGCAAAGAAATGAAAATAGAAATTCCAACATCAACATGGCAACTCAACCCCCACACCCCCCCCTCTTCAAAAAAAAAAAAGAAAAAAAAGGTTGAGTACAGGTAATAACAATTGCAGGGATCCAACCAGCTGAGATCTGCATATAAAGTTTCCAAATTTCTTAATCCATGCACTGCTATTGAAGTACCAATTTGGATATATGCCTCCTTTATTTTTATAGTAGCACAGTGGAGGGAGGCACGGGGTATTAGCAAACCAATGTTATGAGAAGAGAGAGAGAAGGTAATGGCGACCATGTAATGAGGAGAGAGAACGAAAGAAATTACTAGCTCAAAGCTATGTTGCAACTAATTTAAAACTTCCATATTATGGAAGTGTTGCAACTGAAAAAGTCTCGTGAATTTGGATAGCAAATCAGTTGCAATGCAGTTTAATACTTTCTAAGGATGTGAAGAAATAAATACTATATGGAAAAAAAATCTTATCCCGTATCAGTACAATATCCCTTTTTAATATATATGTACCATAACTGTTCACTATAATTTTAAGCATGAGCGAGAAATTTCTAGAAACTAATCCCCACACACAAAAATAAAATTTTAAGAAAGCAACAAAGTACGTAGTTATTATGAAATTCCATTATCACCTTAACATTTGAGCAAAAGGCATTAGTGACTCTGGATATAGCGTCCAACATGACGGGAGATCCAGCTCCTTGGGCTGAATTAGATCCAATTTCTTCATGATCAAAAAGTGCCACCATTCTGACACCAACTTCATCATCAAGACTACCCTCTGGGGATGTAGCATCTATTAATGCCTGAATGAAACACCAAAATTTTAAGGAACGAAAGGTAGAAGACAGAGTAACCATCACAAGTTGTTTATCACCCCAAGAAAAACAAGGGGAATTAAAAAATCATAGAAGCATATCTAAAATTATGAATAAAAATCAATCACTCTCACCTAATTTTTTTTTTCCTTTCAAATTCTCTCTTGGTGAAAAAATGTAAACAAAAACTTAGCACATAGAGAATTCAATTAAATTTAAGAAAACCTTACGTACCACATAATAAAGTCAAAAGACAAGGAACCATAGAAATATATGAATGGCCATTGAGTCACTATGCCTCATTCATCTAGTTCCATACTTTTGCTTTACGAATTGTATTTTACTTCTTGCTGATCTTCTATTTGCTTATTTCTATGCTGTTTATATTAGGTGTTCCGTGTTCGCATAACTATGAAAAATCAGCAAGTTATTCACATTCTTGTTCAATTATATTTTTTCTATTAAGAAAATCATAGAGATTTCGGTAGAACTGTTGACTTGATCGTGGGTAGATGTGAAAACAATTTCCATCTCATTCTTCTCTATTCTTGTCCAAATCGGAATGAAGATGCCTTCATTCGAAGTGGTCATGCCGATCCTTATTTCCCAAAAGGGACAACCCCCCCGGGCTTCATATAAGCCATGTATGATTTGAATTAAAAAAATACAGTTACTTTATCATAACAGATGATCAGAGCCACTCTCTTTCTTTTCTTCATTCTTTCTCCTCTGCTTTCCGCATCTCTTGAGCTCTCCTCTCTTTCCATTTCTCTCCCCATGTGCAGCTCGCGAATGTGCAATTTGCAAACCTTTGATCTATCATTTATACTTTCTCTGTTCTTTTTCAAGTGCAATGTTTTGACTTTTTACGCTTGCCAAAACTTTGATCATTATATCTTTAACACTTATATATTATAATAGTTAAATTATAAAAAGTCAAACATTACGAGAATTTATGCATTGAAACTAACCCAAAGTTTTAAAGCTAAAGTGTTATGATTATATTATTCTTATTGGTAAGATAGAGGTATTCATAAGCCAAACCTTCAAAGAACAAAATGACATTGAAAGATTATCAAGCCTTCCTGAAAAGACAAACTCCTTCAGTGCACCAGCTATAATGCTTGGTTGAGTATCACATGCTTGCAACTCAAAATCACATATATGATCAGGTTCACAGCCAATCTCTTTCGCCAGAAGCTGGTGAAACATGATAAAGTAGAAGCAAGTCAGCATACATCAAGTTCTTCAGAAGATAATTCCAAAAACAATGAGAATAGAGGAATTGTAGAGAAGTAAAGCCCAAAACCTTAAGCAAAAGGGAATGATGTTTCTGATTCTTGGTTTTCGTATCGTCAGTAGATTTCTTTGCCTCAGTCTGATCTCCATTATTAATTGAATCGATTTCATTAACAGTCCTATTGAGCTCTTCCTGAATATTTTATACAGAAATTTTATAAGAGAAATACCAAGTGAAAGGACAGCTTTGTTCATTGCCAGAGAAAGAATCACATGAAAATAAAAGGTGCACAAACAGAAGATCTAAAAGAAGAAAGAAAAACAGAGCTGCTCTTGCCAGGTGGTGTATAAATAGATCACAATCATAATACTTACATTGTGCTAATTTCATAAGGATTACATAATCTTTGGTCTCGTCTAACAAATAATTTTTTATTAAATGATCTAAAAGGAAACATCGTCTAATGAACACTAGCACTGACAAAATTATGAACACTAGCTGATATGTACGGATACAATCGTCACTCAATTGGACAAAACCAAGGGGATTCGAATTTGGAGGGTCCATATTGCGTGAATTAGCTTCACTCACTGACACAAATAATCTATCTATATCAGGTTTTGACTCACCTAACATACAGGTCATTTGTTTGACTTGCACTCACCAAATCAAATAGCTTTAAGTCACACTCACAGCAAAAGAAATATAGAAAACTCCAATTCATAGATCAACATAACATGTGAAAAAACTACAGCCCTAAGATCCAATTATGATAAAAAATCTGCTTAACTCATAGTTACATTACATTATTTCTTATATCAACTTGTAGTAAAACAACTAAAACTTCCCAATCAGTCGACAGCTAGCTGTAGGAAAGCAAATCGAAACCAAGTAATTCATAAAAAAGTGAAGAGAAACTTATAAAATTTCTAATCTTGCATCAACAACCTTAATTAATCAAGAAGCAAGAGACCCAACTAAACCCCCTATCATATCTACTTATGCTAGGAGGCGTTCAAAGACAGCAGGATAATAATGCCACTAAGTTGGTTAAAGAAGATATTGCTGATGTCAGATAAGTTATGGAGAAAGGGCTGAATTGTAACTAGTACTGGAGGCAGCAAGTGGTGAAGGCAGTAGATTGAGGAGCAAGCTAGTTGAGAGTAAAAGTAGAAGATTGAAGGAGAGAAATGATCACCAGGATATTTGTAAAAAAAAAGTTTTGGCCCAGAAAGCACTCACCTCTGTAATGACATTTAGCTTGTATCAGTTATAAGATAGGAATTTAATTAAGTACTAGCAAAGGTAACATCGTTCAAAATACATTTTTTTTTTTGCTTGCTTGCTCTTGTTCTGTCAAATAGAAATGGGAGGCGAGTAAAAAATACATTCATGATGTATTAATTGTTGACCACGCTGATCTGATTAAATATAAGTATATCCGCATCTCTTTAATTTATTTTCACCTTAAAATGTAGTTAGTCCCTACTCCTAGCACAATAACTCCATGCAATTGTATTGAGGCCTTTGATTATACATCAGTAGGAGTGAAGAAAAATGTTTATAAGTTTCCCAACAGCAACTATTATTGAGAAATCAAACAAATAAATCACTATATAAAATCCATGTAGAATGAGAATCTTCAAGACTTATGGACGATTCCTAATGCCTATCCTTAGAAAATGAACTCAAGCCAAACCAAATGTCCTTTTTACATCAAGAAGAGAGACCAGATGTTTATCGCCTGTCATAGGGTTTTATTGAGACATAGCTAATATATATTGATATAAATCTTCTCTTATGTCAAGTTCTATTCTACATGAAATATGTCAGCTTGGAGTATCCTTTCAATTTTTATTCCTAAAAAGAACTTCGTAGACCATATTATGAATTGAGAAAACATGTCATAGGTAACTTTATAAGATACACCCAAGGGTCAACAGAGATGATTTGATCATACTACAACCTTTACTGATGTCGCCAAGACAGGAGCAAGATGACTTTGTGTATTTGGCTTGAACCCATCATTAACACCCCTGTTCAAAGACAGGTCATTAACATTAGGGACCACTAATTGAATGAAGAAGAAAAAAAGCGGAGAGGTACGAAATGCAGTGCATTCATCAAGACATAACCTGTCTAAGTGAATAGCTAAGGTAGGAATTCGCATTATAGGATCTTGAATCTTGACAAGCCGATGAGAGTATGAAGGCGAACCATCTTGCACTTGTTTGACCACCACACGTCCAGCAACTCCCAAGTCCCGGTCGAACCATGTGTGCCACAATCCACCTCCATATGTTTGGACGCCAACCTCTAGATAACCTCCTTTAGTTACCTAGCAAAGAAAGAAATGCTTTACTGTGAAAAATATATTTTCACATATTTCCTCCCCCTAAATTTACTCCAAATAATAGTGCGATTACCTTCGATACTGGCTTCAGTTTCAAGCAGGGGCTGTCTGTATGAGCACCAACTATATGAAATCCATTACCAGCAACATACCTATTTGAATTTTTCAGATATCAGATTTCCTTTCACAGAAGGATAAATGATTATAATCTGAAGGAAAGATTACATAATCCTAAAGATATTTAGAAAGCTAAATATACACTATTTAAGAAATATTGCATATATATATATATATACATATATAATTTAGATGTTACACTTAATTCATAATCTTTCAATTACATCCTCCAGCCCTGCCACCCTCCCTCTCCCACCAGGTGGATTTGGGTGCAAACCCACCCAATTGGTGGGCCTTGGGATAAGAGTAATGTTGGGACTTGAAAGGGTAGCTACTCAAACAGAAATAATACTCATTCATATATGAAGTTGGGTACCATGAAATTCAAATTTGTTGCGGAGATCTCACCACTTCGGCTCCCATCATAAGATCAAGCCATCGCATAATCTCAATCAATCAATCAATCAACCAATGCGAGTATCTAGTTTCTTCTAAGGCCTAATAGATCTCCTAATCTACTTATCAATAGCATTTAATGAGCCTTTCAATTGCAAAGCTTAATGGAGAGCACAAATTATCATTTGGCCACAAATATAGGAGAAAGACAGAAAGATCCTAATCGGAATCTTCACGTGTCACTACCAGCATTTATAAACCCCAATAAGTAAGAGAATCGTCCTAAACACAAACTTCAAGTGTCACTACCCGCATTATAAACCCCTCCAAAAAAAAGGAGAGCAGGTGACAAGTTCATCGGATTCTTTTAACTAAAGGGAAACTAGAAAGCCTTAAAAGCATACTTTTTACCAATGGTGAAAGCAACAATTGTGGAGTAATTTCTAGTAAAGAAATACTTCTTTCCAGCTTGCAAACTCCAATCTTCCCTCTCCGAAAGCTGTTCAAATCCAGCTTCCTTCAAACGTCTCTTAGCTTCATCTGAGATTAAGCATCAATGAGTAAGTTGGTATATACTCATGTCATAATATAAACTGAAAAATGATCAGAAATTTTTAAAATTACCAACGGCATGGAAAGCAGTTGGAGAAGCATTCAAAAAATCTATGAGATCAGAAGCAACTGAATTTGCATCATGCTGCTTTGCCATGTTTTCTACTTCCTTTTCCCGTTTGACAATCGCGCACACACTCCCTTCCAAGGACTCTCCCAATCTCTTAAAACTGAATTGACACAAAACTTTATAAAAAATGAAACAATGTAATGTCACACATCTCATAACCTATATTACAAATTTACAATCCGTTCAATTTTATAAAGAAACCAACAATCCAATCACTTCATAAAAAAAAAAAAAAAAATTCATTCGTAGAGATAAAGTTAGCAAATTACACAATCCAACTATATTCATTACTCACTAGTGATATTATTTAAGTTATAATCTACTAATACCAGTCAAATATTTAGCATATACCGGCATCATTCCATTTATAATTTACAGAGTCCTAATTCCTAACTCACTAAATCATTCATTGATTCACCAAAGATAAGCAAATAACATAAACTAGTGAAATCGAAATCAACATACTTCAATTCGCACAAGATAAATATCAGAAACTACTGTATTTTTGTAGTTCAGAAATTAAAGTCACAACTAAAAAGATCATGAGTGAGAAGGGAAGTATTAAACTCACTCAAATGCAACTTACATATAGAAAACTCCGGAAACTAAAAGCAAATAATAAATTATACAATTTAGAAAGTACCTTGTTAATTAATTTAGTTGAATACCACAAAAAAAAATTACAACTTTAGAAATCAAAATGATCAAAGAGACTGAATGATTTGGGGAGGTACTCGGGTTTCCACTTTCCGGAGAGCGAGAGGGGTAGAGTTGGGGCACTTTTGCTCGAGTGAGAAGGGAGGAGGTTTTATACGCATTAGAAGGGGGTCTAAACTAAGCAAAATGACTTGCGAGCTACTCGAGATTAATTCGATCACGATTTAGTTGAGCATGTATTGAACTCGAGATATTGGCGAGTCAAGTTGGAAAATTCCAAAAACAAAAATTTAGTATAAATTTTGGCCCGATTTTTGGCCCGGCCCGGCCCGGCCCGACCTGACCAATGGGAAATTTATTTAAGGCTTGGCCCGACCTGCCCCATGATCACCTCTAGATAATACTCCCTCCGTCCCATAATATAGTGCTTACTTCTCATTTTTCACGGGAATTAAGGAAAATGGATTGAGTGGTAGGATTTTCAAAAAAACATATTTAATGAAGTGTTTTTTTGATACTTTTGTATTGAAACTAGTTTTTTATTTTCTTTTTCCTTTAAATAAAATCAAAAGACAATAAATGTTCCTTGGAATGGTGTAAAGCAATAAATGGGGTCACATGTTTTGAGAGAAAAGTAGGGGCATTTTGAAAAGTTTATGTAGAAATTAAGGATAATTTAGTCCAAACAAATTGACAAAAAAGAAAATAGGCACAATATTTTGGGACACCAAAAAAGGAATGTGAGCACTATATTATGAGACGGAGGGAGTAGTAAACAATTGGTGGGACCATTCCAAAAATAGAAACAAAAAGTGAGTAAACTAATAAGGGACAACCCAAAGAAGGAAAATTGGTAAACTACTAAAAACCAAAGGGAGTGTATAATACATTTTATCTAATGCAAAATCCTTAAATCTAACATGAAACGTATCCTAAAGGTTTTAATGACAGAACTTGTGAGATACTCGAGATCGATTCAGTCAAAACTTGATTCCAAGCTTGGTGAAAGACTCGGTTAGACTCAACTACAAGGGGGCTCGACTCGCCCTCAGCTCAATTTAAAATGATAACGTGTTGTGTCGAATCAAAATTTGAACTGGACTCGCATCATTTATACTCTTATATACTTATCTAGTAGCGTCCAATTTGATTTTATCATTTTGGATTAGGATCATATCAATTATAAGAGCGTCAAAATGGTACTAACATGACTAATTGAGTATACTCTTTACCATAAGATTTTACTTTTTATTATCGGTATCTTGTGCATTCACCATACACCCAGGTGTACCATGTTCATGGTACACTCAAGGCTATTTTTTGCTCATTTGTTCATTTGAACCTCTACCTATTATGTAATTATGCTCATTTGGAGGTTTCAAATAAACAATGAGCAAAAAAATAGCATTGGGTGTATGATAAAATTCCCTATTGGTATGTATAGAGTTTGAAAAAGACGTGGATTTATTTTCCTAAGACAAATATTGTTTATAGAATTAATAGTCATTGGTATTTAAGCCATCGATGTAAATGAAGTTTTTTCAAAATTGAAATTAATAGTCCTTGTGTTCTACAATAGGCTGACAGCTCACTAAATAAAAATGCATGAACGTACATAAGAACTTGCTAAATGAAGTTGCTATAGATCGAAGAAGTTAGAGTGACAACTTTTTTTTTTTAAAGAAAAATGATTTGTCTATCCTTTTGTTGCCTCCAATATAAATGAAATTCCACGAAAATGAACTGTCTGTATAGTTTGGAAATTAATTAAAATATTGATTTGAAGGTATGACTAAATCATCAAAAAGTAGTACGGTGTTATTGGACAAAAACTAAACAAAATGGAGTTTGAGGGTATTATGTGGGTTTTTAAAAAGTTTGGATACAACGTAGAAATTGAGGAAACATAAGGATATAACGAAAAATCTTAACATCTTTTATTCTTGGAAAAAAACATGGTGTGGAAGTAAGCACTAGGATAAGTGTTGGTGTTGGCAATCTAACACTATCGAAATCAATATACCAGGAATATGAAGTTATGAAATGAAACACAAAATTGACACAGATCCAATTTCTCCAAACCAGGTCATGGCTCAAAGTTGATGCTGAGTGTTGGCCGTACCATTTACTCCAAATTACATAAATAAGGTGCACCACTATCTAAAACGATATCTTTAATTAACTCAAAAAGTAACCACTTTAGGGCATATAACGATTATCGAGGCATTGAGAGTATATGCACATTATGAAGAAAACGGGACAGAACTCTGTTTCTTGTACCAACAATCATTTATAGATATATACATTCTATGTTTCCAAATAAGTGTCCCAATTTAGCTTTCACGCTTGGCAATATACAATGTAACTTTGACCATTAACTTTCGTTTTAATACACTTGTAAAAGGATATGGTCAAGTTAAGATGTGTGAATATAATAGTGCAAAAATCAAAGTATTACACATATATAAAAAGAAATTAATTAAGAAAGTATATTCGAATAGGAAAATGGCAAGTAGTTTACTTCATGAGCAGCTTCACAATGTTGTTCTTTCATTGCTTAGGTCTAGGAAGTATAATGAGAGCAAAAATGGAATGAATGGTTACTACAACGAAGCAATATTCGCAACGGCAATAGAATTAAAGATAACTATAGACCAGTATAGTATACACATAGAAAATACTATAAGTATGTTAGGATATTATACTGAGATTTTTTTTTTTTGTTACTTATAATAATGGTTGCTTTAAGCCTTTGACGGGTACATTTGAGCATATATAATAGAAATTGTTAATAACAATATTTGAGTAGATTTAAGTACTAAAGCGACACAGGAGAAACAAAGGAACCAAGCCATGGAATTATTTTATGATAGTGTGTCCGATCTATCGGTAAACCAGATATTTGAGCTTCTTAAAATCTTGACTATGTAAATCTAGATGAAGAAACTTCTCTAGATGACTCCCTGGCGCTACAAGAATTTTCCTTCCGTCCTGTGAATAAGCACAAGGCATCATTTGGATATTTTTATAGTGAAACAATATAGTCCATGATTGTTTTACACCGAATTTCTTCATAACCCATCCCTCTCCTGAAAATGTTACCAAGTGCAAACAGCCACTTAAATCAATTAACATCAATCCATGAGACATAGGCAATGGAACTTCATGAAACTTTTCGCTTCCAAGATCAAAACACTATTATAGTCTATAGACTTTGTCCTAGATATCCAATTCAATGCATTATTAGAATGAACCATAATATATTTTTCAGTTAGTGGATGAGGATAGTAACATACGTTGCTAATTAATACTTTCCATGAATTGCTCTTCAAGCTGTAAAGTCTTGTCGAAGCTCCGTCAATAAGTGACAACTGACAAGCATAAAATCTTATAATCATCACTCGTGCTATAGTAACAAAACTGTTAGAGATATATTAGGCAGTATTGAAATATCCTTGCATATTTGATATGCTTTCTTATCTTTTTAGGCAAGTTAATCATAGCCTTGATTGCCTCCTCTTTGAGGAGTCTTGTAATCTCATATATTACGTGCCTTGGGAATGAGAAAACCCTAAGCTTTGTTCTGTGCCTAAATCACTTTGTCATGGTATCAAGAGCAGGTTAACAAAACCTCATAAAAACTCAATTTTTTTTCCGCCATGGCAGGCGATGAAACACCACCACCGCCTGCAAAAATCGATCCTTCATCTCCTTTCTTCCTTGGACCGCAAGATCGTCCTGGTGATTTTATCACTCCCACTTGTCTCACTCACGATAACTATGCAGATTGGGCCGCGGATATACACCTTGCTTTGGTTGCTCATCGCAAGTTCGGCTTCGTTGACGGTACCATCACCTCCCCAACTCCTCCGTCTACCGAGTCCGACTGGCTTACTATCAACGCCATGCTCGTCTCATGGCTCACCAACACGATTTCTCCCGAGGTAAATAATACTTTAACCAAATATCGTGACGCACGTAGACTATGGGATCACCTAAAACAATGTTTCTCTATTGTAAATGGCCCTAGAATTCAACTGATTAAATCTTCTATTGCTCATTGTGAACAAACTAAAACCATGCCTGTTTCTACCTATTATGGAAAACTAAATGCTTTGTGGGAGGAACTCTCTCTTCTTGAACCGACTATACGCTGCCCTTGTTGTTCTAAATGTACTGTTTCTGATTTGTATTCTCAACGTCGTGAAACCGCGAAGTTACATGAGTTTTTAATGGGGCTTTATTTTGAATTTTATGCCCAACTGAAAACCAATATTTTGTCCTCTGATCCATTACGTACGCTGGATAGAGCTTATCATCTTGCTATGCAAGATGAGCGGGTTCGACTTTCGCAAACTGCAGGTACCCCCGAAGTGGTCGGGTTTTTTGTTCGGGCTCACGTTCCTGCTGGGCGGGGAGTATCTTCTCGGCTTGTGTGTGGCAAGTGCCACAAAACGGGTCATGATTCATCTTCTTGTTGGGCTCATCTAACCTGTACCCACTGTCATAAAAAGGGCCATGGTGCTGCTCATTGTTATGATCTTCATGGCTACCCCGACAAGTCTAAAGGGGGGGGTAGGCCGTGGTCGCGCGACTCCACCAGTCCGGGCTAATGCTGCCACCAGCAGCCTTGGTGACCCCACCGTGCCTTCTGTGATCCCGGACAATAGCAGCCCCACATCATCTCTCTTCACTTCCGAGCAATGGAAGGTCTTGGCGGGATTATTTGGTAATGCCAATGTTCCTGCAAATCGTTTGAATGGTGAGTTTGATAAAAATTTGTGGATTATTGATACAGGTGCCACCCATCATGTCAGTGGTGTTCAATCTTGGTTGTTTGATTCTAAAGCATTTGATTGCCCTGTTGGGCTTCCCAATGGTGCTACGGTCCTTTCTACAATGGTGGGCTCGGTTTGTTTATCGTCCACCATCACTCTTAAGAACGTTCTTTATGTTCCTAATTTAAGCTGCAATTTACTTTCTGTTTCTCAACTTTGTGATGATTTGCAATGTGTTGTCCAATTTACTGATTCTATGTGTGTTATTCAGGACCCCATGAAGGAGCAGATTGGAACGGGAAGTAGGAAGGACGGACTTTATTACTTCGCGGGCAATGATTCTATTCACCATGACGCAGTCTCTTCGTTTCTTCTGTTCTGGAATTGTGGCATCAACGCCTAGGTCATCCTTCTGAGAAAATTGTAAAATTACTTCCCCCTCTTTACAATCATAAGGGTAGTTTGAATCCTAATTGTGAGATTTGCTTTCGTTCCAAACATTCTCGCACTAAATTTCCTTCTAGTGATACTAAGACTTCTAGAGTTTTTGAGAAAATCCATTGTGATTTGTGGGGACCTAATCGTCATGTTTCTTCTAGTGGTGCTCGTTATTTTTTAACTATTGTGGATGATTTCTCTAGAGCAGTTTGGACTTATCTTTTGGTTGATAAATTGGAAGTTTTTTCTATGTTCATGTCTTTTGTGGCTATGGTTCAACGTCAATTTTCTCAAACTATTAAGATAGTTCAAAGTGATTGTTGTGACTCTAAGTCAATGTTATTTTGATGATGATAAACGCTTTATGCTATAACATGTATGTATCTAACAGTGATCTAAGAAAGCTATCAAGATTGGATGTTCATGAAAGATCAAGAACTTGAAGATATGGAAGCTTAAGTCTAGTTATGTTCTTAGTCATGTTTATGTAATGTAATTAACGTATTGGAACTTTGTGCTAAATTAGAAATATGAAATTAGGATGGTTAACTATTTTCTTAGAGTTAAGAAAATAGGTAATTATATTAATTTCATGTGTCTATATTTAAAGAATATAAAAAGGGGAGTTTTTAATTTCGAAAATTAGTTTTGAAAGGAAAATATTTATTGTAAAGATTTTCGGATAAAAAGTTTTATAAAAAGAAAAATTGATTTTTAAATAAAACGATTTTGATAAAGATTTTTGGATAAAAATTGATTTAAAATCTGATTAATAGTTGGCATAAGATATGGAGGAATCCTTATCTTATAAGGAAAAGAAAAAATCAGTTTTTATAAAAGATAATAGTGGATTTTGAATAGGAAAAGAATTCTATCCCTTTATTTTAGGAATACAAATTGTTCAAAAAGATAATACATCTTTGGGAAGGATTCTTATTCAGTTGATTGAATTATATAAGGGATATAAATCATTATAACAAACCACGTTTTCAGATTTGGAGAGAAAAAAGATTTTGAGAGCTGAAAACGGACTCCCAGAGCACAGTGTACGGCACAGAGTTCTAGTAAGTTAAGGTTTCTAAACAACGATTGTAACGATCCTCTATTTGCTTGAATAAGAAGCACGCTTGTGAGGAATCTTTCTTTTCTGTAATTCTTATATTATAGAGAGTAGCAACACTTAGGGTTAAGTGTTGGGGAGCACTACTAGAGTTAGTAGTGGGGGAATCGAATTGTATCGAGAGTTTGGTATTTTACGATTCAAATAATAAAAGAGAAGTTTGTGTGGACGTAGATCTCATAGGTGAGATTGAACCACGTTAAAGTCCTGTGTCTTATTGTTTGATTTCAGTGTTTTATTGTTTGATACATTTTCGTTTGAGCAACAACATAAATCGGAGATTTTACGAGTGAATAACACAGTGCATGGCACTGTGCCATAAGGGTGTTTTTGCGAAAATCGATTAGATTTAGCCACTCAATTCAACCCCCTCTTTCTTAAGCGTCACCTTGTGTTCTAACAAGTGGTATCAGAGCAGGCTATTCTCGAAAGGCTCATCCATAGAGAATAGAATTCATGAACATGCAAGATGACTCTCGGGATAGACACACAAAGTGTCCGATTTTTAACGGAAAAGACTACGGATGGTGGAAGGCTAGGATGAGGATCTACATCCAAGGATCGGACTATGAATGCTGGAAAATCATAAGGAAAGGACCAATCCTTATCCAAGTCAAAAATGCGGAAGGCAAGATGGTCGACAAGGATGAAGACGACTACAATTCAGTTGACTATACAAAAGCCGAAAAAAACTTCAAAGCTATGAGTTGATGGGTTTTAAAATATACCGCAAGTGCACAGTGTCTGTTTAGCAGAAACTGACAAATACGGGTCGATCCACAGGGAGAGGAGCTCTACAGATTTATGCTCAATTATCTAACTATTTCAAGAGAGGAAATTGATTGAAGAATTAATAACTAAACTAGAATAAACTATAACACAAAAAGATGGAAGATTATCAAATAATTAAAAACCTAGGGCAATCGATCGGTCCACCATGCTTATACCAATTTAATCACTACAATATAGTTCGACAATACTTGGATTGAGGTTCGAATAAATAAAGTATTTCGTTAATCCTTGGTCAGGCATTAACAACTCTTAGATTAACATATGCCAGTACGGTCGCTCAACATAATCAAACCTACCTATTGTAACACGCCTATAATGAATACGATCTTTCGATTCTAATTCTTATTAGCTAAACATAACTCATGATATTGCGCAATTACATGAATTAAACAAGCATAACAAATCAATAGGAATTATTCTAATTCAATCCAAATAACGAAGAACTTTAAACCACAATAAAAAAGGTATAAACATGGCTTCCCTCTCTAAGCCCTAGAAAAAGTCTACTCACTCATGATAATAATAAACTCAATAAACATGATCAAAGTAAAAGAATTCATTAAATTAAACAACGTAAAGAGGAATACCGAATGATTGAGGAACAGTGAAAACGAAATCAACGATTTCTATAATCTTCAAAGGTAAAAGTTCATACAAACTAGAGAGAGAAAAACTAAGTGTTTTGCCCTAAAAACGTAGAGAATAAGATAGTCTAATTTAAAATACTAAAAACCTATTTATACTTTTTACAAAACCGGCTAAAAAAAACAAATAAACCCGTCTCGAGAAACCGCCCGGTCGGGCGACGTTGTTCAGAAACTACGACAAAGAAGGAATTCCGCCCGGTCGGGCGCGCAAGCAGATTTTTGTCTTTTCTCGCCCGGTTGGCCGGGCGAACAAGTCTCATATACAACTGAGTTTTGTGGCTCGCCCGTTCGGGCCAAACCGCCCGGTCGACCGGGCGAGAGTGATTTTTCGCTCTTTTTGGTGTAATCTTGTCCGAATCACTTGTGCAATCTCTTGGATCTTCTATGGGCTAAATGTGGTCCGTTGGACTTCCGTTCTGCAACTCAAATGAGGGTGATAAACGATTAAACTGCACAAAAACATTTACCACACGGAAACAAGTCCAAACATATCAAATCACTCAAAAATCGAGCTCCAACTATCAAAGCTAAGGGAAATGAGCTAAATAATCCTTATAAAATAGATACATCAAAATCCCCCAAGCTAACCTTTTGCGTGTCCCTAAGCAAAACCACACAAATGAGTTACAAGATACAATTGTTTCACCCCATAGAAAATGCAGTTCGAAAATATTAGTAGACTCAAAAATCAATCAAGAAGGCATGCATCATCATCAATCCTTTATATCAAGCCAACGACCAATCACTGAGAAAGACAATCAAGCAAGGTCACTGCGCATATCATGCAAATGCTAAAATGGTGCTCACAAGGGGGAACACTCTTCTCTCATGTTTGTGGCAGGCAAAAGATGTGCCTGATCACTCTCCATTCCCACCATATGTCCCTTCCCAACTCACTACTCTCGTGTGTTTAGAAGGTAACATAATGACACTCAACCTAATTCAGTCGACTCAGAAATGACACTTATTCTTTAACTTTGATCCATTGACTCACTTTCAACTCAATAATGCAACACATAAAGATCAGGAGGACTTTTAAAGGTTGTAATGGGGCTGAGGCTAAGGGTATGGAAAAATTTGGGAATGTGGTGGATAAACCAAGCATGGAGGAGCATAGACTAGCAGAACCAGGTCAATGAGACCTTCATAACTTCACTCACTTATCTCCAAAATATCACAACATTCACTTTCTCAATTCAGTCATTATTGTCACTTCCTTTGAACTTGTTTTGCTTTTCAAACAACACTTTATTCAAAAATTTCAAACTTTTTGTTCTTTTTCATTCCTCTTTTCTTTATTTGTTTCTTCTTTCTTTTGGATTTGTTGTTGTTGAACATTCTTTCTTGTTTTTTTTTTCTTTCCAAACACAAAGTAATAAGCTGATCATATACCCATAACGAACTAACTCCAACTAGCACACGCCACAACATACATAACTTTCAAGACAACCTAATCACTCAACTAATGCTCCCCCAAGCTAGGCTTGGGACAAGAATCAAATAAGGCTAAGGGGCTTGTAATGACGGTTAGAAATCAAAACAGTCAGAAAGGCTTCAGCGGGGTTAGAAATGGAATAATGTAATCAATTACAACTCTGGAGCTAGGAATTATGAAAAGAACGCCCCCTCAATCATGTATGCACATCAAAATTTCAAAGAGTCCAGAATCAAAATCAAGATCAATGTCATAACTGTGGAACTAATCACACAACAAAGAGGAAGACTGGATGAAAGATAGGCATCCATGGCTCAAGAAAACTCACAGTCTAACCAACTTAGCTCTACAATCAATGCAAGTGCTGCAAGTATCATGCAATCAAGGGTCATGGAAGATTGAAAATCAACTCAAGACTAACAAATACTCACGCCAACTATCATAGATTAAGAGTCCAAAAAGTCATTCAAAAATTTGGGGGCGCAGGAAAACAACCATGCAACTCATAACTCATGTCAAGCTCGTATTTTTGTTTTTTGTTTTTTTTTTTTTTTTTTTTTTTGAAAACAATGAAACTAAACTAAATACACTACAAAGCAGTAAAGAGAGAGAGGAGTACTTATAGAAATCCTCCCCCAAGCTGAACTCGGCAATGGCCTCATTGCAGCTAGAAGGAAAGAGAGGACTCACGCTTCATCATCAGACATATCGGTAGTAAAACCGCCACCAGTAGTACCTGCAGCGCCAAAAGCAGTATGGCCAGAAGTGCCATCCCTAGCATGGTCAGTGGGGTCAGGGACCTATGGTGTGTACCATGAAGGGTGGGTGGCATCATGGGCAACAAGCCCTTGGTGAAAATAGTCATGGTAGATAGGGTACAGGGCATGACGCATGTCAGACTCCACGGTAGTCAACCATGTGTCCAACGAAGTTAGGTGAGTCTGGATGGTAGCCTGACCAAGCTCAAGGCGGCCCATCTGTGAAGTAAGGGACTGTTGTCCCTGCTCGAGGCGGGTAAGGACCGCCATCATAGGATCCATAGGCGAGGAGGAGGAGGAGGCTTCCCCAACGAGCTGGCTGTGGTAAGTCCGCAGAGGTCGCCGAGCAATGGGCTCTTGACCCCGCATAGGAAGGAGGTACGACCCCACACCAGGTTCTAGGCGGGTCTGAGTAGGGTCAGGAAGAAGGATAGACTCCTTTTTAGCAATTAACCACCTAAATTTGTTCGCAGACTGGGCGGTTATCCATTTAACATTGGTCATATAATCAATGCCAATCTCAGCGGGACCAGAAACAGCATTGCTAATGTCAGGAGTATAACCAAAATGAGCAGCAATAGCGGTAATGAGGCCACCTAAAACAATAGGTTGCCCCCTAACACTACCATCATCAAACAAGGCAGGTACATTTACGGCAGTCCGCTTCAGCTGGGACACAAACAGACAAGGAAGGCACAAAGTGTAATCAAACTCTGGAAACAGATAACTACCCATCAAAAAAATCTCCCGTTTTTGACAGGAGTGGGGCTCAGCACGCCCAAAAAGTGTGAATCCCAAAAATCGTTGTAAGTAGCGAAGGCTGGGAAAATGGAGGTGGTCTGCAGTCATATGCTGGGTGTTAACATCCGCATCACCTGTGAATGCGGTCCACAAGGTATCATCAGTAACAGGAAGGCCAAAAATAGCAGCTAATTGGCCTAATGTGAGTTCTCGATCCTCATTCATGAGGCGAAAACGGAGAACTTGGTTTTTATTGCCTACTTTTAATGAGCTCAAGAATTCAAGTGTAAGATGCCTATATGTCCAGAAAAACATGTCAAACATTGTTCCCAATCCCAATTTCTCAAATAGCGTTTTAGTTTCACCATAAATACCCAAAGCATGCGAAGAATTGGCATCAACAAAACGGGTAGAGATTATGTTCCGATATTTCAACTTTTTAAATCTTTGTTTTTGTTCTAAGGACTTGAAAATTACCTACGGAAATGTCGGATCTGGTGGAATTTGAGCGCTTGACTCCCCTCTTGAGCTTTGCTTCCGCTTGCTTGGCCTTGACATGGTGGAAAGAAAAAAAAAATTTTGGGAGTGAGTGAATTGAAGTGGGATGATGGAGGTTTTATGGGAGAAAGATGAAGAAAAGTGTTGGGAGATAAAGAAAATTGAAGGAGAAGATGGAATTTGTGAATGGAGAAAGGTAGAATGGAGTTTGGCTATGGAGATTTTGAGGAGAGAGAGAGGGGTTTGAGAGGATGAATAAGAGTGAAAGAAGATGAAGGAAGTGGAGTGAGAGAAGAAAGCCTCGACTTAACAAGGGGAAAAAACCGATTCGGGGTTCCCGCCCGGTCGACCGGGCAAATTTTTTTTTTCTCTTTTCTTTTCTTCAAAGCGCTGGTATAGGCATGGAGGTGAGAGAATTCAACGGCCCGGTCGGGCGAATTCGCCCTGTCGACCGGGGGAAATTCGCTTCTTCAGTATACTAAAGGCATTCCGCCCGGTTGATCGGGCTAATAAATCTCCGAAATCGTTTGCGCGCCCGGGCGGGTGGCCTAGCCCGATTGACCGGGCGAAAATCACTTGGTTATTTTTTTCTGAAATTTTTTCCGCCTTTCTTGGAATCAGCTGGGCGCCCTATCCGGAAAACTCGCCCGGTAGGGAAAGTTAAGAGGCCCGATCGGGCGAAATAGCCCGGTTGACCGGGCGGCTGTATTTCAAGCTATTTTTCCGTCAAAATTTTCCCATGTTGTGATATTGACCCCCTGCACACACTAAGCTCGTCCAAATGTCAGTACACTCTCTCTCACGTCTCTAAAAAAATAAGAAAAGTAATCTAAACTTGTAATAGCCTCACTTTTTAAGACGATATTATTAAGATAAACGAGATACGTTAACATACTAATCAGTACTTAGTCAAAACATACTAATCAGCACTTAGTCAATTGCATCTTTGAGGAATAAGAAAATTGTGAATAGCCTTATATGAAGTCTGTCTGTGAATCTAAATATTATATGTTATTATGTGATTATGAATGCAAATTATGAGTTAAGATAAGTTACTAACGAATTACGTTAATACGGTTGAGCATTATTATGAAATTTGAGACTTTGAGTGTATTGTGTTTGAGATACTCTGTGTTTATGATTTAAGGGCTGAATGAGCCAAAATATGTTTATTAAATTATAAGACATATTTTAAGGATTTAGTTTAAGTATAATGAAGGATTAGAGCTTAATTATAGAGGATTAAGGATTAAGTAAAACCAGCAAATTTTGGAATGCCCTTAAGCTGTGAAAAAGACGATTTTGCCCTCATTACTAAACCGAAAATTACGATTTTGCCCTTAACCATTCTCTATATATATGAGAGGAAGGTCCTCATTCATTTTCACCAAAATCATTTCACAAGAAACACACAAAATACATCTCTTTCTCCTTCCCCTTTTCTCACGCCATTCTGGCGAGGCAGCAGGGCTGCTTTCGGCAGCTTGCTTCTCTTGGCTCCTTGCTCTGAAACTTGCATGCAAACACTTCCCTAGGTTCATCAAGGTGTCCTCCATACTGGGCAGGCGTTAGTTTTGAAGTTCCATTCCTATAACCCTAAGAAAAACCAAGGAAGGTGAGTTATGGCTGAATTTCAGCATGCATAAGGTATATTAGTCTGAAACTTGATTTCTTTGGGTTAATTACTAACTTTAAGGTGATGAATGTTTTGCCTAAAGTGGTAAAAGTTACTAAGTAAGATTTGATTTCTTAAACACCAAGTTAAGGTACACAAGAACCACCCTTTTTAAAGCTTTACTTCTTAATTGTTATCATAACACTTGTTTATGGAATTTATGAAAGCTACGAATATGTTTTTTGTGGTAAACCTACTGTTTTCTTAAGAAGTTATAAGTAGTTGATTTCAATGTGTTGATTATGATTCATGGTTGATGATTTTCGAATTAGAAATCATTGCATGTCAAGTTCCTCTAAAACCGATCAAACCATGCTCCTGCTTCGATTTTGCTTTGTTTAGATGTCTTCATTGTTGCTGCCCTTTTATGGTAGCCTACTGTAAAGTACTTATAATTATTGGATTGATCAACCTTGGATCACATCTTCCTCTTTTATTAAGTATAACCTCTATTTGAGAGGTAAACAACACCTAAAAACTCGACTGTTCGCTTAATTACTTTCTGAACTTGTAAACCCTTGTGCCTTTGATCCTTTCAATATTTTTCCATGATGAATACCTATTGTCCTTTATATATATTAAGTGTGAAACCTAAACTTTGGCTAAACCCAAGAAGTACAAGTGATCTTTGCATAAAAACCATTGTTCTTGAACACCAAACCAAAAACCATGGGAATTGGTATATGTGGTGCTTGTGTGAGATAATATTTCTATATATTAAGAGCTCTTCTATAACCTTTTATATACTGCCATGTCTTGATAGTACCACCTTTAACTACCTCAACTGATCACAACATTCTTTCGAAACCTAATTGTTAAGTCACCTTTCCAAGAATAGTGGAACTTGACATAGCAAGCTTGTTTTCCGAAACTTGTTTTCATGAGTTAAGTTTGCTTTAGAAGTTGTTGTAATTGATTACGAATAAGATTTAAGTAAAGTAATTGAGTATGAGAATTTCTGTATAAGTATTGAGCATAAGTATTTCGGTATAAGTATAAATTTTGTTTTATAAGGGGAAGTAGCTGCATAAGCAGTGATGAACAACACTCACAAAGCGGGTTTGCTCATTATGAGTTTAGAGCGGGTATTGCTCTGGAGCGGGTATTGCTCCTTTACGTAGGGTCATGACCTAGAAGTCTTGCAAGCAGAAAATAAGAAAGGTGGGGAGAAGTCCCTCAAAAGTTTGGAGTTGTGGCCTGGCCCTCTCCATTCACGTTCATTCCCTAGAGTTATGTTAAGTTCTGTGATAAGTTTAAGAGTACTGTTATTCTAAGTATTGAGAATGATATGTGATATTTTGAGATAATTCTTGAAGAATTTCTCCTGCGTATGCAATGTAATTTTTATGGAAGTTAAAAGAAAGAATCAACGTATTTATGAGCAACTATAAACGTATTTCTGAATAAGAACGAAAACCATCTCAGTGCATTAATGAATTTCTGAGCAAAAAGAAAATGAAGCTATGATTGTTATAAGTTTATGTTTGAGTATAAGAAACGACTGAATAGTTTCAGCCACCTTAATATTTTGCAATTGGTGGGACTTGTGTACCAGCGTAAGCTGACCTGTTTTGTTCTATGAACCTGTCCTGGTGGGGGCAGATTCATCTGTTTTGCAGGATTAGAGAGAATGACTGAGTTAGCTTATGTGTGCGAATGTGAAGTCGTGATCAATGTGTTTAGCCGCTGCTATGAGATAATCTGTTTTATATAATGTTCCTTGGCAGGTTAAACTTGTATTTTCAATCTGTAATATATGTATTCAAAACATATTGTAATAACTCATTTATTATAACTTATTTTCATAATAAGCTTGGATACTATAAGAATTCCTAATTTTCCCTAGCAGGGAAGGTGTGGAAATCCGCCCTAACAGTCCCTTTAATTAGCATCTTAACTTCGTAATTATCAGTATTAGGTCTTAATTAAGCTGTTATTTGAAGCGGGCTGTTACAAAACTAGTAAAGAAAAAGAAAAGTAAAGACGAGTTGCCTCCCGCAAAACGCTGGTTTAAGAAGGTCCCGCACAACAGTTGTACCTCTGATTTCAAAGTGAGGGAGCATCGAAGTAGATGACCTCTACTTGGCCTATGAAAGCGCCATCATGATACAGTTTCAAAGGTTGACCATTCACTTTAAACTTCGTCCCTTCTGCATTGGCCACTTCAACGGCTCCATGTGGCTTCACATCAGTGGCAACAAAAGGTCCAGACCACTTTGACTTAAGCTTTCCAGGAAATAGCCTTAGTCTAGAGTTGTATAGTAGAACCTTGTCACCAACATGAAACTCGCGCTTCTCAATCATCTTGTCATGAAACCTCTTTGTCTGCTCCTTGTAAAGCTTGTGGTTCTCATATGCTTCCAGTCGAAGTTCATCTAACTCGTTCAACTGAAGAAGTCTTATTTCACCTGCAGCCCCTAAATCCAAGTTAATTTCTTTGACAGCCCAAGCTGAGAGATACTCCATTTCAACTGGTAAATGACAAGCTTTGCCATAGACCAACCGATATGGGGTGGTGCCGAGAGGATTCTTAAAAGCAGTTCGCAGTGCCCATAAAGTGTCATCTAACTTTTGTGACCAATCTTTCCTCGACCTGTTGACTACCTTCTCTAAGATGCGCTTGATCTGACGATCGGAGACTTCAACTTGGCCACTAGTCTGAGGGTGATATGCCAAGCCAACCTTATGAGTAACTCCATATTTCTTCAGTAAAGCTTGGAAGGTTCTCTGATGAAAATGAGACCCCCATCACTGATCAAGACTCTCGGGACTCCGAAACGAGGAAAAATAATCTTCTTGAAGAGCTTCATGACCACCTTAGAATCATTAGTAGGGGAAGCCACAACTTCAACCCACTTAGTCACATAATCCACAGCTACCAAAATATACCTGTTCCTACAAGACGAAGGGAAAGGTCCCATGAAATCAATTCCCCACACATCAAAGGGCTTAATCTCCAAAATTCCCATCTGCGGCATCTCCTGTCTCTTTGAAATATTGCCCGTTCTTTGACACTCATTACAAGAAAGGAAAAAGCACGGGCATCTTTGAAAATAATAGGCCAGTAGAACCCACTCTGGAGAACTCTATAAGCTGTGGCCTGTGAGCCAAGATGCCCACTACAAGGCATACTATGACAATGTTGTAGGATTTCAGCTATCTCCCAATCGGCAACACATCGTCTGAACAAGCCATCTGAGCACTTCTTGTATAGAAGTGGGTCTTCCCAATAGTAATGCTTAGCATCATGATAAAACTTCTTGCGTTGTTGGTAAGTCAAATCTGGAGGATGAGAACCACCAACACAATAGTTAGCAAAATCAGCATACCATGGGGATTGAATAGACACAACAAAAAGATGATCATCAGGAAAAGAATCATCTATGGGACCATCAGCACTTGACACAAATCTCAATCTAGAGAGATGATCTGCAACGACATTCTCAACACCCTTCTTGTCACGAATCTCCAAATCAAACTCTTGTAATAAGAGTATCCAGCGAATAAGCCGTGGCTTGGCTTCCTTCTTAGCCAATAGATACTTCAGTGCAGCATGATCGATGTGGACAATCACTTTCGAACCTATGAGGTAGGTTCGAAACTTGTCAAGAGCATATACAATGGCCAATAACTCCTTCTCTGTAGTAGCATAGTTGACCTGAGCTTCATCCAATGTCTTGCTGGCATAGTAAATAGCATGAAGGATCTTGTTCTTCTGTTGGCCAAGTACATCACCAACTGCATAATCACTAGCATCACACATGATCTCGAAGGGAAGACTCCAATCCGGAGGTTGTATGATAGGGGCAGTGATCAATGCTTCCTTAATCCTGTCAAAAGACTCCACACAAGCATCAGTAAAATCAAAGGTGGCATCCTTGAGCAACAATTGAGTAAGGGGGTTCGCGATTTTGAAAAAATCTTTTATGAATCTGCGATAAAACCCCGCATGACCCAGAAAACTCCTCACTCCCTTGACATTCACAGGAGGAGGAAGTTTCTCAATCACCTCAATTTTTGCCCGGTCAACTTGGATGCCACGTTCAGAAACAAGATGACCAAGTACCACGCCCTCATTGACCATGAAGTGACACTTTTCCCAGTTTAAGACCAAATTAACATCGATACAACGTCTAAGTACTCTAGAAAGATTATGCAAACATACATCAAAGTCAGACCCATAGACACTGAAATCATCCATAAATACCTCCATGATATTTTCAATGAAATCAGAAAAGATGGCCATCATACATCTTTGAAATGTGGCAGGGGCGTTACACAAACCAAATGGCATTAGGCGGTAAGCAAAAGTGCCATAAGGACATGTGAACATCGTCTTCTCCTGATCTTTTGGGTGAATGGGAATCTGAAAGAAACCTGAATATCCATCCAAATAACAGAAAAAGCTATATTTTGCTAATCTTTCTGACATCTGGTCAACAAAAGGAAGGGGGAAGTGATCTTTCAAGGTGGCTATGTTTAATCTACGATAGTCAATACACATTCGCCAACCTGTAACAGTACGAGTAGGAATTAGTTCATCTCTATCGTTCTTAATAACAGTAGTCCCCCCCTTTTTAGGAACAACTTGAACCGGGCTCACCCACTTAGAATCTGAGATGGGGTAGATGATGCCCGCGTCAAGTAGTTTCATTATTTCCTTCTTCACTACCTCTTGCATATTAGGATTCAAACGTCTTTGGGGTTGTATGCAAGGGCGGTGATTTTCTTCCAAGTTTATTCTATGCATACAACAATCAGGACTAATACCCCTTAGATCATCAATACTATACCCAATAGCCTTTTTGTGCTCGCGAAGCACTGTAAGAAGTTGTGAAAGCTGGCTATCTGTGAGTTTAGTACTGACAATCACAGGGCATTCCTCATGATCATCAAGAAATGCATATTTGAGGTGAGAAGGTAAAGGTTTAAGTTCTAACTTCTTTACCTGTAGCTCCGAAGTAGAGCAAATAGTCTCCATTACCTCACATTCGACTGCCTCATCAATATTAAGGCCATCCAGTTCAAGAATTTTCTCCAATGGATCATTTGACAGAAATTGGTGATAATCACCTCCAGAAATCTCTTCTAGTACATCAATCCTGCAGCATGTGTGCTCAAGCATAGGAGACTTAATAGCATTGGTTAGTTTAAAAGTAATAGTATCATCACCAACACTTAAAGTCAGAGAGCCAGATTTAACATCAATAACAACACCGACAGTACACAAGAAAGGCCTACCTAAAATAATGGGAATCTGACTATCCTCCTCCATATCTAGCACTACAAAATCTACAGGAATATAGGATTTTCTAACCCTGACAAGAACATCCTCTAAAATACCCAAAGGATATTTCATAGAGCGATCTGCCATCTGTAAAGTAATCTAGGTGCACTTCAAAACTCCTAAGTTCAGTTTATTATAGATAGATAGAGGCATAACAGATACACTAGCTCCTAGATCACATAAAGCCTTATCTATAAACAATGCACCTACATGACAGGGGATGGAAAAACTACCAGGATCCTTTAATTTTGGAGGGATTTTATTTTGCAAAACAGCGCTACACTCTTCAGTTAGAGCAACTCTATCTAGACCACCAAAATCTTTTTTCTTAGTAATCATGTCTTTCAAAAATTTGGCATAAACAGGCACTTGGGAAATTAAATCAGTGAAAGGAACTGTTACCTCAAGATTCTTGACCATAGACATGAACTTACCAAGCTGTTGATCAGCCTTGGATTTTTGCATCCTGTGAGGGAAATGTAGTGGTGGTGTAGGAGAATCAGTTGCCTTCTCCTTTTGCTTCTTTGCTTCTTTGCTTCATCTACTTTCCCTTGCTCAATTTCAGCTTTTGAGCTATCTTCACCTTCCTTTTCATCCACTGCATCATTGTGGTTTGGAGGTGGCGAATCATCAGTAGGCATAGGTGGAGCATCATATTGTGTACCGCTTCGAAGAGTGACAGCATTAGCAGTTTCTTTGGGAATTGGTTGCCCCGACAAATGACCTGGTTGCCTCTGTGCATTATTTTCGGCCACCTAAGCAAGTTGAGTCTCCAAATGCTTGGTAGTATTCTTCAACTCTTTGATGCTCTCTTCATGATTCTTCTGCATAGAAACCATCATCTTCATCAGGTCAGACATGGTAGGCTCTTGAGAGATGGCACTCTGAGGAGCTTGCTGCTGATAGCCTTGGTGTGAAGGCCTACTGAAACCAGGAGGGGGATTCTGAGGAGCCCCTTGGTAATATTGTTGTCTAGCAACATGCTGTGGTGGGTTTTGATGAGGTAGTTGGTAGGATGTTTGTGGCATTGGTTGGGGGTTCTGAACATTATTGTTTTTGTAGGAAAAATTTGGATGATCCCTCCAACCTGGGTTGAATGTGTTGGAATATGGATTGTATGGGGGTCTCTGCTGAAAAGCATTCACATGCTCCATCTGATTCAAGTCCGGTTGATTATAGGAACAATCATAGCCAAAGTGGCCTTGAACACCGCACACCTCACAGAAAGAAGAGGTAATAGGAGCCATGGAAGACATAGCATTAAAACTCATAGGGGGAGTATTAGACTGTGAAGATTTAAGTGAATCCATCTTCATGCTCAACTGGGCAACTTGTGCAGACAACATGGAATATGCATCAGCATCCAACTTTTTCTTTGTAATAGTCCTAGAAGAACAATGATCATTTGCTGCTAAGTTGGCCAGAAAACTGTACCCTTCATTAGGGGTGTTCATTTCGGATATCCGAAAATTTCGGATCGGGAAAATTGCGATCCGAATCTGATCCGAAAAATTTCAGATCGGGTCATCGGATATCCGAAAACTAAAAAAATGGAATTTTCAAAGGAAAAGTTCATAAAATATGTTTCGGATCAGATCGGATCATCGGATATTTCGGATATCTGGCCTTGAAAACGGATATTTCGGATCGGATGTCCGAAAATATCCGAAAAAACGGAAATATTTCCATGTTTCGGATATTTTCGAATACCCGAAAATAAAAAAATCCGATCCGAAAATTTTCGGATATCCGATCCGAATATCTGAAAACTAAACTTAGCGGATCGGATCGACCGGATCACGGATCGGATCGCCCGGATCGGATATTTATGAACACCCCTACCCTTCATCCACTTCCTTGTCTAGGAAAACACCCCATGCAGATGAATCAATTATACTCTTGATATGGGGTTGTAGACCATTGTAGAATGCCTGAGTGATGAACTACTTGTCAAGATTGTGGTGTGGGCATTCTCTCTGCAGGTCCTTGAACCTATTTCATGCTTCCTTCAATGTTTCATCGGGTTCTTGTTGGAAAGTAGCAAGTTTATGTCTGATTTCTGCAGTCTTGGCAGGAGGGTAGTACTCTTTCAGGAATGCTTCAGATATAGCACTCCACTCAGTTTCATTAACATCGTTCAGCCATTTCTGTGCCTTGTCCTTTAATGAGAATTCGAAGACCATGACCTTCAACTGATCAGGAGTGACCCCTTGGTGCTTAACGGTACGACAAAGTTGTTGAAACCGTTGTAAATGATTTGCAGGGTCTTCAGATGGATGCCCGCCAAACTGATTATGTTGATATTAATTAGGGCTGATAAAAGCTGACCCAATCTGATAACCCAAACCTGAAACTTACCTGTAGATTCTGGGTTTGGATTGAGATTTTCGACTTGAAATAAAAAACGGGTCGACCTAACCCGAGCTGAACATATAATGGGTTAGGTTCGGGTTGACTTTTTGAACTTGAAAATAACCCGAATAACCTAATTTAGAAGTCGGGTTATTTTCAGGTCGAGTCAACCTGAAATTAACCCAGACTTTCATAACTTATACAATCTATCTTCTGTTACCCCGACTTTCATAACTTAGCTTGTATAGTTAAATTTCATTTCAGGTAATTTTGGGTTGGCTTCGGGTCAACCCGGAATAGGAAAGGTCGGGTTCAGGTTATGATTTTCGACCTGAAATTAGAATCATGCCGGGTTTGGGTTAGGGGTAAGTGACCTGATATATAAATCAGGTCAACCTGAAATTGACCCAACCCAACCTGATTGCCAGCCCAGATATTAATGAGAGCAGGCTTGATTTCGAAGTTGGCGGCCTGTATATCAGGCATAGTAGGGCCTGTGGGAACATTGCCAAGAGAAGGTACCCCATAAGACTTCAATGACTTAGGAGGCATGATCGTTCTGTTGGTTCTTCCGTGGTTTTTCCCTGATGAGCAGACTGCTTTTTCTTCTTTTGTGTCTTCTTGAGTTGCCGGATGGTTTTCTCAAGATCGATCAGTTGGAACTGGAGTACCTGTTCTTTTAGACCTGGGCATAAAAGAAACAAAGAGATGTGCAGTGAGATGGCCTCAATTGGAACTTGAAGTTCCAATGAGACAACAGAAATAGTCCAAATAATCAATCAAAAAGCTATAGAAACTAGCCGTCTCCCCGGCAACGGCGCCAAAAACTTGATGGGTTTTAAAATATACCACAATTGCACGGTGTCTGTTTAGCAGAAACTGGCAAATACGGGTCGATCCACAGGGATAAGAGCTCTACAGATTTATGCTCAATTATCTAACTACTTCAAGAGAGGAAATTGATTGAAGAATTAATAACTAAACTAGAATAAACTATAACACAAAAAGATGGAAGATTATCAAATAATTAAAAACCTAGGGCAATCGATCGGTCCACCATGCTTATACCAATTTAATCACTACAATATAGTTCGACAATACTTGGATTGAGGTTCGAATAAATAAAGTATTTCGTTAATCCTTGGTCAGGCATTAACAACTCTTAGATTAACATATGCCAGTATGGTCGCTCAACATAATCAAACCTACCTATTGTAACATGCCTATAATGAATACGATCTTTCGATTCTAATTCTTATTAGCTAAACATAACTCATGATATTGCACAATTACATGAATTAAACAAGCATAACAAATCAATAGGAATTATTCTAATTCAATCCAAATAACGAAGAACTTTAAACCACAATAAAAAAGGTATAAACATGGCTTCCCTCTCTAAGCCCTAGAAAAAGACTACTCACTCATGATAAATAATAAACTCAATAAACATAATCAAAGTAAAAGAATTCATTAAATTAAACAAAGTAAAGAGGAATACCGAAATCAACGATCTCTATAATCTTCAAAGGTAAAAGTGCATACAAACTAGAGAGAGAAAAACTAAGTGTTTTGCCCTAAAAACGTAGAGAATAAGATAGTCTAATTCAAGATACTAAAAACCTATTTATACTTTTTACAAAACCGGCTAAAAAAACAAATAAACCCGTCTCGAGAAACCGCCCAGTCCACCGGGTAAAACCTCCCGGTCGGGCGCGCAACCAAATTTTTGTCTTTTCTCGCCCGGCGAACAAGTCTCATATACAACTGAGTTTTGTGGCTCGCCCGATCGGGCCAAACAGCCCGGTCGACCTGGCGAGAGTGATTTTTCGCTCTTTTTGGTGTAATCTTGTCCGAATCACTTATGCAATCTCTTGGATCTTCTATGGGTTAAATGTGGTCCGTCGGACTTCCGTTCTGCAACTCAAATGAGGGTGATAAACGCTTAAACTGCACAAAAACATCTAACACACGGAAACAAGTCCAAACATATCAAATCACTCAAAAATCGAGCTCCAACGAGCTCAAATCAACTATCAAAGCTAAGGGAAATGAGCTAAATAATCCTTATAAAATAGATACATCATGAGTATTCTCCAATATGGAATTGGACCTGATGAATACTCAAGGATCTCGGCTTGTACTACAGCAAAAGAAATATGGGACACGCTGGAGTTGACCCACGAAGGTACGAATGAGGTAAAACAATCTAGAATAGATTTGCTTGTCCAACAATATGAATTGTTTACTATGAATAAGGACGAATCTATTAAAGAGATGTTCACTAGATTTACACTAATCACTAATGAATTACGTTCTCTAGGCAAAGCATATACTTCTGAAGATTTAGTGAGAAAGGTGTTAAGAAGTTTAACAAATCGATGGCTCCCAAAAATAACCGCTATTCAAGAAGCTAAAGATTTGACTAAACTTTCACTAGAACAACTTATTGGATCATTAATGACTCATGAACTTGTCTTAGATTCTAAAACTAATGAACCAAAAAGTAAAGGTATAGCCTTGAGAACTGAATTGGAAATTGAAAATAGTGATAGTGATGGTGATATTGATTTTCTTACTAGGAGATTTAAAAATTTTCTCAAAAAGAACAAAAACAACAATCCTAGAAAAGATGAAAATTTCAAAGGTAAGAGCACTACCTCTAACTTTAAGAAAAGTGCTACTAATTCGGGTTGTTTCAAGTGTGGAGAGTTAAATCACAGGATTAAAGAATGTCCCCTATGGGATGATGAAAAGCCCAAGGAAAAACGGGAGCCATCCAAGAAAGAATTCAAGAGAGCAATGATAGCTGTCGTTTGGGGAGATTCGGATTCTAATGAAGAACAGTCAGAGGCACAGTGCCATGAAGAAAAATTATGTCTGAATGTTGTACAGACATCACAGAGAAGGGCACAGTGCCAGGACGACTCTCACTTGTGTCTAATGGCGAAAAGTTCAAACTCCCAAGATGAAACTGAAGACAGTGAGGTAAGTCTTCTTTCTCTAAAACCTTCAATACATCTTCTATAAAAAAACCAACTTGTTACTTTGCTTGAAAATATCATTGATGATTGTCAAGAAATGAATGATGATTTTTTAATCATGAAAAAAGAAGTGAAAATTTTAACTAAGCAAAAGATTGGGTTGGAACTTGAATATAAAGATATCTTAAAAGAACATAAAATACTGATGAAAAGGATTGATGAACAAGAGAAAATTATTGAAGAGAAAGATACTGAGATAAACGCTCTAAGATATGAAAAGTCTCTTGCTAACGAAATCGTAAATGACACAGTGCCATACACTGTGTTAGAAGCTGAAAAATTGAGTCTTGAAAAGCAAATTGAATCGCTAAATCATGAGTTAGTTGAACTAAAGAATTCAAGACAGAATTCAAGAATTGTTCCACTAATGCTGCCTAGTGATGCTAAGATAAGTGAAGAACTTGATAAAGTTAAGAGAGAATTAGAACTTTCGAGAAAAAGAAATAGTGATCTAAATACTTCTGTTGAATTCTTGGAATCACAATTGACTATTGCTCGAAAAATGTATGAAAAGTGGTCGTATTGTCTAAAAGCTCTCGATTATTTGTCTAGTACAACTAACAATCAAAACAAAACTGGTTTGGGATATACAGGTCAGCAACACAGTGTACGGCACAGTGCCAGAAATTTCGAAAGAGACTTTCGTAAAAGAAAATATGTTGATCTACCTGAATATTTGATTTGCAACTTTTGTGGAAAAAATGGACACCTTATGGATAACTGTAATATCAAGAAAAGGAGTGTTGCAAAAAATGTAAAGAACATAAATCAAATATGGGTTAGAAAAGACTTGTTAGAAGCTCAACAAAAGACAAAGGGACCCAAGCAGATATGGGTTCCTAAAACTAACAAGTGATCTTTTTGCATGCAAACGTGAGAGGACGCATCATATGGTATCTCGACAACGGCTGCTTAAGACATATGACTAGTGATAAATCTCAATTCCTCTTACTAGTAGCCTACCATGGAGGGTGTGTTACATTTGGCGATAACAAAAAGGGATATATAATTGGTATTTGAAACGTAGGCAAATCCCTAACACACTCCATAGAGAATGTGATGTTGGTAAGTGGTTTGAAAAATAGTTTGTTAAGCATACCACAATTGTGTAATCAAGGTAATTATGTTGAAATTCATGCATGAATATTTTACAAGATAATTTGTGGCTTTGGGATTAATTTCTAGAAATTAGTTGAGTATTATCTTGTTGTCCCCCTTTAAATATGTCAATTAGAGTGTTGATGCATGTCTTTGTGAAGCTTTATGAGAAAAGGTCTACTTGATATAAAAAGGACTCGTAATGGTCTAATGATGCTGACTTAATGTCATGATCCTAAGTTGCCGAACTAATGAGCTATATGATCCTAAGTTGCCGACTCTTTGAGCTATGAAATGCAACTTTTTTCTCCTATAGCAAGCTTGATCTTTATCCCAATAATCTGATTTTCTATTTATGAGTTTGACATTTGTGCCTCATTATTTATTTCTTTCATATGTCTCTCCTCATCTACATTTCCCTATTATATTCCTTCTTTTCCTCACCCATCGATCCAAAGTTCAACAAGTGCTTTTAATCTTGATTAATTAATGATAATTTATGGGGCAAGAAAATCTTGATAAGATGATGTAAGAAAAAGACGCATCAGTTAAGGGGGAACATGAAAAGGTTGGAATGAAACATAAATACGTGAAAGAATGAAAGTTACTGATTCACACTGTGCAAGGCACAGTGCCAGAAGATGCATCAAAAAGTAAATGAGGTCCGAATTAACTTATTATATTTGATCTCTTATTGATTGACTCTAGTAATATTGTATGGTCTGCTTTTCCTTCATAAAAAATAAAAAATAAAAAAAAGAAAAAGAAAAGAAAAGGAGAGTAAGACACTTATTTTAGATAAGTCCTAGAGTTCAATTCAAATGTGAAAAAAAATTATCAAAGTTTTGAAGATCATCATTTTGGATTCCAGTATTCCGAAGATTAGTTATATTTGGAAGGGAATAGATTGTTCACTGGCACAGAAACACACACAGTGTCACAGTGAAGAAAGTCCTATGATGCTTATTTGCGGAAGTTGAAAATCTTTAAAGAAAGGTTTAAGCACTTGTTGAGCCAATTGCCATTTAAAATCTTCAAGCTTGCATTACTTTTCTTTATCTTACTTTCTTAGCTATCAGCCATGATCCTTCATGATTATTTCTTGCTTCATAATTTCGGATTGTGAGTTGGATTATTTTTTGCTTAATGACTTCGGATTGTGAGTTGGATTATGACATAGCACCAACATCCTTAGTATTTATTGCTTGAGCTACTTGCATTATTTTGCTGACTATATCTCACTTTGACTCGCGAAACATGTTGATGCTCTCCTTTTTAATAATGTCAAAAGGAAAAAGATGGGTATAATACTTAGACTAATGAATTGTTCATCTTGGTTACCATGTTTCTTATGAATGATGTTGAGTTATTTTTCCCTAATGTGATTAATGGTGCATATTTTGAGGGGGAAGTATTATTTGTTTGTCATCATCAAAAGGGGGAATTTGTTGTGACTCTAAGTCAATGTTATTTTGATGATGATAAACGCTTTATGCTATAACATGTATATATGTAACAATGATCTAAGAAAGCTATCAAGATTGGATGTTCATGAAAGATCAAGAACTTGAAGATATGGAAGCTTAGGTCTAGTTATGTTCTATATTATATTAATTTCATGTGTCTATATTTAAAGAATATTGGAAAAGGGGAGTTTTTAATTTCAAAAATTAGTTTTGAAAGGAAAATATTTATTGTAAAGATTTTCGGATAAAAAGTTTTATAAAAAGAAAAACTGATTTTTAAAGAAAACGATTTTGATAAAGATTTTTGGATAAAAATAGATTTAAAATCTGATTAATAGTTGGCATAAGATATGGAGGAATCCTTATCTTATAAGGAAAAGAAAAAATCAGTTTTTATAAAAGATAAAATTAGATTTTGAATAGGAAAAGAATTATATCCCTTTATTTTAGGAATAAAAATTGTTCAAAAAGATAATGCATCTTGGAGAAGGATTCTTATTCAGTTGATTGAATTATATAAGGGATAGAAATCATTATAACAAACCACGTTTTCAGATTTGCAGAGAAAAAAGATTTTGAGAGCTGAAAACGGACTCCCAGAGCACAGTGTACGGCACAGAGTTCTAGTAAGTTAAGGTTTCTAAACAACGATTGTAACGATCCTCTATTTGCTTGAATAAGAAGCACGCTTGTGAGGAATCTTTCTTTTCTGTAATTCTTATATTATAGAGAGTAGCAAAACTTAGGGTTAAGTGCTGGGGAGCACTACTAGAGTTAGTAGTGGGGGAATCGAATTGTATCTAGAGTTTGGTATTTTACGATTCAAATAATAAAAGAGAAGTTTGTGTGGATGTAGATCTCAGAGGTGAGATTGAACCACGTTAAATTCCTGTGTCTTATTGTTTGATTTAAGTGTTTTATTGCTTGATACATTTTCGTTTGAGCAAAAACATAAATCGGAGATTTTACGAGTGAATAACACAGTGCACGTCATTGTGCCATAAGGGTGTTTTTGCGAAAATCGATTAGATTTAGCCTCTAAATTCAACCCCCCCTTTCTTGAGTGTCACCTTGTGTTCCAACAAAGGATAATGGCACTGAATTTCTTTGCTAGCTTGATTACTTTGCTGCTTTTGGCATCTTGTTTCAAACTTCTTGTGTGGGTAACCCAGAACAAAATGGGAGGGTAGAACGCAAACACCAACACATTCTAAATGTTTCCCGTGCCTTACGATTTCAAGCTCATTTGCCTATCTATTTTTGGGGGGAATGTGTTCTCGCGGCTGCTCATTTGATCAATTGCACACCCTCTTTGTTGCTTCAAGGCAAATCTCCATTTGAATGTTTGTTTGGTCGTCTTCCTTCTTATGATGCTCTTCGTGTTGTTGGGTGTCTTGCCTTTGCTCATAATAAAAAAACCAAAGGTGACAAGTTTGCTAGTCGCAGTCAAAAGTGTGTTTTTGTTGGGTATCCTTTCGGCAAAAAGGGATGGAAATTATATGATCTAGAGGCTATAGAGTTTTTTTGTCTCTAGAGATGTTAAATTTGTTGAAAATATTTTTCCATTCCTTACTCCTACTGAGGTCAATATTCCTTCTCATCTTTTGATCACAAATCCTCCTGATTTTCATTGTGATTTTGGTGAATATTATCCCTCCTCTCCTCCACAAAATTCCCTTGACTCAGCTCCACAAAATTCCTTGGACCCCACTCCACACAAATCCCTTGACCCAGCTCCACAAAACTCGCCTAATCCAGCTCCACAAAAATCCCCCGGCCCATCTTCCCCTTCTGGCGCCCCAGCTTCTACGCCAGGCCCATCTCCTCCTTCCCTCCCTTCTGGCCCATCTTCCAGTCCTTCTCTCTCCTTTTCCGCGCCTGGCCCAGCATCCGATCCCTTTCAGCCCAGCTCCTCCAATTCTTCGCGTGATCCAGCTTTACAAAACTCAGCGCCCTCTCTTTCTTTTGGTCCCGCCAACCCATCTTCTTCGGTTACTATTGATTCGGCCCACTCTTCTGATAAGGCCCTAGGCAGCGGTCAGCGGGCCAAACTTCCATCCACCCGTCTACGCGATTATGTTACGAATACTATTATTGCTCCAAGTGTTTCTTCGTCCTCTTCTGCCTCCGGTTCATCTTCTTCTTCAGGTACTCCTTATCCCTTGGCACACTTTATAAATTGTGACAATTTTTCTGTAAATTATCGCAAGTTTCTTGCAGCTCTTATTTCTACACAGGAACCTCGTTCTTTCAAGGAAGCTATGACAGATGCCGGTTGGCGCGCTTCCATGCAAAATGAAATTCAGGCTCTGGAAGATAATGGTACTTGAACACTTGAACCTCTTCCTCCCGGAAAACGGGCTTTAGGGAGTCAATGGGTGTATCGTATCAAGTATCATTCAGATGGTTGGATTGAGCGTCTCAAGTCTCGTTTGGTTGTCTTTGGTAATCATCAGCAGGCCGTGCTTGATTATAATGAGACTTTCACTCCCGTTGCTAAAATGACCACTGTTCGTGCTTTCCTTGCCATTGCTGCTTCCAAACATTGGGAGCTTCATCAGATGGACGTTCACAACACCTTCTTACATGGTGATCTTGAGGAAGAAGTTTACATGAAACTTCCTCCTGGTTTCGCTAGTTCTGATTCTAATCTTGTGTGCCGCTTGCGCAAGTCCTTGTATGGTTTAAAACAGGCTCCTCGGTGTTGGTTTGCCAAGCTCGTGTCCGCTTTAAAAGGATATTTCAATACTGCCTAATATATTACCAAAGCCTATCTCAGTGATTGTTTCAAAATGAAGGACTTGGGCCCCCTTAAGTTTTTTTTGGGCATTGAGGTTGCTCGCAGTGCTTCTGGTTTGTTTCTTTGTCAACGGAAGTTTACACTTGATATTATTTCTGAGGTTGGTTTGTTGGGAGCAAAGCCGTGTGGTTTCCCTATGGAGCAAAATCATCGCCTCGGTCATGACACGAGTGACTTGTTTGATGATCCTGAGAGGTACCGCCGTCTTGTTGACCGTCTCATCTACCTTGCTGTTACTCGCCCGGATCTTGCCTATTCTGTTCACATTTTTTCCCAGTTTCTTCAGGCACCCCGCATCGCTCATTTTGCTGGCGTCCGAGTTGTTCGGTACTTGAAGGGTACTCCAGGCCATGGCATCTTACTCCGTGCTGATAGTGATCTCACTCTTCAGGGTTGGTGTGATTCAGATTGGGCGGCTTGTCCTATTACCTGCCGCTCCTTGTCTGGTTGGCTTGTTTTCTTGGGTCATTCTCCCATCTCTTGGAAGACCAAGAAACAGCATACGGTTTCCTTGTCTTCTGTCGAGGCTGAGTATCGTTCGATGACTGCTATTACCTGTGAGCTTAAGTGGCTCAAGGGGCTCTTATTGAGTCTTGGGGTACATCACCCCAAAGCTATTCCTCTCTTTTGTGACAGTCAGTCGGCTCTTCATATTGCTAATAACCCTGTGTTTCATGAGCGTATGAAGCACATTGAGGCTAACTGTCACTTTGTTCGTGATGCCATCAAGGATGGTTTGATTGCTCCCTCCTATGTTCCTACTACAGCTCAGTTGGCTCCCTCCTATTGCTCCCTCCTTCGTACTGAGAGTTGGCAGGTAGAAGGGGATGGAGAAATTTGCAAACTGTCTTTTAATGAGAAAGGATCACTACTAGAGTTCTATAAAGAGAAACCACGAGAAGAATCAAATGAAGAACTAATTGCCGAAACAAGATTTTATGGCTCAAGCTAACTCTCCCGGTGAAATACCACAATGCAACTTGCAACCCTATTGGACAGAACAAGCTCATAAACTTTGATTTTTTGGAAGTAGAAAAAACTTACGGAACATAACAATCGAGTTACCAGGGTAATATAGCATGATACAGAGTATAGAAGCTAAAGAAATACTTAAAGTTGAAGGCCAATTTCGCAGTCATAGTAATCCTACACAAAAAAAAATCAATGTATGTAGAGAACAAGCAGCAGCCTCAGAGATAGTCACAAGTTTCATTGCACTACCATTCCTGGAGATACACCAACAACCACTAGATAATAATTAATTGACATCATTGATAAGAAAGTACATACTTGCGTCAAAAGGTAGAAGAAATTCCCAATACTTACGCAGTAAAGACCACTAAGATCTGCCAGGAAGCTCACTGCAATTTCCCAAGTAAACAAGACGTAAAAAGCATCTAGGAAGCGAGGGAAACTAACCATATGTAGGGGGGGGGAGGGAGAACACTTGACTTTATGTCATGAAACAACAACGAGATGCTATGTAATATGAAAAAAAAAAAATTAGCGTTCAATGTGAAAAATCTGAATCATCTCATGTAGAATTAAAGAACCAAGTAAGTCTGAACTCCAGCACACAAGATAATAGCTAACCCCAGCAACATCTAACATGAAGCTGACGCGTTGTTCAGCTTAAAATTCAAGACATTCAAACACATTAGTATTGCTAACTATTGAAAATGAGATCAACATACTTCAATTCGAACAAGATAAACATCACAAACTACAGTTTTTTGTAGTTCAGAAATTAAAGTCACATCTCAATAGGTCATGATTTAACTGAACTATTAAACTCACTCAAATACAACTTACATGTAGAAAAATCTCGAAACTAAAGGCAAATAATAAAGTACACAATCAGGAAGTACCTTGTTAAGTAATTTAATTGAATACTACAATTGACAACTTTAAGTAAATGGGAATTAGTTCACTTCATAATCAGCAACATTTGCTTAGGACTAGCTCGGAAGTATAATGGGAGCAAATATGGAATGGTGACTACAACGAAGCAACATTCGCAACAACAATGGAAATAAAGACAGCTATATACAAGTATATACACATAGAAAGTACTATAGGTATGTTCATTCATCAATAATGTTATATTATACTGATAGAATTTTTTGTTACTTACAATAAGAATAACGGCTTTAACGGTACATCTGAGTGTATATTATAGAAATTGTAAATAACAGTATTCGAGTAGATTTAAGTACTAAAGCAACAGAGGGGAAACAAAGGAACCAATCCATGGAATTACTGTATGATAGTATGTCCGATCTATCGGTAAACTAGATAAATTGAGCTTCTTGAAATCTTGACTATGTAAGTCCAGACGATGAAAGTTCTCTACATGACTCCCTAGCGCTACAAGAATTTCCCTTCCGTCCTGTGAGTAAGCACAAGGCATCATTTGGATATTTTTATCGTGAAACAATATAGTCCATGATTGTTTTACACCGAATTCCTTCATAACCCATATCTCTCCTGTATATGTTACCAAATGCAAACAGCCCCTTAAATCAATTAACTTCAATCCATATGACACAGGCAGTGGAACTTGATGAAACTTTTCGCTTCCAAGATCAAACACTATTATAGAATTTGACCTCGTTATCCAATTCAATGCATTATTAGAATGAATCATAGTATATTTTTCAGTTAGTGGATGAGGATAGTCACACTCACACACGTTGCTAATTATTAGTTTCCATGAATTGCTCTTGAAGCTGTAAAGTCTTATCGAAGCCTCTTCAGGTAACAAGCATAAAATCTTATAATCATCACTCGTGCTATCATAGCCAAACCCGCTAACAATAAGCCTCGGACTTAAAGGTTGCCATGGAGTTGCGAGATTGAAGGCGTGAGTGATCGGGTTGTAAACTGAAAACAACACTGTTGGTGCCTTGCTTACTTGAAGACAATCCAAATGTTTGAAGCAAAGTAAGCCATTGCACGAACCAATAAGTTGAGAAGGATAAAAGATTGGATCAAGATGAGAGTGATAATGAAATGGCTTCATCTTTATTCTTTCAGGACAGTGAAAATCAACGTATAGCATACTTCCCTCCTTAGACAAGAGAATAAAGGAGCTGATAATCTCATTCTTATGATTATTGATTGTGCGTCGAACGTGGAAATTCCAGAAGTGTTGGGTGTTGATTTCGTCACGCCAACGCTTGCAAACGCACTTGCAACGGAGAATGTCTTCAACTGGTAGCCTCACTAGAATATCACATACCAACTCCAAAGGAAGGTGGCTTAATATACAACTAGTTATTGAATGAAATTTCTGCCTTTTTTGTGGAGTTATTTCTAGGGTACTTGGAGATCTTTTCAATGGATTGTGTATTTCTAGTGGAAATTCTGTAAGATCACCGTCGATTATCATATTTTGTAAGCTTTTGTATAATTCTTCCATGGTATGGTAGAGTATAGACTAGCTGGTGGACAACAATGCAGCAGAGAGGAAAGCTAAAAGTTGTTGAAGTTTTACACCTTCGTATGTTTTTCTTTTTATATTCGTCTTCACTTCTTTCTTCTTGTATTTATATATATGCAACTACGTACCTCCTTTGTTCAAGTAGGGTTTGGATATGTTATGTGTATCTAACACCGAATTTGAATAGGAGTCTAATGTGTTGAGATAATGAGATGTAGATATGACCTATAGATCAGTTATTAGATAGTTTATTGAAAATAAAACTCGTTTTTGTTTTATCCTAACTCTATCTATTTATTATTATTTGTAATATTACCTTTTTTTTATCTAAACATATTTTAGAACATGACCCACTTATGTGGTAATAATCTCTAAGCCTAATAATAATAATAATATATTATATACTAATATATTTAAAGGCTTTCCATAACAAGATTTTATGTATTCCACATGCAATAAAAAATTATATAAGATTTGATCTCATGAATTCAAGTCATGATATTAAAGTCTTAACTAACCACTAAGCCAAATAATATTTGTTGTTATAGTTTTAAAATAAAATATTAATACATTAAATAATTATTATTATTACCCGAGGCATTGTCTAAGCCTAAAAACTAGTTGGATACTCAAAAAGTGCAATTTGTGTGTATCTGTATCACAATTCAAATTGTATTTAGAAATTTTAATTATAACGACTATTGTAGAGAGAAACTCAAAGTTATAACACTTACGAATAGGATTATAGGAAGAACTCTATGCTAGATGCCAGATGGTTGTTTTCATTTACTTATTTATTTCAATTGGTTTGTTTGCGTTGTCAATCAACTCGCTAGTTGTGGCTACACTGCCATTATCATATTGTTAATCAACGAGTTCTAATAACATGTATTCATATGATCATAATAATTGAAGCCTTAAATAACTGATCCGATAACATAATCATAACAAATTAACAACACAATCTATTTCTTGTTAAAATTGTTCAAAGTAACAATTTCTTCATTAACTTGAATTCTAACCAATGAAGACTATCAATTATTGCATAATTTGACGTATCAATTTTAACCAAACTCCAGTATAATCTAGTCCAAACTAGTTCGGTTGAAGCGGTAGATAAAGTTTAGCTCGGATGGGATTTGGACTCCAACTCCCAGAAATCAAATTCTTTTCAACTTGACTTCAACTCAACCTTTTGGACTCTAAAATTTCAGTTTGAAGTCCAATAGGTTGAGGTCCTTGTGTGGCGCTTTCTTATGATGCATCCATTTCTTGCGGGGTGCTACTTTGTAAAGTTGACATTGATAATTGAAAATTTCGAACAAAATCCTTAAAAAAACACATGAAGTATCACTTTTCGACGATTATATGCCATCTTTATAGGAGTCATATTTCGATTATATAAGTATATTTTTCAACATTTTAGTGTCATTGTTCAAATTCCGTGTCAATATTTCTTTACCTTGTTCCATGTCATTTTTGAGTCCACGTAAACTTCAATACCATTTTTATAATGTGTCATGTTCTCAAGCATTTTGTACCATTGTTTGAGAAGTTTAGGCACTAATACCATTAAGGTTCTGTTTAGCAACACATTTAAGTCACCTTAAATGAGTAGGTGTTAAAAGTTTAAGCCACCTAAAATAAATAGTCGTGTTTGGAATAAGAGGTTAAATAAAATTTAAGCTTTGACTGAAATTGAGTTGCTATCAAATATAGATCTCATTTAAGAGTCGAAAATTTTCAACTACTCTTCGCTCGAGCTACTTTTATTTCATACCTTATTAGTTTCAACTCTATTTTAGCTTATATTCCCAAACATAGCCTAAGTGTTTACATTTTCCCATCTGTTCTGAGTTCAGTCACTAGTATCACAGTTCAGTTGGCTCGTGAGCCTATTTGCATTGTTGGCTCGTGAGCCGCTCAAGCTCGACTTGTAATTTTATGAGCCAAAGACATTAGCTTATATATTTTCTTAAATGGTTATGGTTTAAACTTTTAACATGTTATAACATCGAACTAGACAGTACAGATAGTACAAATTTTATAAATAACTAATCAGAACAGTAGAATATCAGCAAAAACTTTAGAATTAGGAACATCATAACCTACAAAGAATAACTCAAACAATGCTAAAAAACACAAAATAGATAAAATCCCATTCTGTATCAAACCGGTATCTATTTGACAAGGTGGCTCTTCAGTTTCTACATAAACACAGATGTGCTAAATAAATGGTACTAGTAATAGTTAAAAACTGACAAGTTTAACACAAATAGAAAGAAACAGGGTTAATTAGTTTGAAATTCCAAATAAACAAAAACTGATGAATATCATGAAATCAGATTACTCCTATTTATGTTGAACAATATTTTTTTCAGTTTGTAAACTAATAACTGAGATGATCCTTTACAAAACTGATCGAATTTGTAATCTATATTTCTTTACGTTTGCAAGAATTGAAAAAACAACTATTACATGAACAAAAAGAAAATTTTGAACTGTAATTCACTTCTAATAAAATGAAAAAAACAATCACCCTAAAGATATACGTGCCCTAGAAAACATTAATTAGAAAGATGAGATACATCAATCTATATCCTCCTCTACTAATAAAACACTAACATAAAAATTGTAAATCTTTAATTCTTTCCGTACTTCTTCTAGGACGTGTTGTTGGCTTGTTGCCCAAGTAAACGGCATGATGTTGAAACTCAAGTTGATTCTCGATCTCTTTTGAATTTATCCAACAATCCAGAGAAATAATTCATCATTACCAATACTATTACATAACTTGACGTGTTCATAATCAATCCCCGAATCATGGTTGCAAAAACTAGACAAGATTAGAGACTACTCCTTAGTCCTTACTAGTACTACGAGTTACTACTCCGAAATTGATCCTAGGTGTCCTCGGCTTTGTTTTTCCCCAAGTAATTAAAGGAAACTTAAGCTTGTTGACAAGAAAATAGATATGGCCATTCGATCGAAACGACACGACTCGAATGGTATCTCTTAATCCTAGTTCATTCTCCGATCTAAGGGACTTGTATGCAGGACCATTGAGTACATACTTAAATCCACCACCTTCGAAATCCCAACGACATAACGTCATGTTATACTCTTTTAGAGATCTCCACCCTATCACCTTCACCTCAATACTTTCCTTTTTATTTATCTCGTTATCCTTAGATTTATCAAGATGTAGCTTCTCAGAATCTGTTAGAAACTCCGATAACGTACTTTGTCGCTCTGGAATCGCTAACCGGTTTTGTTGATTAGTTACATCAGATAATTCAAGTCGTTTCCTTATAATTAGTTTCACATCAGTCACGTTTTCATAGTTGTTCTTTTCCATAATGTCATCGAGCAACCATCTAACATCCTCGCCACGCGATGACGATGACGATGACTCCGCTTGATTAGATGAAGATGCTTGATTACCATCAGGTGATTCCGAGTTCGAGGGAGGGGTTTTCTTGGTCATACTAGTCTTTATTAAAGCTTCTCTCTTTTCTACATTTGGTTGATCATTTTGTTCTTGGGGAAAGTCTAACGAGAGTTTATTGCTATTATCGTCCATTAAGAGAAGCATATCGATGGGTGGTTCATTTAAATCGATAATCTCTCGAGTTTGATTATCATTCGGGGATGGAGGTTCCATGTATTGATTATAAGGGTTTAGGGAGAGAAAAAGAAAAAGAAAAGCTGAATCTAAATTTGTTGAATAAAACGTGAATGTTGTTGTATACTATTATATGGTAGATGTATTTATAAAAGAAACTTAGTCATCTCCAAGTTGTAGTAGACTAGTAGTCTAGTAGAAGTAGTAAATCAACACTATTTCGGACTTGGAAACTAGTTATTCGATGGAAAAGATAAGCTAAGTTGTTAATCTTAGAATTGTTAATAGAGGGATATTAATTAGGATATAGTTTCTATTTCTAATTAGAGTCATTGTGGGACTCTAGCACTGTTGGGTACTCGGATATGCGCAGAGAGAGGGGTAGAGTTGGGGAACTTTTGTTTTTGAAAGGAAAACACGTTTATCTAAAGTTGATTCTAACCTACTTTGAAGTACAAAATGTTAAGATATTCCGAATTTTTGGAGGAAATATTTAATTAGATTTAGACAAAAGGAAATACAAAGAAATTTCGAAATATTAAAACCGAAGTCGATGAAAAGGGTAGGTCGTGTGATCCACATTAGTGGGTTCTTTTTGAATTGTTGAGTTCATTTTTCTTTTTTCTTTTGCTAACAATATAACAAAGGCATTATATCTTACACAAATTAATAAGATAACACTAAAAAATATATAAAAATAAAGTTAACACTGAATTTTAATAAGTAAGCAAGCAGTGAAAATAATCAAGTTAGTATGAGAAGATTTAATTTCTTCGAGTGAGAAGAGATGTAAATTTAACTGAAAAGTAATGTAACTCTGATCATAGAATAAAATAGAAAATAATCATATATAAAAATAGGATGTATTCTTAAGTAAATCTTATAATTTATATTTTTTTCACTACAAAAATTTAATGGCGCAAGTCCAATGTATGAAATGCATGCTACTACTATAATTCTAAGTAAGAACTTATGTAACTCTAATTTCTTACACTTAATTAGCTTGTCACTTTTAAGACCCAATCTTGAGTCTTCACAATTATACGAGACGAGTGTCCAAATAATTGATGTACAACGAAAATAACTTTTTGTCGTCCAAAATAGATCACTTATATACTATTTAGGAAAAAAGGTAAAAAAAGGTACCCACCATATAGGGATAACTATTTATCCTAAATAGGGTCACTTTAGTTATGTAAAAGATCCCCTCCCCCCTCAAAAAAGTTATGTAAAAGATACTTATTTTGAAGTTAAAAATAACCCTTTGATGATTTAAAGTGACCCTTCTTGACTTAAAAATGACACATTTTGGCTTCAAATGAACTCACCTGACAATAAATTTATTGTACACCCGAGACACACACTACAAATCGTTTAGTCTTAATTATCATTAACATAGGGTTCAGTTATCTTATTCCTTTTTTAGGGGAATTATAATATTCCTTACATCAGACAAAGGAGGGACTTCTTACACATAAATTATTGACTTTCACACAAATAATTATAAACCATGTAAAAGACAAAGCAAAATATTCACAAAGAGATACACGTATATGTGTTCATCAATATTCTAGTCAATATGTTCAATTCACTTTAAGAGTCTCCAAGATCATATTTTATTCAGTCTCATTATGTCACACAGGTTCAAAAATGTTAAGTTACAACCCTAGAACTGGGTTTAGATATATAACTAAAAAAGTGATCAAATTGGTTTAATTGATGAAAATTGCGCTTTATCCATTAAATTAAAGAGAAGTAGATCCACATAAATAGAGTTGATCATGGTCCAGGCTAGGCCACTGTAAAACCCAGAGCTGTTGAACCAAAGACCAAAAATGATCTTGAAATTAGGTGTATTAAGGCCATAATAGAAGTCGATGAAAGTTTTCCGAACTCATATAAATCAATAAAAAGTGTTGAATTGCAACCCTAAAATCCAAGTATGGATATATAACCGAAGAAAGTGACCAGATTGGTTTGATTGATGAAAATTACCCCATAGTCATCAACTAAAGAGAAGTAGATGCAGTCCAAAGGTAAAGCCTCCCCACCAAGTACTAATTAGAAAAAGTAAAAAAGATGTTAGAGAGAGAGAAAAAGAGAGAGAAACCCATCCAACCCAAAATAACCTAGAAATCCTAAACCACCCCTTAACTGCCCACACGGCCAAAAGTGAGGAGAGCAGCCGGCCCCTCCCACTACTAGAATCTCAAGTTCAAGCAAATGCCCATATTAGTCAAAATCAAGACCCCCCACCCCAACTCCCCCTCCTCCCCCTTGTCCTTCCTCTAGTAGGGAATACCTTCAAGGAAGCAATCTCTGTGGAAGGGTTAGGTGGAGGCCAGCAAATCTCAGAGAGTATACCTCTACGCCTTCCACCTCTACCGTTTACGATTTCGCAGCCAGATGGTTATGGAGATGATGAAGTGTTCATCCCCATATCCGAAAGTCAATATGAGGATCTTGTCAAACCTTGCTCTGAGGCCCTTATATGTAAAATAGTGGGTAGATCCTTTTCACAAGATTACCTCAAAAAAGAGTTACAGAGGGTATGGTCATGGAAGGGACCGATAGATTTAGTCTCGCTTGGTCGGGAGTTCTATAGCGTGAAATGTCCAACGAAGGAAGAAAAGTCCCGAATCTTGGCGGATGGGCCATGGTTTGTAATGGGGTCCCTAGTTTGGGTGCAGTCGTGGCAACCGGGGTTCAAACCGTCCCAAGCTAGTATTACTAAATACCCTATTTTGGTGAACTTACCGGAGCTTCCGGTCGAGTTTTTTAGGAAAGACATTTTGGAAATGGTGGGGAAACTCGCTGGGGAGCATCATTAAAATTGACTTTCACTCTCTTTAATGGAGATCGCCGGAGATATGCTTCGTTATGTGTCCTCATGAAAGCTAACAAAAGTCTGCCGGAGAGAGCTTGGCCAGGTCGGAACATACAAGATTTGGTATATTTGGAAAATCCTTGGGTGTGTTAGATCTGTCGGAAAGTTGGACATAATGGGAAAAGTTGTCTATCAAATGCCGATGCAAAAAAGGAGGCGATTGATTTAAGTAAAAAGGCAGAGGGAGTTGACCCCCACAAGGGAGAAAAGACACAAGAAAAGGACTGGGTCCAAGTCAAAAGAAGAAAGGCAAAATCTGGGTCCAAGTCAAAAGAAGAAAGGCAAAATCTGTTGACTTACAAAAAGGAGACAACAGAAAGGTGGGGCCCAGCCCAGATGGACACCTAAGAGGAGAGAGGATAAAGTAGAAGTTCAGGTGGCGCTGCAGACCTAGAAACTTGAAGCTCAAGAGAAAGATTTTAAAAATCTTTAAGAAAACCAAAGTGGGCCCGAGGTAATGTCAAAAAATCTTGGAGCTGCTAAAAATCAGTTTGAAGTTCTCTCTCTCCTAGAGGAGAATGTTCCCCAAAATCTGGAATCCTATGCTGGAGCGAAACGTGGCCTAAACCATGTACAACCCATCACTTCAGCCCCCCCTCTCTTATCATCCTACTCCCATCCTTTCTGGCACACACGCCACCCAATCCTCCGCCATTTCTCACACGAAAAATCTAGCCATGCCATATCCCAACCCAGAACCAGTATATATAAACCCCTCCCCTCCAACTCATAAACCCACAAAAATTTCTTCAAACACAAACCTTCCCTCTCCCTCTAAAAACTCCCCATAAAAATCCTTCGTGCACCATGATGATGCCACGAATTTCCGAGGTTCTCAACCTGTCCGAATCTTCATCCCCGCCCCTCCATCCCCCTCCGGATTCACCACCGAACCGAAAGTGGTATTTGTGTCGACCCTCGAACCGAGTTCTCGTTCAACCGACCCGTAAGGCCTCTAAAGCCCTAACCGAACCGGGAAGTCGTCGAATTTTATCTCTGGACAACTTGGAGGACCCCGACTAGTTCCACACGGAACTTCAATGGATCAAGGTGAAGGCACTCATTGCGAACCCATATCTTCACCCGGAAGAGTCGGGTCATCGAATGATGTATTCAAACTCGAAATTTCTCCCAGCTCACGTGCCTCAAGTGAGAGACGCCGATCATCTTCCCCTGCTCATGTAAATTTTCCTAAAGTGGTTCTTAAAGAAAGAGGGAGGAGTAGAGAGCGAAGAAAGACAAATGCTAGTGAGCCTAAGACCATGGGTGGACCCGCGACCCATTCTCCCACTGGTCCGTACCATAGTTGCGGTGAATCAGAAGGATACAAGGATGATAGTTGTGAGCAACACCAATGCAGTGCTCTTAGCGCGCCTCCAACGCCCATTGAAACGGATGAGAATCACACTGACTTGGGGAGAGGTACGGAAAAAGAAACCAGCGAGAAGTCGAGGTAGCTCCGTGGCCCCATAGAAGGATGTGGACGTGTCCTCAAACAGATGTCGAAGTAGACCCGTGGGCAGTAGGAACGAGGGGACGCTCAAGAGGTTCCTAGAAAAAACCCCACTTCACAAGGGAATGAGTGTACTGTTTTGGGAGGTTAGGGGGTTAGCAAAACCCTCTTTTAAGCCGAAATTTCGGCTTCTCATGCACCAACATCACTACCCCTCGTTGGTTATCCTTGCAGAAGCTTGGGTGGGTCATCAGAAAACGGCAACAATCATTGGGGATCCGGGTTATGACTCGTGGCATTTGCTCGAACCTGAAGGTTTTGTAGGTGGAATTCTTCTTCTGTGGAATTCGCATATCCTGGATTTCCACGTCATTGGAGAAGATGCGCAGGGACTGTACGGCATGGTTAAGGTATTATCTACTAAACTTTCTTTTGTGATTACTACAATTTATGCTAGTACTAAATTTCAAAAACGGAAACTATTATGGAATAACCTAGACAAATTTGCCCTTAATTTAAACCAACCTTGGCTTGTTGTGGGGGATTTTAATGAAGTCGTTGTAAATCAGTTAGAAAAATTTGGGGGGAGACCAATATCTAGAAGTAGATCTAATTTGCTTGCTGCCACCATGGATCGTTGCAATTTAGTTGATCTAGGGTTTAACGGCCCTAAGTTTACGTGGACTAATAAAAGAAAGCATCACCCAATCTTAGAAAGACTAGATGGGGGTGGCTAACCCTGAATGGTTCCAGTTTTGGCCGAACGCAAATCTTTGGCATCTCCCGAGGATATCATCTTATCACTGCCCAGTTCTGATTAATCTTGACAATGCCCCCTTTACCCAGGGGGAAAACCCATTTCGTTTCGGATCTATATGGTTACTTGATGATAGGTTTAGGGGGGAAGTCCTTCAGTCATGGCCTAAGAATAGGCTGTCTATCCAGGATAGCCTCCATATGTTCAAGGAAAGCCTAATTGAATGGAATAGATCCACCTTTGGGAATACTTATCAAAGAAAGAGACAACTCCTTGCTAGGTTAAAGAGCACGCAGAACTATCTTCAACATCACCCTACCTCGCGGTTTCACCGGGACCTAGAAACTCAACTCCAAGAGGACATTCTCAAAACCAAAATGCAGGAAGAGTTACTATGGAGAACCAAAAGTAGGATGGAGAGAATTGGGGAGGGAGAGAGGAACACGGGGTTCTTTCATAGAAGTGTGGTAATTAAGACAAAACGAGCCCGTATCCATAGCTTGACAGATAATGTGGGGAATGAAATTTATTGTACACGTACACAATACAAATCGTTTAGTCTTAATTATCATTAACATAAGGTTCAGTGATCTTATTCCTTTTTTAGGGGAATTATAATATTCCTTACATCAGACAAAGTAAGGACTTCTTACACACATAAATTATTGACTTTGACACAAATAATTATAAACCATGTAAAAGACCAAGCAAAATATTCACAAAGAGATACACGTATATGTGTTCATCAATATTCTAGTCAATATGTTCAATTCACTTTGAGAGTCTCCAAGATCAGATTTTATTCAGTCTCATTATGTCACACAGGTTCAAAAATGTTAAGTTACAACCCTAGAATCTGGGTTTAGATATATAACTAAAAAAGTGATCAAATTGGTTTAATTGATGAAAATTGCCCTTTATCCATTAAATTAAAGAGAAGTATATTCACATAAATAGAGTTGATCATGGTCCAGGTAGGCTAGGCCACTGTAAAATCCAGAGCTGTTGAACCAAAGACCAAAAAATGATCTTGAAATTAGGTGTATTAAGGCCATAATAGAAGTCGATGAAAGTTTTCCGAACTCATATAAATCAATAAAAAGTGTTGAATTGCAATCCTAAATCCAAGTATGGAAATATAACTATAAAAAGTGACCAGATTGGTTTAATTGATGAAAATTACCCCATATCCAACAACTAATTAAAGAGAAGTAGATGCACACTATTGCACAGTATACAAATACAGTTGATCATGGGTCTAGGTAGGCTAGGCCACTACATGATCAATAACACATTGTTGTTCTTTCATTGCTTAGGACTCCAAAGTATATATAATGAGAGCAAAGAATGGTGACTACAGCGAAGCAACATTCGCAACAACAAAATGGAAATAAAGACTACTAGACAAGTATATAGACATAAAAAGTAGTATAAGTATGTTCATTAATTCAATAACATTAATCATGTTGTACTTATAGAATTGCTTTTTGTTACTTATAATAACAATCATTATTGCATTAGTTGTACATCCGAGTGTATATAATAGAAATTGTAAACAACATTTGAGTAGATTTAAGTATTAAAGCAGCAAGGGGAAACAAAGGAACGAACCCAGCTTGTGCCCCTCCCTATCTCTCTCTCTCCCCCCACCTTTCCTTTGTCTCGCGCCGCAGCCACTGCTGCATCGGAGCACCGTTGCTCGACGAACGCCGCCGAACTACCACCGTGCAGCCTCGATGTCGGAGCCCCAACCCACTGCCATCCGACCTCCCTCCTCTGCTCTCTCTTTTCGGGTCGGCTCAATTGAGCAGAGATATGAAAATACCTCTAACTTTGTTTTCATTTTTATTTGTGTTATTGTGTTTAAATAGTTGGACCCAAACACCATTGTTAATTAGTTTATTGTTGGGCCTAAAAGCTAATCTATCTTGGTGGGCCATTTTTAGCTTACCTTTCTTGGCTTAATAGATTGAGTGATTAGTTTGATTTATATCTCTAACTCTTTGTTTTAATAAGATAATAAGAATTAAACAAATTTAGTTATGTAACACTAATCGTGCACTTTACTTTTGTAATTTGAGAAGTTGTAAATAAACATTAGCAATATTTAAGCTTGTTTATGAGTTCAAGAAAATGTTTAAGTGTTAATGATTATGTTAACAATCACTTTAGTTAATGAATTAAACGAGTAATCTTTAGCAATAAATTCACTTGTTAATAATTATAATAATAACTAGAGGTGTAAATGTTAAAATAAAATGAATACTTATACTTTCGTTGCCAAATTTTATTGGTTAGATTAAAAGGAAAGGATATTACAGGCTCCCCCGACTTTCAAGGTTATTAAGCAGGAATCGAGGTAATATCTATTGCTAACACCCACGATCCCCATCGAAATGTGTTTGTGAAATCCTTTTTATTATAAAGGTCTGTGTGATGTGATTTTTATTATGGATTGTGGGACACTTAAATTGTTTATTAATGAGTTTTCATATGCTTTTACATACGTTATGAACTTGTGAGTTATTGATGCTCAAGTATGATTCATGAAAGATATAAGGCTTATGCCGATGAATGTTAAATAAACGAAACATAATAAATGAAAGTGAAAGAGGTTATGGCAGTATAATGTTACGCTTATTATCTACTTTATGGTCATGCACGTACCTTCGCACCCGCCGTACACCCAACAAGGGAGCCGGGATCCTTGAGGGGTACCGCATGTTATACTACTACTCTCTTTTGGTGCGAGCGGTGTATCCAACAAGGGAGCTGGGCTCCTTGAGGATCATCGCATGGTGGGAGACGTCTCGCATGTCTATACTCGCCAATTACCAAGTTAAAAGATGAAAAGATAATGGGAACTTATGAAGTTTCAAGATGCTACTTATAATTTTTCACCGTGCTATTATTTCATTATTGATTTCTAATGTGTTTTACTATATTCTCTTCTCCCTATTTGCAAATAAAAATATGAATTGAAATGAATTTATGTTGTTAGGGTAGTATGTTACTGAGCTTCGGCTCACGATGTTGCTTTGGTTTTAGGTACTGATGAATGTTGCAAATAAACAATTAAATGATACTTATCTGTTGAAGCGTGAACTCAGAGCAGTTGTCGTGACGTGGAAGAACCACTGTCCTAAAAGACGATTCCGCGCTACCCCGATGCAAGTAGAACCACCGCGATCGCCCTCCAGGATTAGCACAGCACCGCAGGATGTGTGCACTCACAAACTACGGTTGGAGATCAGAAACATTGCCCAATATCAGAGAGAGAGAAGAAATAACTGTGTTTGATTGTTCTGTGTCTATTCTTCTAATGAGAAGAATCGGGATTTATAAGAAGAAGAGTCGAACATAAAGAAACGGAAAGGCTAAAAATAAGGGAAGTAAATCAAGGCAGAAATCTCGGAGGAAACGGCTAAGTATCTCGCTAATAACGGCAAGAACACGATTCTTGCAATTAGCGTTAACTTAAAACTGACTGGAGTTTAAAAGAGATCACAGGCCCACAGCCCCCGCCCGGCCCGGCCGGCGCGCGCACGCGTGTGTGGTTACCAATCCATTTAGCCCATTATCCAACAAGGGGTTCTAAGGTACTTCCCTATATAAACAAAGAAGATACTGGATTATTTTCACAAAACTCAATCAACAAAAACATCTTCTAATTACAGGTACAATGTGTAATTCAAACATATATTTAATACTGAAAGATAAAAATTCAATGTTAGACTTAGGAAGTAAATTCCTATCAAAACTAGTTTGCTTAATTGTTGGTTAGCCAATTTTGGTGTTAAATTTACATTAAAAATTAGAAACTATTTTTTTAAAAATACATTTGATAAAATTGTAGTCTTATAACAACTAATAAAAAATAATTAGAGTATTTAAATGATACATATAGATAAGTAGAGTACAGGATAAGAGAAAACGAAGTTTGAATTTCAATAAACGACGACTATAGATAATTCTAATATTAAAGTAAAACTTTTGTTGTACTCCCTCCGTTTCATTTTAATTTACTCACTTCACTTTGGGGGAGAACCAAGGAATAAGTACAAAAGTATGAGAGATAAACTGAAAAGGTGGAGAGAGAAACTGAAAAGTGAGAGAGAAAAAGTAAAAAGTGGGTTAAAATATTGAAAAGTGGATGACATGGGTGGAAAAAGATGAGAAAGTAGATGTGACATGTTACCTAAAATGGAAAAAGCAACAATGTATAGATTAAAAAGAAACAGACCAAAAAGGAAAGTGTGTAGATTAAAATGAAACGGAGGGAGTATAATTTAAAATTTAGTTACTCTTAAACATTGAATATAGCTTGGAATGCTCTAAAATAAAAATCAATCTATTGTGTAGTTATGTTGTTCAATAAAGAATCCGCTCAAAATCAATTATTTCATTAAGTTTTAAATCTTTAGTTTGAATTATCTATACAAATATATTAAAAGGCGTGCTAAGGGAGCCGATGTGTCACGTGGCACTCTCCTCAAATTTTTAATGCAAATGCTAAATATTGTGTAACGGCAAGGTATCGAATACCCGACCTTTGACATGAAAAGTAAGAATTTAACCATCAATACACTATGATTTTTTTTTACTAAGGTTGTATTAAGTTTTATATTGTATAAGTTTCGTATTGTTGTGAGTTTGAGAGAGCAGGATGCTTTATTTTCTACTAAGTCTGAATTGTTGTCAGTTTGAGAGAGCAGTATGCATTTTTTTACTCATGAGGAAGCGAAACCGATGCGGTTATGCGTTAAACAGATCAGTTAGTTAATCACCTTAACTAGTCCGGGTTTAACGCATAACCGGATCAGTTAGTCCTCAACTGATCCGGTTCAAACTGGATCATTTGAGTTTTTCTAACTGCTCCTAGCCCATCTGTTCCAACCCAACATCTGATCTGTGAGCCCGATTTTGACCGGATCCGATGGGCTTTTTTCCAGTAGTGTATATATATTATTGATTCCTTGATTAATGGAAAGATGACAAAACTTGATTGAAACTTAACATGGTATCAGAGTAGACGACCCCGACCCATTAAGAAATGCAAGAAGAGAGGTGTTAAAGATCTGTTTCGGACAATAAAGCCCAACAGAATTGTGATTGCCCTAAGAAGGGGCCGAGTTGACCTTATGTTGGAAGTCCAGAGAGCGCCCATTGAGGATGTTGCGTGCCATCCAGATTGTAAGATTAAAAGTGCCTCACATGTGAGGGGGCCGGGAGTGTTAAGAGTATAATTCACATGTGAGTTGGGTGTAGTTATCCTATTACTAGGCGTTCCTTAAGTTGATGGTTTGTTCTGCTTGGATATTATCCTTTTTTCCTAGAAAACTAAAAAGCAGTCAACAGTTTCTCGTTCCTCTTCGGAGGCCGAGTATCATTCTATTGTGGTTGTTGTTTGTGAATTAAAATGGCTCAAGTAGTTATTGGATTACTTGGGGATCAAGCATCCCAAAGGTATGCATTTGTATTTTGATAGTCAGTCTTCATTATATATTGCGAAGAATCCGGTGTTTTATGAACGCACCAAATACATTGAGGCAAATTGCCATTTTGTGAGAGATGTTGTGACTGAGGGACTTATTGTTCCTTCTTTAGTTCCTACTAAGTTCCAACTTGAATTGCCGATATATTCACCAAGGCCTTAGGCAAACTCAGTTTGAATTTTATTACGCAAATTGGGCCTCCGAGATGTGCAGGCTCCCACTTGAGGGGTGTTAGAGATAGATATTATTTAGTTTTACCTTATCTTATGTATCCTAGTCTGGTTTAGTTTGGGACTATTGTCCTCGTATATATATGGATTTCTTGATTAATGGAAACATGACGAAATTGATTAAAACATAACAATAACTTTTCTTTGTACTTCCTTTTTCTTACTATCATAAGACATTATCATCTTTTCCCCAAAATGGTACTATCAAAGTGAAAGAATTTAGTCCATGATTGTTTTATAAGCATTACACAAAATACCCACGTACTGTTCTCTTTCTTTTTGATAAATCAATGATAAGTTCGGGTCGAAAAATCTTGATGGCTGAAAAACTTGGACTGTGAGTCGTTTGAAAGAGAGAGAATTCAATGAAACTGCAGTCAGCCGAAGAATTGAACAAGCAAGGAAGAGAGCCTTGTTAATCATCAAATGCTAACCCCAGCAATTGACTGTAATCTGTTACTTGGGTTTAGCATTTTAATCCAAGACATTAAAATGCTAACCCCAACAACATGACTAACTGTCCGTCGATGGTGCGCACGAGTGTAGGAATAGGATGGTGCGCACCATCCAAAACGCACCAAAAAATAAACAAAACGCGGAAAACTAGAAACAAAAAATAACCCAATGAACATCTTCAATATTCCACTGAACAGTTAAAAATTTACCACATGGGAACCTTTTTTGAATCAACAATATGTTAATGCAGTGAACATCTGTTCATCTCCAATGAACATATAAGTAATGACAACATAAATATTTATCACAATGAACATATAAGTAATTTGAAGGAACATTTTGAAGACTTGGATGAACAAACTAACATTTGAATAACAATATGTTAATGAAGTGAGAAATGAACAATATTAAATCCCACAAATGTTTATTCCAAAATTGCAAATGTTCATTGAAAATTAGCGTGTGTTCATTAGACTACAATGTCCATTGGAATAATCTTGATGTTTATTGGTTTACATGAACAGTAGTAAATCCCACAAATGTTTATTTCAAAATTGCAAATGTCCATTGAAATTTAGCTTGTGTTCATTAGACTACAATGTCCATTGGAATAATCTTGATGTTTATTGGTTTACAACGCACATGGGGTGGAAAATTTGAGGAAAGAGAAATTGAGGTGGGTCCCACAAACGTTCATTGGAAAACTGCAGATGTTCATTACAAACCGTTTAAACGCTGCGTTTTGAAGCTTGCGCACAGGAAGCACCATACTTCCGTGCGTACCTTCGAATTTTCAAATTGCATGACATTCAAACACATTAGTAAGTAAAAAGTTTTAAACATAAACTACACCATCATTTCTGAACGCGCACCAATAATATTCCATGGCTACTACAATATAAGCTACAAATATGAAGAAATATTGTTAAATGATACTCGTCTAATAAATATAAGCAAACGAAAACAGTAGCTGAGATACTAATTGAACATCCCATCTCACAATTATTGATTCATAAATCCACATAATTTCCTAGTATCATTCTGAAATATTTCTAAGCCGCTGAGTCTGACCTCTGATGTAGCTTCACTCACTCTGAATTCTGAAATGATTCAATTTTGATTATCACAAAAGAAACATGGGAATAAAATTGCAGCTCATCACAAAAGATACTAAAGCACGAGAGGTGAAACAAAGGAACCAACCCATGGCACCATTATACAAGAACGTGCCCAATTTACAGGTAAACCAGATATATTGAGATCCCTGAATCGTCCACTATGTAAGTCCAAACGAAGAAATCTCTCAAGATATTTCCTTAGCACTACTATAATTTCCTTTCCATCGCCTGAATAAGCACAAGGCATTATTATCATTTTCCCCATAATGGTACTATCAAAGTGAAACAATTTAGTCCATGATTGTTTTACACCATATTCCTTCATAATCCATATATCTGTAGACGTTACCAAATGCAAACATCCCCTTAAATCAATTAAATCCAATCCATGAGGCACCAGATCATCTGGCAAGGGTACCTCATGAAACGTTTCGCTTCCAAGATCAAACCCTTTTATAGAATTGTTGTGAGCTATCCAATTCAATGCATTATTAGAATGAATCATACATATTGTAGATATTGATCCACCAGCTTCATATGTATTGCTAATTACTTTCCATGAATTGCTCTTCAAGCTGTAAAGTATTGTCGAATATCTAAAGAAGCATAAAATCTTATAATCGCCACTTGAGTAGTCATATCCAAATCCAATCCAAAGCCTTCGACTTCCACGTTCTGCCAACTGATTTGGTATGAGCTTGTACGCGTTAGTGATTGGGTTATATAGCGAATATATTGATGTCCCATAGTCTCTTTGATGATAATGCACATGTGTGAAGCAAAGCAAGCCATTGCACGAACCAACGAGTACCGGAGAGTACTCAGAATCTAGATCAGAGTAATAAAGACATGGCTTGATCCTGATTTTATCAGGAGAGTTGAAGTGAATGGATGTCAAAGTATGCTGCTTGTAAGAAAACAGAACGAGGGAGCTATTATTTTTATTATTGATTGTATAGCGAATGTGAGAATTCTTGAAACGTTGGGTGTTGATTTCGTCACGCCAACGCTTACAAACGCACTTGCAACGAAGAAGGTCTTCAAGTGGTAGCCTTACTATAATATGACATACCAATTCCAAAGGAAGACGACCTGATCTAGAACTACAAGTTATTAAACGAAGTTTCTTCTTTTTCGTAGGTTTTCTTGGTGCAACTAGAGGTGTTTGTAATGGTTTAAGGTAAAAATCAAGTCTTGCATAAGGGCGCTTTTTCAATGGAAGTTTCATCTGGTCTCCATCGTTGATCATATCTTGTACACTTCTGCCCAATTTTTCCATGGTAGACCAGGCTATTGTCGTCGACAACGGTTTTCTTTTCTAAGACCCTTAAAGGTTTCTACCCTTCTCTTCCGTCTTTTTAAATGTACTTATGTTTCTTTTGCTTAGGTAGGTTTTGGAAAATTCTGCAATATAATCTAATCAAATCTAATCTAATGATGTTCTATGTTTTCTTAGGAAGGTTTCGAACTCGTTTAGATTAGATTATATTGTTCTATCTTTTCTTAGGAAGGTTTCGGAAAATTTTACAAACTAATCTAATCAAAACGAGTCCGGATCCTCTGGAGTTCTATGAGGACTCTACCATATAGAGTTAGGCTAATCTCAACCGTCTATCTAAATCCATAGTTATTAGCCTTGCAAAACAAGATAATTTTTATTTAAAGAAAAAGAGAAGATTGTGTTTCTAAACAAGATAATTTTTATTTGAAGAAAAAAAAAAAAAGATATGAATATGATTGTGGTCTAAACTGCACATTTAATTTCTAGTTTTGCCACCAAACTTCACGACTGAAAGCTTAATACATGTTTGCATATTGGAATCTTCATATGAAAATGACTATTTATTTTAAATGTGTTAGTTTTCTTAAGCATACTAAGCTTTACCGGCTAATAATAACTAGAAATAGTTTTCTTCATATGCTTGAAACTAAACGAATAATTGAATATGCAGGACAATCAATACTGCTCCTTGAAAATCAAATAATTTGAGAGGTGTATAGTATATTATGTATATCCATATGCTTTGAAGCCCTGTTAGTTCAATGAAACTCCTTTTATTTTTATTTATTTTTATTATAAATGGTTGTGTCAATACTAATGATGTTATAGATGTAAAGTATACTCCGTATGTTCTTATGTAATTCAATGCTTTTTATGAAGATTATGTAGACAGCTGATAGTTTTAAAGAAATGAGTAGTGTCCCTTTTTCTTAAAAAAAATATGGGTTTTTGTTAATCAAATGTAGAAATAACACATTGTAAATGAGAACCCATAGTTAACGATCATGCAAATGTAAATCCTGTCTTATTTGCATAATACCTCATCATAGTAATAGTATTGAGGTTTTTTACGTAGTGCCATGTATTTTACGAAATTCTACGTTGTATCCGATTTTTTTGAACTTTCCACATTGTACCCCTAAACATTCTAAACGTCACATAAAATCTCAAGGGAATAGCTTATACATTATCAGGGTACTATAGATGATTCTCGAACTCCGTTATAATGTTAAAAGATTAAGAATCTGAGCAATTAAGCAATTGGTAGAAGAGTATCTCAATTTTTGGTTGTTCCTTCCCTAATTATGTATCCTAAATTCCTAATACCCCAACTCTCCAACCATGCGAACTTTGTGAGCTTATAAAGCTCAGGGTCCGAAATAGGGAGATATATTTCTACTCCAAGAAGACCTCCTGCACCTTCTTGTGAGAGTAAACAACTCAACACTATGCTCTTACATCATGGAGCACAAACGACAGTTTGAGAGTGTATTAAGGATTCCCCATGAAAAATGTTGACATATATGAAAAAAGGAGATGACCTTTGAGTACATACAAGGAAGAAATGCCCATATTCAGAAAGGAAACTTTTTTGGCTGCCTTCAAAGAAAGGAACTCCCGATGGAGAACTGTTGTAACAACCAGCATCCTGGGGGCCATTCCCTCCCCCAATGAGGTCTTCCTTCCAGGCAAGCAGCTATCCTCAGATCTTCCATCGTGCGATAACACTACGTAGGTGAAAATTCTACTCTATGCTAGAGAAGAAGCCATTTTGATGTACCCTGTAATAAGCAAGTTTTGGAAGTTTAATGTGACCTACATGTACTTACCATAGCACTGGAATTCACCAATTCCAGGAAATCTCCATCGACCACCAGCATATGGATGAGCAGGATACCTGCATGCAGCCTTGTGTAAGCTAAGTGAATCAGAAGACTGATAGTGATACTCATGGATAAAAAGCCATAATAATTACCTAAGTTCGCCAGAAGGACCAAGACCAACACTTATCTCTTCTATTACATGACCATTTAACAAGTCAAATCTGTCCAGGAAACTGAAGATGAAGTCTTCGTAACATTGGAGGGCAGTGCGGCCACAAATAAAGGAAGTTCATCCACTCCAAGTGAAAGGTAATCGTCACAGAAATTCCCATGCTGATTTCGGTAGTAAATGTCCCTGTCGATAGCTCCAATCTGCGGAAGACAAAGAATGAGGTTCATAGATATAATCTGACATGTGAGGAAAATAAAACACAGGGAAAAAAAATCAAATTCCAGCTGTCTCCCCATGCTCTTTGACACCAGGGAAAAATTAAAGCAAATTAATCCAACACAGAGTGAACAAAATTGCCATGACACACGGTCCTCAAAAAGAGGCCAACAGTCCACACCATCATACTGATAGTAGTGGAGGAGATGATATATGGTAAGGCTCGGTTAATGGATCATACTGATGGAAGTGGAGGAGATTATATATGGTAAGGCTCTGTTAATGGATAGTTGGATACCTACAACTTGAGCAATTTTGATGATATATGAAAGAAAAAACTCGAACAACACAGAAATAAATGTCTACCAACCAGCTAGAATTAAACAAAGTACTAATATATAATGGCAAAGTAAAACAACCTTTTGAATCCAAAATGGGAGGCTCATGTTGAGACGATAAGTGAACATTTGAATGCAAACATAAAGCAATGTGCAACTTCAGACCTGCTTCAGATATCAGTTTAAAAAGCTCTTCATAAACATGACTGATCAGCAAGTGATATACTTGTGAAGGATCTTCATGAAAATAAACCTTATAAAGCAAAGGAATCATCATACATAACTAGAACAGTTACTGAATAGCATTTAAACACCAGTGAAATTTGACTATTACGAGTTTATGAAGCTAAAGAAGGCAACAGATGATATCTTGATCGACTGCTCAATTAGTACCAAAAGCAATACTAAGGCTCATAAGGAGAACACTCACTTTTTTTATCCTCGGAGTCCCAAGAGTATTAATGCCAAAGGAATCAAGGGGCATCATCACAAAAACAGGCACTCTCTTCTGTTTTGATGACTTTAAAATCAATGATCTTGACTTCTCTCGCACATCCATACTGCAGCACACAGAGCATTAGGTACAGACATACAGTTAAATTTTTAATGCAATTGACCAAAGTAGTATTTTAAACACTAGCTAGGCATTCACCAAGTTATATCCACAGTCCACTTGCTTCATTTTGCAACCATAAAGACAACTTGCAATAAAAGTATTAAAATTTAGAACCAAATAAGAGGATGCTCAAATAGAAGCAATTCACTAGTAAAAAATATGAAAAGTACAAATGCATTTCTTTTACATGACTGTTGAAATCTATACTATCCCAACTCTTCATATTATTTTAGGTACATGCGCTGGACATTCAATACTCCAGCACAGGTATGAAATGTAGATCTGACACTTCAACTTTCATTTGGACATGGTACATATAAAAAGCGGGAGAGAGGACTGAAAGTTATGAGAGATATGCTCACAAATGGGATTCTGAAGTTTCAATGAGTATTAGGAAACAAGCCATTTTGAAACATGTGCAGATCTACATGGACGTAAATGGATTCACACAAAAAACGACAATTACTCGGTAAATACAGGCTATTGGCTTCTTTGCCCGAAACCTGTAGATCCCAATCAAGACCAACAATTCTGGAAGTTCATCTGGAATTCAGACATTTCCCCGGAGTGGAAACACTTCTTATGGAAAATAATGCATAATACTCTCCCCACAGCAGATAACCTGAGAAAGAGAAAGGTAAATGTTTCACCTATGTGTGTCCTCTGCCTCACCAATAGGGAAACTACAACACATCTGCTGAGGGACTGTAGCATCTCTCAAAGAATATGGAATATTTCAGTATCCTACCAGATAAAATAACAAAAGTTACACATAACTACATAAGGTTACAGACGATCTCTTTTTATTAAAAATGGCATCTGCCACTTCAACTGGCTGACCCAATTTTTTCCTCTATTAATCTGAAGGAAAGTGTTATTTTTAGCAGTTTCATTAAAAAGCATATCCACATTAAGAGTCTACGCTTTAAATTGTTAGTAAACATCAGAATATTTAGCCCAGTATCCTCCAAGACTAGAGAGGCCACATTAGTCAAGGGTCCAGAGATTCACAAGATTTTTGATACAAAGCCTAGTAAAAACCGAGCAGGCAAGCACCTGATAGTGAAAGATACTGAATTAGATGACATCTATGCACCCCCCGATGGAAACATCCATATCATCAGAGCAGACGTAAATGAACAAGATGGCAAATTGGCAAGACCCACGCCAAACTAGTTTCGGATGATAAAGCTGGCTTCTTTGGTATACATCGGAAAAAAAAAAAAATTTAACCAGAAAACCTTCTATACCCATTGTTGGAAACTTTTCCATTATCAGAGTCTCCAGCCTGTACTTTTAATAGTACTGGATTCTTTTATCCATTTTTTGTGGATTATTCCTTCCAGTTGGCAATTGATGTCTGCTTCCAAAGTTCCAAAAGTTCAAAAATCTTTCTATCAGGGAGCGGGAGAAAAAGGTTACATAAAAATGTAAATGACAGAGAGTTTGATGTACCAATGCAAAATCACAAAATTTTGCTACTCTTACTTATTCGAGATAAAAACATTAGAATTTCTGTGGTCAGGGCTGTCACAACTACAACTGGGGACCTCTACAATTCAAAAAAAAAAAAAAAAGTGGGCCCTTGATTCATGGTTCACCGTCATTTTCAGAAGAGGAAAGATTTACACCATAATGTTACGATGCAACCTCCCGATCCCAAAGATTCAACTCAATGCTAAGAATCTAACTCCGTCTATCCAACATACAAGGACAAGTCCATATATGATACATCTAATTTGCCAATAAAGTTATAGCTTTAGGAGATTTTGATTCTTATAGAAGGAGAGGAAGCCAGAAGGGCGAACATGAAGATGCATAAACATGTCCCTGGTTAGAAAAGAAAAAGAAACATCCCAACTGATTCTTATAGATGGTCACTCTGATAGGCAAAGAAACATGAAGACATGATTAAAGTCATTACAGTCATGGTTAGACATATAAACACTGACCTGTCTACAATTTAACACTGATCTCCAAAGGTAACAAAGGATTTCAAGCAGAAAGATGAGCAAAACCAATAATAATCACCCAAGTGTGGTCTATGTCATAGTAGACCTATAACGAAATAGTAGTTGCAAGCTTACAAAACCGAACATGAGTCTTGTAAACTAAGTTCCTCAAACCTGGTAATTAAAACACTACCTAAGCTATCTTTAGTTACTACATATGCGAAATGCTGAAGAATCTTTTGTTTTTACTACAGAGGTAGTGGTCCAATTTTTTGTAGTTACCACATACTTCCTCCGTTTCATATTACTCGCTACACTTCTCAATTCTCGGACTCCTAGGCAATTTTTGGACAAGAAAGAGGTAGAGAGTAAAAAGAAAAGGGACTCATGTGAGAGGAGAGAGATAGAGAGAGTTAATTGCTCAAAAAGGAAGTGTAGCAAGTAATGTGAAACTTCCCACAATGGAAAGTGTGGCGAGTATTATGAAACGGAGGAAGTATATCAAACTAATTGGAACACTACCTATCTGTAGTTAATACATATTCTGCAATACCACATATATCAAACATAACATTTTTATTAAATATTAGTAAAAAGAATATGGTTGTGACTCGAGAGAGAGATATATGGATAGTGCAAAATTCAAAGCGGAATAACTATAAATAAATAACGAAGGGAGTAATATACTAAGATAATTCAAATATACATGAATACATTGAAAGCTTTTCCTTCCTGATTAGATGAACTTTCAGTGATGCACCAACATAGTTTTTCCTTCTAAGAAAATTCAAATTCAGAAAACAAATAAGCACTTGAGTAAAAATAATAACGGAATATTGTGGAAAAAGAATTACAGTCATTTTGAAAAATATAAACATCAATTAATGTGAAGATGGTAATTTATTTCTCTAGAACTGATATAGAACTACAGATCAACTATAGAATTACCTGAATGTAGTGTTAAATATTCATTTCGACTTCATAACAAATTCTATGAGCTTGCATATATCCTAGAATAGCTTGCGTGCAGGTAGGAGTCTATAGGATTCGGCGGCAATGTTTGATGCCTAACTCGTCAAATAGAATGCTTACTTGAATACTTGAAGCAGACGACAATAGGACAAACAGTAACGAAAAAGTGTCAGCAATAGTTGCGACTTGCAATCATCTTACTCAGGTAATTCCAAGAACTTCATAAGAAGAGCCTTGGATGAATCACTCACGTTACCAGACGACAATAGGCCAGCCAGTAACTAGAAAGTGTCAGCGTTGCCTTTGAATCCCTTGCTAACCATACGACCACAATAATAGAATGCATTTGATAAGTCATTGTTGAGAATATATCCTCTAATGATTGTATTATATGTAAATTCATTAGGGAAGCAACCATCATCCTCCATTTTCCTCAACAGTTGATTAGCTTCATCCATGAGGCCTTTCTTGCAGAAACCTTTCATCAAAATTGTGTATACTTTAACATTAGGTTCCAGCCTTTTGAATACAAGATCCAAGAAGAATTTTGCAGCATCTTCAAGTTTCCCAGCCTCACACAAGCTGTCCATTAGGATACCGTATATGACAACAGTAGGCTTAACAACATTATTCTCCATTTCTTCAAGTAATGCCACAGCCTCATCAAGTGGCGCATTTTTGCATAAGTTGTCAAGCAATGAAGCATATGAACAACATTAGGAGTAATTCCATGACCTTGCATATCCTTGAACAATTCACGCGCAAATGGGAGTCTATTGACTTTGCATAGTCCATCAATAAGAGTGTTATAGGTAACAACATTAGGTGTCATCCCTTTCTGAAGTATTTCTTGGAATAAGTAGAGTGCCTTGTCAATGTTTCTAGCCTTGCAATATCCATTAATCATAGTGTTAAAGCTTACAATATTAGGCTCGCAGTCGCAGTCATGTTGGGCCATAAGATCAAGTAGCTTTTCGGCATCCTCCATCTGACCACGCAAACAATAACCATCGAGCAATGCACCGTAAGTAATGATGTTTGGAACCTCCCCTCTTTTAATCATGAAGTCCACAATGGCTTGTGCTTCATCAACACTCCCATCTTTGCCAAACATGTCAATAAGCATGCTGAAGGTGGTAACATCTGGTGCTATGTTACACTCCAACATCTGTGCTAGCATATCTTTAGCCTCTACTTGGTATCATATTGGGTCTAATGCCAGAGAATTCAAGGTCTCTGAGGAGAGAGATGAGGGTGGAGTGAGGGTGAAGGCGTTTGAAGAGTTGATTGAAATAGATAACAGAAGGAAGAGGACGCAAAGAGATCAATTGATGGAAGAGAGAAAGGGGGAAAATGAGATTGGAAAACCCTAATTGGCGGTGTTCTTTAAGTGATTGGAGAAACAACTTGCGATGTTGAATAACAGCATCAGTTGAAACGGATTAATTGCGTGAACGATATTGAAAATGAAATTGAAAAGCAGGAAACAATGGGGAAAGGGGATCAGAAGAAGAAGAGAGACAGTAAGGAAGAAATCTACAAAAAGCATTACCAGTTAAGCGACACCTCAGGCTCATTGTCGTTTTCGCCACAAAGTAAATGGAGTTGAGATTTGTATAATACTCTTAATATTTACTAATAGTGTGCAGCAGCCTTGAGACACGAGATGTTTAATACTCCGGGACTTGTTCAGCCTACAAGGCTGAGATTTTTGCTGTACCACTTGGTCTTGAAATAGCCAAAAATCTATGCGTCACCAAGCTAGTTTTACAAATGGACAACCAAGCATGTATTGAAGCTTTCCAAAATGCAGACCACTATGGTGGAGACTGGAGAATGCTATCATCTCATCAATTCTTGTCGTTCGCTGATTAATTCCTCTGATTGGGAAATTTGTTTAGTTCATTGTTATCGTGAAGGAAATAAAGTAGCAGTTAGATTAGCTAATGTAGGGGTGGCCCAAACTGAGAATGTGATGTATTACAATGCGCCTCCGCATTCTATACTGTCTCTTCTCCGTGAGGACATCATCGGAGCTGCTACTACTCCCCATTTTGTTTCTTAGTTTGTTTGGGGTTTGTTAGTCTCCTCTTTTGCATCAAAAAAAACATTAGGATTTAATATTTCTAACAAGGATTGACATCCCTAAATGAGTTTTAGAAATTTATTAGTGTGACTGTATGAGGATCCAGATTCAACTTGTTTCTTCAATTAGGGTAAATTTCGTTTATTCGTTACTCTCCCTCAGTCTAAAATTAGTTTTTATATTTTCCTAACCACACATTTTTTAGGGGTAAATGAGCCATTGATTGCAATGATGTAAACGGGATTAAATCTTGGATACCAACCTTCCAAGACTTTACCAACTAAGCTAGATGTCATATACTCCTAACCGCTCATATCAAAACTAATAGCCTAACACACGTGTCTTACAAAAATAATTCTTTGTAATAGTCAGGTAATTTCTATCCTCTTAATCACCTAATAATATACTCATTCCGTCTTTTTTTACTTGCTACATTTTATTTCTAGGTACTATTCACATGACAATTTTGACTATTAGGTGATTATTTACTATTCACTATTTTATTTCTAGGCACTATTTACCTGTGTGACATAATGAATCTCATTATGTGTTCATTAATATTCTAGTCAATATATTCCTGAACTCATATAAATCAATAAAAGCGTTGAATTGCAACCTTAAAATCCGAATTTGGATATATAACTGAAAAAAAATAACCAGATTGATTTAATTGATGAAAATTACCCCATATCCATTAAATTAGAGAGAAGTATGCACTGAAATTTTACAATAGCTTTCTTCACAAAAAAAGGTTGCCATAAGTAAGAAATGACATTCACAACTTCCTCTACATCAGCATCACTTCATTTATGTTAATACTAGCATTTTTTGTACATGATGCGTGCTTGGTATTTTTTCGAGACGAAACTCTGTTTTTTTTTTTTTTTTTTGCATGTGAGTCAAAATTTGATTTGTTAGTATGAATGCATTAATACTTGTAGACAATTGTAACCATTTATGGTGGCTCAGTTATTATATAATTGTTTTCAACATTTTTGTTAACTTTTTTAATGCTATATTTGAGTTTGATTTTTTTTCTTTTTTTGGGCAAAGTAGTTAATTTATTCATGAGGGTAGTAAAATAATATCCTGGGGGAACACCATAGCTCCCTCCTTCCTTTATATAATAGAGATATAATTGTGTTCAATATTTTTTTAACTTTTTTATGCTATATTTGAGTTTGATTTCTTTTTTTTTTTTGCAAAGTAGTTAATTTATTCATGACGATAGTAAAATAATTTACTGGGGGGACACCATAGCTCCCCCCTTCCCTTATATAATAGAGATATAATAGAGATTAGCCTAATGTGCACGCAATGCGTGCGGCAATATTTTAGTAATAATATTGATATTCAAGCGTTAAAAAATTGCTTGAAGCCAGTTTAAGGATGCAGACATTTATTTATTTAATAAAAAAATAATTGATGTACTAACAATTACTATTTAAATACATAGTAATTGACAAGTCAATAGGCAAAAAAAATTGTTTCATAACTCTTAGTATTTCAAGTTTTATTAATGCTCTTAAAAAACCACGCACACTTGTCAATCCAAACAACTCAAAATGATTTTTTTAATGTATTTTTAATAACAGTTTTAAGTTTGTATTTTTAATAACAGTTTTATCTAGTAGGGAAAAGCGTTAAGTTTGTATTTTTAATAACAGTTTTATCTAACGCATTATCCTAAATAGTTTTTTAATGTGTCTTTGTTAATTTATGGTAAATTTCAATTTTTTTTGTCAAAAATAATTTATGATTTGCATTGATTGTGTTATAAATTTTATTTGATTAGGCCTTGATAGGCAGTGTATTTGTTTCCTTATTTTGTTTCATATGTATTTGAATATGACATGTTCACAGTTGTATAAGATTGATTGTTTTTTTAAATTTGCAAAAGTTTCCTTATAATGGTATATGCTTTACTTGAATTTGCAAACTATATCTAATTGCTAAGGTAATGTGAGGGATATTTTGGACTTTTCCAAGGGGGACACCATAGCTCCCTCCTTGGCTTATATAATAGAGATATACTCATGGATAAATCTTGCTCATTTTTTGCATATGTATTTTTGAGAGTTTATACTCAGTTATAATAGCTTCCAAAATTACATATATTAAATTATACTATTTCGTTTCCAATAATAACTTATGGATAAATTACACATATAAGAACCTATGAAAAATGTTTATATATTCATCATATAGATGATACCTCCTCGTTTTTTTTAAGTGCAATGGTTTGACTTTTGCACTATTCACACACCTCACTTTAACCGTATTTTTAACTAATATATGAAAACAAAAAGGATCATGTAAGATGACACTGCATTTGTTTAAATGAATATTTTCATAATATCAACTTTTTATAACTTTCACACAGACATAATTAGAGATAATGATGATCAAAGTTGTGCGTCGATAAACGTAAAAGTCAAACTGTTGCACTTATTTAGAAAGATAAATCCAGACTTTATGTTCCCATTGTTACTAAAAGGGTACCAAGATAAGTAGATAACTATGCAGAGTAGATGTGGTACAAGGCCACAGGTCCCACACGGCACACCAAACAAACCTTCTGTACCTATAGCTTCACTTACACCCCCGAAAGATGTTTCGACGACATGACTAGAACAGTTTAAACCTTACAGAGTAACCTAAATACCACTCTCACTGCCAAATACAGATCAACGTCCTGGTTTCACAACCTCCAGTCCACCACTGATGTTTGAAGGAGATGATGTCCTGTTTCGCAGAGATACTTCCTAGGTAACATGGGCTCCTGAGCCACATATATACTGGTTGCCAATACCTACTTTAACATAAAGAACATATAAGAAATTTTTCACAATCATGCACATGCCCATAGAATCAATGTTAGGAACAAGAACTCCGTGTTCAATCATAACGTGTTCTGCCCACAATAATGCATTTATGCCATTCGAAGAAACAAAACCTGTCCTACCCTATGCAACTTTTAAGTCAATCGATTGCTTATTAAAGCAATGCCGCCGGTTTACAGAAAAAAGAACAGAAAAAACTGCAATAAATCAAAGCTCTTTGATTCATTATGGTAATGTTATTATTTGCAATTGACTGTAATCTGTTACTTGGGGTTAGCATTTTAACGTAAGACGTTAAAATGCTAACCCCAGCAATATCACTAACATGTACCTGATGCGTAGTTCAGCTTAAAATGCATCACATTCAAACACATTAGTACCGCACGCCAAAACCCAGGCTTCTTCCCTTTCTAAGACTAGCAAATAAGCACAGCACTTGCAAATAAAAAATTTTAAACATAAACTCACCATCATTTCTCCAGTTGCCACTTATATTGGAAAGTCATCAACAAGCACTTCCGAATATGAAGAAATAATATTAAATGATAATCGTCTAAATATAAGCAAACAGAAAACAGTAGTTGAGATACTAATTGAACATACTATCTCACAAAGCCCCTCCCTGTTATTGATTCATAAATCCACAAAACTCCAGCACAGGAAAGAAACTTGATTACCTAGCATCGGCATTGGAGAAATGCGACTGATTTCGGGAATGAAATTGAAAAGGGGAAAACAAGGGGGAAAATAAGAGAGAAGAGTAATAGCCATAGCACCATAAAAGAAGGAAGAAGAAGGTTTAGGAGTAATTTTCATCTTCATTCTTCATTCCGTCTGACTCACTCTGAAATGTTTCTAAGTCGCTAAGTTTGATCTCTGATGTGGCTTCACTCTGAAATGTTTCAATTTTGATTATCACAAATTATAAGAGCAAAATGTTATTAGTAACAATGCGGGATCGGAGCAACAGAAGAGAGACAAGGAAGAATCTTCTACCAGATAAGCGACTCCTCATCCTCATCTTTTGCCACAAATTAAAGCCTGGTGTCAAAAAAATATGCAGAATATTTTGAACAAAAGAAACAAGGGAATAAAACTGAGATTTTTTTTGCAGCTCATCTTGTGAATTCTCTAACTACCATTCTGAAATTCACTCTGCTTTTATTCTCTTTCAGCAACTGCGAGTGCAAGGGGGACTAGGATGGCAGAGGTAATGATAAATTGATAATAGCCGTGGTTAATACTGACAAACTCCAAAATCACCAACCACCATAATCTCGTCTATAATCACCGCCACTCCTAAAACCATGTCACCCTACGGATACAATGCCAAATTTTATACGCGATGGGGTACCAAATCGTAATTTATACTAAATGATACCAAATTTTCAACCAAACAAGGCTATTTGATGGTTTGAGCCCAAGACAGCAAGACCTCCTTTGAATAACTGCATGATTCACATTTCACATTGTATTTTCATCACCTTTTTGGGAGCATATATATCCATTACATATGTAAATCCAGTAACAAGCACTAGTACAGCAAAAGCATTATAATAAACCCCAGAACACTAATCGCAGTAATTATCATCTTGGTTTGATCTTGTGATGTTTGATGCCTAACTCCTCAAATAGATGCTTACTTGAATACTTGAAGCAGATGACAATCGGCCAACCAGTAATGAAAAATTGTCAGCAATAGTTGCAACTCCCAATCATCTTACTCAAGTTATTTCAAGAACTTCATAAGGAGATCCTTAGATGAATCACTCAAGTCACTAGACAACAATAGGCCAACCAGTAATGAGAAAGTGTCAGCATCGCCTTTAAATTCCTTGCTAACCATAAGATCACAATATTACAATGCATTTGATAAGTCATTGTTGAGAATATATCCTCTAATGATTGTATTATAGGTAACTTCATTAGGGGAGAAACCATCATCCTCCATTTTCCTCAACAGTTCTTTAGCTTCATCCATGAGGCCTTTCTTGCAGAAGCATTTGATTAAAATTGTGTAGGTTCCAGCCTTTTCAATACAAGATTCAAGAAGAATTTTTCAGCATCTTCAACTTTCCCAGCCTCACACAAGCTGTCCATTAGGATACCGTATGTGACAACAGTAGGCTTAACACCATTATTCTCCATTTCTTCAAGTAATGCCACTGCCTCATCAAGCAGAGTACTTCTACATAGGCCATCAAGCAATGAACCATATGTGACAACATCAGGAGTAATTCCATGACCTCGCATTTCCTTGAACATCTGGTGTGCAAGGGAGAGTCTATTGGCTTTGCACAATGCATCAATGAGAGTGTTATAGGTAGTAACATTAGGTTTCGGTCCTTTCTGCAGTATTTCTTCGAACAAGTTGAGGGCCTTATCGATGTTTCTAGCCTTGCAATATCCATTAGTCATAGTGTTGAAACTTACAATATTAAGCTCATACCCATTTTGGGCCATGAGATCAAGTAGCATTTCGGCATCCTCCATCTGACCACGCAAACAATAACCATCGAGCAATGCATTGTAAGTAATGATATTTGGAGCAAAACCTCTCTCAATCATGTAATCTAGAATAGCTTCTGCTTCATCAACATTCCCATCTTTGCAAAACATGTCAACAAGCATGTTGAAGGTGGCAACGGTTGGTGTTATGTTACAATCCAACATCTCGGCTAGCATATCTTTAGCTTCGACCTTGGAGGCAGAGTGGTAGAGACCTCTAATCAAGGAGTTATAACTTATAAGTGACAACGTTAGGTATAATGTTCTCACTTTTCATGGCCGTGAACAGGTCGAGGGCCTCTTTCAACAGGCTATCCTTACAAAGACTATCAATGATGGTGCTATATATGACAAGGCCAGGCTTACCAGATTGCATTTTGGTAAGCAAGTGGAGGGCAGCAGCATTGTCACCAATCCGACAAAGGCCTTTAAAAATAACACCATAGGTAACAATGTTGGGTTGGAAACCTAGCTTAACAATATGATGGAGCAATTGAAGAGCTTGAGAGAGCTTATCACAGTGGATAAAACCATTGATGAAGGTAGTAAAGATAACACAATCACGATGAAGGGGGTAACCAAGCTTATGTAATTTGGCGAGAAGAGAGAAGCCGAAATCGAAGAGGCCCAAATGGCAGTAAGAATTGGCAAGAATACCAATAGAATGCTTATCGGGTCAAATGCCGGACAATTCGAGCTGCCTGGAGAGAGAGATGAGGGTGGGGTGAGGGTGAAGGTGTTTCAATTTGGAAATGGCAGTGAAGAGCTGATTGAAATCGATAACAGAAGGAAGAGGGCGCAAAGAAGTCATTTGATGAAAGAGAGAAAGGGGGAAATTGAAGTTGGAAAACCCTAATTTACATTGTTCTCTAACCGATTGGAGAAACAATTTACGATCTTCAATAACAGCATAACTTGCAACGGAGTAATTGCGTGAATGAAATTGAAATTGAAATTGAAATTGAAAAGCAGAAAACAATGGGGAGTGGGGATAAGAAGAAGAGAGACAGTAAGGAAGAAAGCTAGTACCAATTAATCGACGCCTCAGGCTCATTATGGTGTTCGCCACAAAGTAAAAAATGGGTGATGAGAATAGACTTGAGATTTGGTAGCAGCAGCTCATCCTCTGGTTTCTCAAACTACTTCATTCACTCTGGTTTTATTCTTTTTCACTTGTTATGCAATTGCAATAATTTGGAAGGGGGAGTAATGGAGTAATGGAGTAATGCTGAATCTCCAACCCATATTCTATGGTATACTATTTGTTGTACTTCTATATTCAAACACTAAAGAATGATGGAATGGAAGGGTGGTGAGCCATTTTATCTTCCACCCACAGGTTGTGTGTTCGATTCTCATTGGGGGTCTTGGAGGCTTTGGGGTAAATTGTATTTAGGTGCCCTGTGAGAGGGTGTTAATGTTGTATGGGTATAACCCAAGTATGTTGGCGGACCCAAGAGATGGATCCGCGAACACTTTACCGGACGCGAATACTTTATGTCGCCCGCAGCTCTATCAAGTCAGTACATCAACATGGTCCGACAACGTTGGCGGTCGCCTAACAAGACAAAATAAGGGAATCTTCCCAGCTGTCATGAGCATCGCAGCCGTACACGTGTAAAAGGATTACGCACCCTGTCAGGTGAATAGTACTTCTATAAATAGCCAAATAGTACTAGTTTGCAGGTACATTCTCTCACACTCAGAATTCTTATCTCTCTCTCTCTACTCTCTCTCTCTAAATCCTATTTGGACACGTGCTGACTTGAGCGTCGGAGGGGGTTTCCTCGCATCCCCCCCAAGGGTAGTTCACGTTTGCTTCTTGTGCAGCTATTCACCAGTGGACGCTAACTCTAATCTTTGGCGGGCTTATTTCAAGACCGCCAACCGTTTCAACACCGAAACAATTTGGCGCTAGAAGGAGGGGCCTCCTATTCTTGTGAAAGCGATCATGGAAGAAGCAAACGATGCAAGTCGCGGTCCACAGGGGAGATCGGCCAAGGATCCTCTCGTCTTGCAATTACTAGATCTACCGGTGCACCTCAGTTCCAACCCAACATGCCAGAGGGCAACAACGATCAGTTTACTCCTGGGGACAATGTAACTCAGGCACTCCTCAGCCTAATAACACTCCTGCTCCTAACACAAGAGGCGTTCGGCACCGTAAACGATCACTTGGCCATGGCCGTAGAAACGTTGACGGTACGCCGATTAGAAGGATGCGTACGTTAACACCGGAAGATCGCCAAAGGGAGGAACAGATTGACAACGCAGGCGCAACGAGGAAATCGATCCGGAAAATGAGGATCTTAACAACTCGAAAGAGCATCACGGCCGCACGGGCCGAGAGTACGGCACCGCGGTGTTAGTAACTATTCGGGTGGCGGACATCTGTTAATCAAGCCGAAACTTTCCTCTTTTGTTCCGGAAGTTCTTAATTATCCGATGCCGAGAATCAAGATGCCATCGTGCAAGTTTGACGGCCACGAGACCACGACGACCATGTAGCGGCCTATGAAGGACACATGTACTTGTACACGCAGATTGACGCCATCCGGTGTAAGGTATTCCCGTCCACACTAACCGGCCTAGCTCGAGACGTGGTTTAAAAGCCTCGAAGCACGGTAACGTATCCGGCTTCTCTCAACTCTCATCCATGTTCGGCACTCGCTTCGTAAGCAACGGGCGCCGTGAGCGCACTCTTGGAGAATTATTGTCGGTCGGGCGGGAGAGGCCGAGATCCCTCCGAGATTATATCGGGCGCTTCAATGTAGAGGCCGTATCTATTCCCGAGCTACAACGGGATGTAGCGGTTTTAGCATTGATGTCGGGATTAAGGGAAGGAAGCTGCGTTTAGAAGTTATCTCGGCCGAAAATCTTTCACATCGGCCAGGGCCGGTGCTTGGCAAAGCAAATGATTTCATAAGAGGAGAAGAATTCGACAAGGCCACGGGCAATCGATCCGCGAGCCGAGAAAAGAAAAGGGAAGAGAAGCAAAAGAAAGACAAAGGTCGAGAAGGTGATCGCGGCCGAGATGAAAGAAGGCAAGAATCTAATGTTGTCAAGAGAGGAAGCGATCGAGAAAGAGGAAACGATCGTGAAAGGGGGACCGCGAGAGGAATGACCGCGAAAAGGGTGAACGCAAAGAAAAGTTTGACGCGTATACCCAACTCACCACCTCCCGGGAGTCGAGATATACTTGATGAACAGAGACGGCGATAAATGGCGGCGTCCAAAGCAAATGTTCCACAAAAACCGCGACAAGACCAAGTGGTGTGATTTTCACGGAGATCACGGGCACTTGACTCGAAGATTGTCGTCATTTGAAGGATAACCCGGAAGATTTGATAAGAAGAGGCTACTTCAACCAATACAAAGCTCGGACTAAGGATGGAGACCTGGTAAAAACATCCAACCGAACGTCCATTCACGGATCGGTGAAATCCATGTTATTAGCGGCGGTCCAATTCATGGCGGCAGCGTCAATGGAGCCAAGGCAAGTCGAAGGAATTCGGGCACCGAGTCAATTTCAATGAGAGCATGCGGTGGAGAAGGCCACCGGTAATGCCCGCCATGTCTTTCACGGTTGAAGATGCAAAGCATGTCGTCTACCCTCACGATGACCCTCTGGTGGTCACGCTGAAAGTGTCAAACTGTTTGATTCACAGAATTCTGGTAGACGGAGGAAGCTCCGCTAACATTTTGTATTACTCAACTTTTGCGAAGTTGATGATTGGCGAGAACATTTGAAGCCCGTCCGTTACCGTGAATCGGTTTCACGGGTGCATCGGTGATTCCCGAAGGTTTGATAACCCTACCGGTCGGGGTAGGAGAAGATAAAGATGCCGGGGATGTAATGGCAGAATTTCTGGTTGTTGATGTACCTGGAGCTTACAACGCAATTATTGGGCGCCCTTTCATCCATGACGTCCAAGGAGTGGTGTCAACTTATCATTTGACTATGTTGTACGTTTCCAATCTAGGGGCGACATCAAAGTTGAGAGGAAATCAAGAGATGGCAAAGTCATGCTATTTAACAGCATTGAAACAGCCGGCAAGGAGAATTCCAGTAGAAGATTTGAATCCGCCAACGCGGAAACAAAGGCGAGCTCAGAGGAGAGCTCGGGTGAATGAAGAAGAGCTCGAGAAAGGGGATGAGGAGATGGATGTTGATATGGAAGAATTAGAATCTAGACCTGACGGCACGCCAAGACCCGAACCGGATGGAGAAACAAAACAGGAAATGCTGGCGGAGGATCCGGCAAGGACGGTAGCTGTTGGAACGGACATGGACCCAAAGGTCAGGATCAACTTGGTGACTCTCCTAAGAGAAAACGCGGATATTTTCGCGTTCTCGGCGGATGAGATGCTGGGAATAGACCCGGCCGTGATGGTACATCGTCTAAATGTGGACAGTGCTGTCCGACCTATTAAACAAAAGAAACGAAGTTTCTCGGCCGAAAAGAACAAGGCCATCAAAGAGGAAGTTGATAAGCTGCTGGCTGCCGACTTCATTGAGCCATGCGACTACCCAGAGTGGTTGGCCAATGTGGTCATGGTGAAAAAAGCTAACGGCCAATGGAGGATGTGTGTAGATTTTACGAACCTCAATAGAGCACTGCCCAAAGGCTGCTATCCATTACCCGAAATTGACCGGCTAGTGGACTCAACTAGCGGTCACGCACTTGCTCGGCTTTATGGATGCGTTCTCGGGCTATCATCGAGATCCCGGTTTACTAGAGGCCGATAGAAAGAAGGCGGCATTCATCACGGATTGTGGTGTATACAACTATAAGGCAATGCCATTCGGACTCCGTAATCTTTGGAGCAACTTACCAAAAGCTGGTCGATAAAGTGTTCGCGGATCAAAGGGGAGAAATATTGAGGCATATGTTGACGACTCTATCGTCAAGAGTAAACCGACCGCGAACACCTAGGCGATTTGGAAGAAACTTTCAACGTTGAGGAAATATAAGATGAAGCTCAATCCGAAGAAATGTGTTTTTGGGGTGAGAGCTGGGAAGTTCTTAGGCTTTTTAGTAAGCAAAAGGGGAATTGATGCAAACCCAGACAAAGTCCAGGCCATTGTCGACCTGCCTGAGCCGAAAAGCGTCAAGGACATTCAAAGGCTAACAGGGAGAATGGCGGCCCTCACTCGGTTCATTTCAAAGTCAGCAGACAAAGCCTTGCCTTTCTTTGCACTGCTAAGGGGAAATAAGAGGTTCGAGTGGGGAGAGGAACAAAGCAAAGCATTCCTAGCGGTAAAAGAGCATTTGAAGAAGCTGCCCACCATTACAAGACCCGAGACTGGAGACACATTGCAATTATATATCTCGGCCTCATCAAAGACAGTTGCGGCCGTGTTATTGGTAGAAAAGGAGAAGAGGCAGCAGCCAATTTATTTCATCAGCCATATCCTTAACGGTCCGGAAAGTCGTTACAAGCTGGTAGAAAAAATGGCCTTGGCCGTGATAATAGCCGCCAGGAAGCTCATACCATATTTTGACTGTCATCCCATCCAAGTTTTAACCAATCAGCCGCTAGAGAAAGCGTTGCAGAAGATGGATAGCTCAGGCCGCTTGTTGAAATGGGCCGTCGAACTATCGGAGTACGATATACAATATAAGCCTAGGACCGCTATTAAAGCCCAGGCCCTGGCAGATTTCATTGTGGAAGCCTCATATGAGGAAGAAGAAGTGGAGCAAAAGGGAGCTTGGCTGCTGGAAGTCGACGGATCTTCTGCAGTTAGCGGATCCGGAGCAGGCATAGTAATGACTAGCCCAGAAGGAAATTCATACCAGTACGCCATCAAGTTCGCTTTCCCGGCGTCAAACAATGAAGCAAAATATGAAGCAGCGATTGCGGGCTTGAGGATGTGCTTGGCGGCGGGTGCTAAGAGGGCGCTCTTAAAAACAGACTCACAGTTGGTCAGTGGTCAACTAAGAGGAGAGTTCGAAGTTAGAGAGGCCAATATGCAAAAATATGTGGAAAAAGCCAAGGAGTTGATAGCTCAATTGGATGATTTTCAGATTCAAGCTATACCTAGGGCCGAGAACACAAAAGCGGACGCATATTCCAAATTGGCAAGTTCCGACTCATTCAGCATTGAAAGATCCGTCACAGTGGACATCTTGAAAGAGAAGAGCATAGCGGAAGAAATTGTGACCGTTAACAACATAGACCAGCAAGGGGAATGGTTTAGCGAACTGGTGGCATATAAGTTGATAGGGATGCTTCCCGGTAATCCTTCGTCCGCCAAGAAATTAAAACGACAAGCGAGCTGGTACGTTATATATCAGAATGAGCTGTACAAAAAATCATTCAGCATGCCTCTGCTTAAATGTACGACCGCATGGGAATCCACGAAGATACTTGAAGAAATACATGAAGGTATATGCGGCAACCATATTGGCGGAAAAGCCTTGGCACTCAAGGCACTGAGAGCAGGTTTCTACTGGCCAAGCATGTTGGCGGATGCACAAGCCTACGTCGGGAAATGTGACAAGTGCCGAGAGATATGCTCCTGTCATTAACCGACCAGCCAACGATTTGACCTATCCTATGTCCGATTCCATTCGCGCGGTGGGAAATGGACATTCAGGACCATTCACCACAAAGAACCGGGTGGGAGGAAATTCCCGATAGTGGGCATTGATTATTTTACAAAGTGGATAGAGGCTGAGCCGACAGCAAAGATCAAGGCAAATCAAGTAAAAAAAATTCATCTGGCAAAATATTATGACAAGGTTTGGGATTCCCATGGCTATTGTTTTTTACCATGGCGTCCAGTTCGGTTGCCGTCCTATACAAGCTTTTTTAACGGAATTTCGAGTGAAGTTTGCATACTCACTGTTTGCCATCCCCGAGCAACGCACAAGCGGAGGCCGCGAACAAACAGATCTTGAATGCATTAAAGAAAAAGCTAGATGAATTCAAAGGCGGATGGGCCGATATGGTGCCGCGGTACTATATGGTCAAACGAACAACCGAAAAAGAAGCGACGGGGAGAGCCCTTTTAAGCTAGCTTTTGGTACAGAAGCAGTGTTACCAGTGGAGGTGGGTTTTCCCTCTTACCGGATTAAGCACCAAAATCCTGGAATGAATGATCAGGCGCTCAAGGAAAATCTAGACTTCTTGCTCGGAAGTAAGGTTGATGGCGGAATTAAAGGCGGCTGCCTACAAAGACAGAATTAACAAGGCTTACAACAAGAAAGTCTTGGAGAGGCCATTGGAAGTGGGAGACCTAGTCCTTCGCGAACGGCGACCACGGGTAAGGCCCATGTTGATGGAAAGCTAACCGCCAATTGGGAAGGGCCGTACGTCATCGCTAAGAAAATTGCCCCCGGTTCGTTCATTCTCAAAGGCATGGACGACAAGGAGCTTAAAAATTGTTGGAACGCTAGTGCCTTAAAGAAATACTATGTTTAATTTTTTGAATGTAATCGGCCAAGAGCCACCTTTTTATTACAGATAATACAAATCACTGCTAGCATTCCGTGAATTGTCCTATTGTTTACATATATTAATGGATTGCGTGTCGGTTAATATTAATTATTAAACAGCCATATGACAGGCCAAAGTGCGTTAACGGTCACATAACAGACCAAGCACAAAAAACCAAAGCCACATGACAGGCTTAAAGAATATAAATGGTCATGACAAACCAAATGTGTAAAGATTAGAGCGCTAACAAAGCGATAACAGAAACGCAAAAGTACTTTCCATAGAATAAAAGCTACTGGCTTGGCGGCCAACTACAACAAAAAATGATGGCGGCCAATAAAAGGCTTTCAGTCGGAGTCAAGTACTTTCAGATTAAAAACACAAAATCAGTTTACATACGCCAAAATGGGCCGAATAAAGTGTTGATCAAAATACACAAAATAATACAAGCTATAAACTATTGGAGGAGTAAGAAGAGCTGAGAGAAGGCCGCCAAAAACTTCAAGAAGGGAGGGCATCTTGATCATCTTGCTCCGCCACGTCACGAGGATCCGCATCTGCTATAGCATCCTCGTCGGCAAACTTGGGATCCCCCCTCGAATGGCGACGAGATGTTGGCCGGCAGCATGAGCCTCTTGATCACATTCCCGGTCAAACCCCTGGAATGGTCTTGCACACGCACCTCATGGCGGCCGCCCAACCACCATCGTACCTCTTGTGGAGAACCGCTGCATATTCTTGATTGCTTGAAACTCAGTGATAGCCTGAGCCCTTGATTGTGCCTTGGCATCCAATACTGCAATCTCCTTCTCAGAGTTAGCGGCCTCAAGAGCCTTGGTCAATGAGTTAACATTCTCCTCAGTCTCTTCCAATAAGGCGGCCCTAGATCTCAGCGTTGTCAGCTCATCCTCCGGGGCCGCAACTCTGTGTCTTCTTTGCCGACTTACCCCTCTGTCTCCTTCAGCGAGATCTTGGCAAGTTTCCAAAGACGCTTATAGGTGTCCGCCAACTTCGATACTCAATATATTGCTCAATCGGCTCAATGGCGGCATTGTTGGCCCGCGAAGATGAAAAGAGTGTCAAGATAAGAAAGCGAGAAAGCGAAACGAATAAAAGATAATATACATAAACGTACCACAAGTTGGTCGTGAGCCAACCTAGCATTTGGGTGATCGGGGACCCCGCCGGCCTATCAACTGGCAGTGCATGCCCCCTTCGAGAATGCGGTAGGCAAGGATGCCACCGTTCTCAGGGATGTCGGCATACAGCGACTCATCCTCCCTAACGTCCCAGTCAGGCTGATAAATCTTGCCAGGAACGACAGGCCGACGGGCAAAGGAGGCCGCCATAGCTTCGTTCAGCGGTACCTCTTTTTTCTCGATCCACTCATTGAACCGAGAGAAAATACCGGGAGATAAGTTGGAGAGAAAGTGGGCATGGTAATCGCCTCCCGGATCTTTTCACGGATGGAGGAGTAAGAGCCTGGCGGCCGGGAAGCGCCGCTAACGTGTCCGGGAGCAGGGGCGGGGCGGCCCGCTCCCCGAACCACTGGAACATCCGAGGCCGAAACCTCCACCTCCGAGCATCGTGGCGTAGGCGAAAGAAGCGGGGCCCGCCAAAGTCGCCTTTTGTTGGCGAGATGTGTCCGCTGCGACTTGCTCGCGAGGCCGCCTTACGTTCCCACCACCCCCGGCAACAGTAGGGAAATGGAAGACCTAATCGGCACGGCTGGCGACGTCTGGCCGCCAGGAGCAGCAGCAGCGGCAGTAACATTTTGCGAAGGAACGCGAACAATATTCGTCCAGCCGCGACCACGGCGAATATTTTGAGGGCCGTGGCGGTTCCCTCCCCGGCGGCCATTGGTAATCCCGTGCATAGTCTCGTATTCCTGTGGGGGAGCAGGTGGTAAGTTAGTTAACGGCTTGAAGTTCTCGTCCACAGCTAGGACGTCGAGGTCAAGAAAGTCAAAACCTGCAATTGACAAGAAGCATAGTTAAAAAATAAAAAAAATAAAATAAAATAAAATAAATATCATCAGTTGGACCAGTCCGACATCAACACTCACCATTTTCATGAGTAGGACTGAGCAGCAGGGCCGACAAGGGCTTGTTCCCCAGGATATACTTGGAATGAGGAATCCAGTATTTAGGCTCTTTAACCTTCACCTCCTTCCCGTCCTCATAGGTAATTAAATAGTCCTCTGTATCGAAGTAGTCGAAAGCCGCTAACTCTTCCTCAGTTAGCGGAGTAAGGGGTAAATGCTCCATACGCGGACGAGGCTCAGTGAAGTGACGGCGCACTGGATAATTCTCAGGGACTCGTAACCAAAAGAAAGCATCCTGCCAGCCCTTCAAACCAGTCATTTTTGGCTGAACTGTCATCTTCTTGTCGGCCGTCATTAGCCACCACCAACCCGCCTGCCTAGAAGATCCATTCTTCTTCAGCCAATGAATGTGGCGGAATAAGTTCAAAGTCTGCGGAAAATCCAAAAAACGCACAACCCATATGTACGCGATCAAATTCCGGACCGCCAAAGGAGTTAACTGAGCCAAGCTCACGTTGAAAGCGTTTAAGATCTTCACCAAAAAAGAATCTAGAGGGAAGCGGAGACCAAACTCGAAATGGTGAGTATACACGGCCACGTGACCGGGAGGACACTCCGTCACAATGGCCCCCTCTGGTGGAACTACCAACCGGTAACCCGACGGAAGACAATATAAATCCCGAGCAACTCTCGGGTAACCCGAATCAATGGCGTCCCGACGCCAAGGCAAATCAATCTCGACGCCGATAGGACCGGTACTAAAATCATCCGGCGACCATAAAGCATCGAACCAGTCCGGTCTCAATCTCCTCCATCGGATTCGAACTGTCGACCCTTAATTCGGCGGCACGGGAAGATTCCCCGACCGCGTGAGCAGACAAAGGTACAGAAACGCCAATGTTTGCGTCCGCTGAGTCAATTGCATCCCCAGTAACGCGAACTGCAGGGTTAACAGCAGCGCGATGATAAACGGTCTCTTGGCGGACCATAACGGTAGCAATGGAATCACTGTCGTCACCTAAATCAATAATATGAGGGTTAGGAGCCGCAGATTGCTGTAAACGATCGAAAAAGTCGGTCGTTACCTCCACCCCAAAGATCCGCTAAGCTATCCACCCAAGCATGCTCTCTAAGTGGTACTACATCAAGGCCGGGAGCGGCATCGGCCGGAGGATGCCTAACGGATCGTTTAGCGAGGATTTGATGCCTAAGCTCCCTAAGCGTCTGCGGGTCACCACTCGGCTAGCGGATAGATATCTCCCCGGTCGACTATGCTCCTCGGGGGTAGCGGGGTCGTTAAGGAACTTGGATCTCATCTCTTTTTCTCTTTCGAGATGTTAAGGGAATGTTCGACAACAACCTAGTTCTTCCCACAGGGTTAGAGCTGGAAGAAGGCTCGCTATCGGCCAGGGGAGAGGAAGGTTCACTTTCGAGTCATAAATGCATCACTAGGGGTATTCGGCTATCGACCGGGTCCGACATGATGAAAATATAAAAAGAAACTTTAAGCATGGAAAAGAAATGGAGAAATACCTGGAGAAGTAAAATCGCCGGAGAGATGAAGGCAAGGGGCAAAAGGTCGCCGGAAAAAGACGAACAAGAATTCCAAGGAATGAAATAGCGTGAAAAAGACCGAGCCTGAACGAAAAGACCGCCGGAAATGAAGAACTGTCACCGGCGAAACTCAAACTCAAAATCTCAGAGAAAACCCAGAAAAACTTCTTCAAAAGAATGGCGAAATTCTTGGTACTGAAAAACCGGAAAGAAAAAACTAAGAAATTTGACAACTTTTCGAAGCAATCTGAGCAAGAAAGATCAGTTTTTTGAGCAAATGAAGCTATGGGTATGGAGGTTCGGGAGAAAGGAAAAGGAAAATGAAAAGCTTGAGAAATGATAGAAAAAATCTGGAAAAAGGACAACTGGTGTCCATATGTACAGCGAATAGACGGCTGAGATGGAAAGACTTAGTAACTCCCTCTCCCGGATACCGCCAAGTGTCGAAGCGGGGGTAAACCCTAGTAAAGCAATGGGCGGGATTTTCGGAGGAATAATCATTAACTTTTCAAACTCTTTCAACTCCCTACGACAACACGTGGCACCCAACGAATGAACTTCCCCAAAAAAGTAGAGCACGGCAACAATGAGTCGCGTCTATTGACAACATCCATAGCGGTCAAGACCCCAAAAGATGCTGGGGGGGCTAGTTGTATGGGTATAACCCAAGTATGTTGGCGGACCCAAGAGATGGATCCGCGAACACTTTACCGGACGCGAATACTTTATGTCGCCCGCAGCTCTATCAAGTCAGTACATCAACATGGTCCGACAACGTTGGCGGTCGCCTAACAAGACAAAATAAGGGAATCTTCCCAGTTTGTCATGAGCATCGCGGCCGTACACGTGTAAAAGGATTACGCACCTGTCGGGTGAATAGTACTTCTATAAATAGCCAAATAGTACTAGTTTGCAGGTACATTCTCTCACACTCAGAATTCTTATCTCTCTCTCTCTACTCTCTCTCTCTCTAAATCCTATTTGGACACGTGCTGACTTGAGCGTCGGAGGGGGTTTCCTCGCATCCCCCCCGAGGGTAGTTCACGTTTGCTTCTTGTGCAGCTATTCACCAGTGGACGCTAACTCTAATCTTTGGCGGGCTTATTTCAAGACCGCCAACCGTTTCAACACCGAAACAAATGTAATTTATCTTACCAAAATTTTAAATATATTCAAACACTAAAGTTGCATTTACTGAGCTAAATTTGGGGCTCAATTCCTACTAGGAGCACTTTAGGGTAGAGATTTTTTTTACCCTCCCCCCGGCCCCTCACTTGTTACTTTCATAGTGTCTAGGCGTTTAGCTCGAGGGCAACTTGTGCGACTTTCTGGTCCGGTAGGGCAAATCATTCTACTAAACAGAACAAAATGTTATGGGTTTATTTTTGTTCATGTATTATATTTTCTTTTATGTCATGGATGATATAGGCACATTAATGAATATTGTATGTGAATGAATGTTTTATGGTAGTTTACAAACACTAGTAGAATAATTGCTTATTGCTGCGGTCATTTAGTGGCCTATTGCGGCGGTTTTCGCTGCGCAGCAATTAAGGGTGCAGCAATAGGTAATTAACCTATTGCTGCTGTTTTTTTACCTCAGCAATAGGCCAAGTTATTGTTGCGGTTCCTGGCCAAACCGCAGCAATATATTTTTTTTATTAAAAGAATACAACGTATTGCTGCGGTTTTGGCCAAAACCGCAGCAATAGGTACTGGTACAGGTAAAAAAAAAATTTTTTTTTTTTTTTTACTCTTTGCCATTAAATTTGAAAGGGAAAAATATAAGAAGAAAATAAAACACACAAATTAAAAGTAATGACAAAAAATGCTTATACAAAAACATAAAATATACAAAAAATCAACATATATTAAAAAAAAAGATACAAAATAAAAATATGAAAAAAAGTAACAAAAAATCAGAAACCCTAACATTATATTGATTCTTAACAAACAAAAATGAAAAATCCAAAAAAAACTAAAATATCACCACCCTAGCCATTACATATAATAAATAAAATAATATTTAACTACAAAAGAGGAAAAAAAACAAAAAATAAAGATCTGAAGTGAGAAAAAAAAAGGTTCAACGAACAAAATCGCGCGTCGCAGCGAGCAATTCCGGATGGCCGACGACCATACGCGCGTCGGCGGCGGTAGATCTGAAGTGAGAGAGGGAAAGAGTGAGATCCGAACTCGTCAGCGGAGGTCGTTGTCAGCGAACAAAATCGCGCGTCATGAAGTGAGAGTGACGAAGAGTGATTTGCGATGTCAGCGGAGGTCGTTGTCGAGATTTGCGATGTTTTCTTCGATCCGAAGTCGTCGGCGGAGATCTGAAGTGAGATGAGTGACGAAGAGTGAGAGAGGGAGAAGAGTGACAAGGAGAAGGAGGCAGAAATTTGCGCCAAAGGTCTAAAGAATGAGGGAGAATGAAACCCCAGGTGGCGCCTTTTAATATATATTTTAAAATTTTATTGCTGCGGTTTTCGTAGGAACCGCAGCAATAGGTTCAAATAGTATTAAAAAAAATTATAATATTTTTTTTTAATTTAATTTTAATATATTGTTGTGATTATTGTCAGAAACCGCAGCAATATGTTTGGTCAAATAGTCAAAAAAATTTCAAATATATTCCGTTGAAACCATACTGCTGCGGTTTTCGGCCAAAACCGCAGCAATATGGTTATTTTATATTTTTCCTTTTCTTTTTACGTGATATATTGTTGAGTATGGGTAAAACCACAGCAATATCACTGCAGCAATAAGCAATTATTCTACTAGTGAAATCAATCAAATCTATATTTACAAATGGTGTATCGGTGCATGGTCGTTTATAAATCTTGTATTTTCAAACACTAAAATTTACTAATCACCAAAATGACCCTTATATGTGTGACAATAATATACATTATACAAAGTTCTACTTCTTTAATACTTAATTGTTTCTTTTAGTTTAATTAATTAAGTTGTTTATATTTTACCATGAAAAAACAGTTGTTTCCATTTCATAGAACAACACTTTTCTCTTACAATAAACAAGAAAATAAATTTGAAAAATAATCGATAAGATTGTAATCATTCCACCAGTTGTCAAATGGAGGAATCTATTTATTGACGTGTTAACAAGGGGAATAAATTTTACACAAAAAAGCTAACACGAAAAATGAAAGAAAGCTAACACTCGATTTTAATAAATAAGTAAACACTGAAAAATTATCAAGTTCATGTGAGAAGATTTCTTCGTGTGAGAAGTGAGAAGAGATGTACATTTTATTTAAAAGGTGTTGTAACTCTAAGCAATTGAAAAACAAAATAAACCATCTATAAAAATAATTTTTTTAAATAAAATCTTATTCTTTTTTGTTTTGTGACTCTAAATTATTTTGGTGTAAGTCCAATGTATGATGTGCTATAATTCTAATTAATAATGGATGTAACTCTAATTTCTTGCACTTGTCTTATTATCGTTTTACATAAGATTGGATTTATATTATTCTTTTTTTAGGGGAATATATTATTTCTTGCATTGCAGAAAGTAAAGATCATTTTTAAAAATATATCTTATTGAAACTAGTGGAAAAAAGCCCAACTAATCCAGTCAATTTGAGCTTAGGTGATCTGAAATTGAACCGGATCAGTTGTGCTTATGAGAGAGGGGGGATGAGAGGCGTGGGAGGAAGTGAATGAAGACTTTGGTTGGGCTTGTTTATGTGGACCGCAATTTATATACCAAACCAAGTCCAACTAATCTAGTTCTTTATATAGACCAGAACAATTTAATAATTCACATTAACGGATCCTATTTTGAAAGAACCATACATCTATTTGTGTCATTTAAGGTCTTCTCCACTAGGATGACTTTGACGAAAGTAATTCTAAACTATGTAGAAGACAAAGAAATATATATTCACAAAGAGATACATGTATACGTGCCCATCAAGATTCTAGTCAGGCTTGTCAATTCAAATTGAGGCACTTCGGGATTGAATGTTATTAAGTTAATTCTCATTATGTCACAGGTTATAAAGTATTCAATTGTAACCCTAAAATCCGAGTTTGGACATATACAAGTGAGCAGATTGGCTTAATGGATGGAAAGTGTCCATATCCATTAAACTAGAGAGAAGTAGATGCACACAAATAGAGTTGATCATGGTCCATGTAGGCTAGGCCACTGCAAAATCTTAATTTAAGCCAAAGACCAAAAAAGGTCTTGAATTTGGGTGTATTGGGGTCATATGTACCTTATATGGATCAAAGTTTCCTAAACTTATAATTTTTTTTGAACTTCTCTCTACTTTCTCTAAACTTTTCGTGAATTTTTCCTTGATTTGCTTAAATTTTTTGAAGATATACAAAAATAAGTTAAAGAGAACAAACCTATAGAGATATCAAATATCAAAGTTTGCATATGAGAATTTAATCGCTTCGAAATATAATTCCGCAACTTACACTCTTATTCTCTAACACAGACACACTCTCCGATTCTATTTTCAAATTATTTGTGATGTAGGCCTCTCACTCTCTTTATTCTATCAACTAGTTTTTAGGCCCGGGATATTCCCCAGATAATTATATCTTTCGTTTATTAATATTTTACTTTGAAATAATAACATAAAGTATCACTTGGTTTAGTGGTTAAGACATTAGTATATACGGTTTTTTCACCAAATACCCCTGACAAATAAATTTATTCACCAAATACCCCGACTTTTTTCAAAATTCACCAGATACCTTTGACCTATGAAAAAATTCACCAGATACCCCTCATTTTTAGAAAATTACCCAAAATGCCCTTTTGAATAACGGATGTTAGTGTTCCGTTAACTAATTAACTAATTAACCTAAAAAACCCTAATTAAACCTAATTAAACCTAAGTAAACCCTAAACACCCTAACTCTCTCTCCCTAACCCAACCCCGGCCCCCCCAAACCCTAGACCCACCAGCCCACCACCCAACCCCAGCCCCACCCCCTCCCCCTTCCCCGCAACGCCCACGCAGCCCCCTCCCCGGGCAGCCGCCACGCGAGCCCCCTCCCCCCCCTCCCCGGCAGCCGTCACGCAGGCCCCCCCTCCCCCCCCCCGACAACCCCCACACAGACCCCCTCCCCAGCGGCCCCCTCCCCGCAGCTCCCCCTCCCCTGTCGGCCGCGCTTCCCCCTTCGTCACTAGATCCGCCGAGTTTCGCGCCGTCGAGTCCCCCTACCACTCGCCAGCGCATCCCCCTCCCTCACTCGATCTCGCACTAGATCCGCCATTAGCGTTTAAGAAACCCGAGTCATCGACCGAGTTCAAAGGGGTGGGGGGCTCGGGATTCACGATTTTGCTTTGTGTGGGGGGAGTTGTCGCTTTGCACGGGGTAAGGGAAGGGGGGAGCTAGCGCGGCTGTACGGGGGAGGGGGAGAGAGGGCTTCGTGGGAGGGGGAAAGGGGGGGGAGGGGGAGGCGGAGTGATTTTCCGGCGGTGGAGGAGGGAGAGGCGCGTCGAAGGGGAGGGGGGGAGGGGGGGAGTGATTTTCCGGTGGGGAGGGGAAGAGGGTGGTGGGGGTTTGGGGTTGTTGTGGGGTGGTGGTGGGGTCAGGGGGTGGGTGGGGGATGGTGGGCTTTTAGAGTTAGGGTTTTAAGGGTTTAATTAATGTTTTTAAGGGTTTTTTAGGGTTTTTTAGGGTTAATGACTAACGGTGTTAACCGCCGTTAGTCATTTGGGCATCTGGTGAATTTTTTTAAAGGTCAGGGGTATTTGGTGAATTTTGAAAAAAGTGAGGGTATTTGGTGAATAAATTTATTTGTCAGGGGTATTTAGTGAGTAGTATATATGCTTGTGATCTCGGGATCGAGTCTTACATAATGCATTTTTCTATTTTTTCTAGTGTATGTGGATTACATAGCATAAAATACTCCAAGCTAAGGTGCCACGTGGCGTCGTTCGTTGCTTAGAAACGTCATTTAATATATTAACTAGTATTTTGACCCGGGCGATGCTTCGGGTTAGTTACAATAAACAAATATGTTATTATTCTTAAACTTCATAATTTATTTTGCAACTTTTCGTATTTTTTGTCCATTAAGAAATTGAAAAGTTTACGTCATGACATGATAAGCAAAAAAAATCTGAAAGGTTTAAGTTTGAAAATAATAGCTTAAAAGAAATTGTGGTAAGAGAATATGACATAATTAGTCACTTGTTAGTTACGTAATAAGAGTGTTAGAGATGAATATACTTGTTTAAGTCTTGAGAGTGGGACGCACAGAGCTTCATCGCACACTTTGCCTGTTTCCCTTGAGTTGGTTGTGTTTTATAACGAACTGCTACTCTGAGTAGCAGTTTATATGCGTGCCTTTAAGCTTGTCTTAGGGACACAATATAACCGTTATTTGAAGTAGCGGTCAACTTTGGTGTAACATTGTTGGTATTGATCGCTACTTGGAGTAGCGGGTTTATTAAAAAAACCAAAATTCTCGCGTGCTATCCTACGTGAACGGTATCCATGGAATTAATTTCAAGTTTAGCGCATAGGAGCAAAATAATACTCCCTTTGACATTATTCATGCAAAACATCCATATTTCAAGTGTTATGTCATTTTTATAAAGCTTTGAAGCATTTTGTATCATTTTCAGAAAGCTTGACATTTTTCAAAATTTTACATGACAAATGTCGAGTTTTGTGCCATTTCTATGACTTTACATCTTATAAAGTGTTTTGTGTAATTTTGCAAGAGATCTGTCATTCTCATAAGGCCTCAACATCATTTTTAAGAGTTAGGGTATGAAATACAAGGTAAAGAATAAAAATGCATGTGGAAAGACTCGAACACATTTGAAATATAAAGACATTATCTAACTAATCTATAATCTCATATTGGTGTTTGTGGGAAAAAAGTATTTGACATCATAACATACACCAGAAAATTAATGAATTCAGAAACTGGTAAACAAATAAAACACTCATAATTACATCCTACTATCACAAGATGACAATTTTATAACTTAAGATACAAAACCAAATAATATGAATAAAATAATTTTATGATGAAACTTTTTTTCTTTCTTGAAAGTATGATGACTCCTTTAAACTCTTGCATGAGTATTGTTCTTTTAAAATGACTAGCAATAGTATGTTTAGCTTCATCATCATGTTTAATTAAGATTATGATTGTATTTGCTAGATCATTAACAAAAAAAAAAAATGGATACATTCTAAGCTATAGGTGCTTTTTTACTATAATTCTACAAATGTGTATCAATTTGACTTATCCTCATTTCCTTGTTGTTGAAAGGTTTTAGTTTGGCGTTAACCACATATAAATAACTAAATAAATAAAGGTTTTAGTTTTGTGATAGTCCCGTAAAATTAGGATTCGATTTTTCTTAGTTATGGAAGATGGTTAATTGGTTCTTGTTAATCTATTACACTAGTGCAATATGATTATCACAAAATTTGATGTTCAGGATTAATTTATGATATAAAATCTATCATACATTAGTAAATAAAATTATCTGAGTCATTGCCCAGAACAACAACTAGTTATATCTAGGGCTGTGGAAAATTGACCCAACCCGTTTACTGAACCCGAACCCCGACCTGAAATAAGCGGGTTTGGGTTGAGATTTTTGACCCATTTAAGTAAATGGGTTGACACGACTTACCCATTTAATTAAATGGGTTAGGTTAAGGTTGACATTTTCAACCCGAAATTAACCTGCTTTGATCTGTTTAACTCATTAAAATATAAATTTCCTAAAATGTTGTGTTAAGTTGGTGAAATTTTAAAAATACTAATTGTAGAACACAAAAATTGAAAAAAAAATCTAATCATGCATACTTATGTAATTTATTGTTGAAAACTAATAAAATTTAATAAAAATTTAATAGTAATAAATATGTAAATGGGTTAAACGGGTTATATGGATAACCCATTTAATAAACAGGTCGGGTCAAGGTTGAGTTTTGCAACCCGTTTATTAAACGGGTTAGGTTTGGGTTGGGACATATTCAACCCGTTTATTATTAATTCGAACCCGAACACGACTCGACATGATCTGTTAATGAGCCCTAGTTATATCTCTACAACTTATGCAATGATGTTATTGGTTATTGTCGTCTCATAGTTTCTTGAAAAATGATTGGGCCATAATGGATTTAGTTTCATATTCTTTACAACATAAATTGTGCCTATAATTATGCCTAAAAAGGGGAAAAATCATAATTTCTAACTAGAATTTGGATTGCATTTCGATTTGGACTCACGACATTAATTTTGTTTGGACAAGACGTGTGGAAAATCTGGATTCAATTTTTCGACTGAGGAATTATCCTTGATACATGATGCCACTTAAACGTAAAATTAGAAAGGGGAAACTGAGAAGTGAGAAGTACTATGGCCCTTAATCCTTATGTGTGACTTTTATTGCATATATATATATATATATATATATATATATATATATATATATATATATATATATATATATATATATATATATATATCATATATGGTACTTGAAACCATGGTTCTTCCATTACAATTCCACATAAATGAAAGAGAAATAACTAGAAATCCTATAAAGATTCAACCTCATACCACTAGCTTGAGATTGAACTTAGTCAAAAGCAAAATTATTCAAATTACGGTTATGAGAACTTGAAAGCTAGCTAGCTAGTACAACTATAAGGGTTGTTTATCATCCATGAATATTAATTGTATAATTATATTTTGTTAACCACTTAATTAGGAGCCTTTTAAGAGTTGGGATCTTTCTTGGTGTTCATGCTACGTTTCGCGGTCTCTTTGATGCTTTCCTTGGCTTCATCAGCGTTGCCAAACACATTGTCCTTAGTCTTATGGGCTGTTTCCTTAGCTGATTCCCAAGCACCTTGCGCTGCTTGCTTTGCTTTATCTGCTACACCGTGCGCTGAATCCTTTGTACTATCAGCCATCTAATGATTTTAAGAGGGAAAAAACAGCAAAATGTAACCTTGTTAGATTAAGTAAATATAGCACATAAAATTTGGTTAGATATATAACGTGCATTTCATATAAATGGTACGTTTTCAGCGCTGGAGGTAGCCTGATTCTTCAGGTTTTCGCCGGTCCTTAGTGCCTCGTTAAGACCTCGTTTCGCGGCGTTTGTTGCATCGTGAGAGGTTGAGCCTGGTCCCTTCAAATGATCAAAGTCACATTTCATCAGTCCATATATTGATAGATTACATAGAAGATAATTCATAATTATAGGCTATAGCCTTATCAGATTGGCAGGATTGGATATGGAGAGCCTAATGCCCTAATCAGATACCGGGGGGTAGATGAGGGTGTGCAAAGTGCCCAACAGCACAGGGCCCCAAAATTATAAGGGTCCTTTAAATATATTATTTTAAAAAAATTACTTCATATCTGAGGAAATCACCCTGGTTTTCCACCCTTAATAAATTTGTCAATGATCAATCTTTAAATTTTCAACTTTCCATCTTTAATACCCAACCTTCCATCTTTATTATTTAATAAATTTGGGGGCCTAATTTTCATATTAGAACAGGGGCCCCTAAATCTTTAAGACGGCCCTGTCAGATACTACCTCAGGTTGATAGTGTGACTGCTGACTGCATAAGGATCGGGATTTAGCTTATTAATTTCTTCAATTAGGGTAAATTTCATTTATTCATTACTCTCCCTCAGTCTAACATTAGTTTTCATATTTTTCCTAACCGCTCATCTTTTTTGGGTAAAATGAGCGACTAATTGCACTAACGTAAACGAGATTTGATCCCAAATCTTGAGTATCATCCTCCCCCCAAGACTTTACCAACTAAGTTAGATAGCATCCACTCCTAATCACTCATATTAAAGCTAACAACCTTACGCACATGTCTTACAAAAATGATTGTTTGTAATAGTCAGGTAATTCCTATACTCTTAATCACCTAATAATATACTTCCTCTATCCTTTTTTACTTGCTACATTTGATTCCTGGGTACTATTCACATGACAATTTTTTTATATTATATATTTTTAAGGAAAAACATAGCCATGTGCGATCTTGTTTGATTTCTCTCAATGTGTACTTTCAAAAAATATAATTTTTATAATTTTTCTCTTACACATAATTTAAGATATTAAGGTTTAAAGTTGTATCTCGAAAAATGAAAAAAACATAATGTAGCAAGTAATAAAAGACAAAGGGAGTAAGTAGCAACATGTTGCCTATTGGAAATGTTTTCATAAACCAATACCATCTCATATGTCTTCATTTTTGCTACTTTTACCACTCCCTCCATGCCATATTACTATTTGAACTTCTCATTGTTTTTACACATACCTTGTTAGAGATTTGGGGCAAAATTAGAGGTTTGAACTCATATTAGAGGATTTGATTAGTCAATACTCTAATTTGAATGTTTGGTAAATAGAGGTTTCAATTAGCTGATTGGGACCAAAAAGCTCTTTTTGAAAAAGTTGGGGGAGGGGTTTTTTGACATTAGAGATTAAGTGGGTCAATTACATTTATGTTCTAAAGTTGTTGAAAATTACATTAATAAATAATAAAAGGTAGAACAATATATTATGCGCATATTCTTATTAGTCATTTTACACAATTATGTAGCAATCATCTATCAGCTAATACTTACCAAACACCTTTATGCAAACATCTAATATAATCAGCTAGTCAAATCAGCTAACAACTATCCGCTGATTGCCAAACAGGGTCACAATTTATAGTACCGTCTTTAAATATTAATATTTTTAAGTATGCATTAAGGAAAACTATAGAATAAATATTTATTTGTCGAAAGTAGAAATAGGGACAAATATAGCAATTACTTCCTCTATTCCAATATAATGCTTCCGTTTGTTTCTTTTATTTCTCAATTTTCAATACCAATTTTTGTTTATCTATAATATTTTTATTTATACATTACTAATATTGTGAAAAAATTTTAATTTTAAATGAGACAAATTAATAAGATTTTATATGACTATTTTCTTTATAATGGCTAAAATTTATGGTTAATATTTAGGCTATGATATGATACATCCAATTTGAAGGGGAACATAACAGAACGACGCAAATAGGACTTACAGATTGAACATATCTTCGGGTAATTGTCTGAAGAACCTTCAAATCGAGGGTGCTTCTTCTCGCAACATTAGAGAAAGATATGCTTGCCATTTTTAATAGTGTTATTTTTTCACTAATTTGAATTTGTTTGATTAGCGAATTTTAATGTGGAAGATCATACATTGTTGATGTAATTAGTATTTATAAGAATAAGAAGGGAGAAATTGACCACGCCAAGTGTTAGGCACGGATTCTGTTTAGGGGTAAGTATAGTTAAGAGAGTTTGGCGGGAAAGCCATTGCTATTTTGATCCTGCAACAACACCCTTTAGTTTTTAACGGTTATAATATGCCTCCAAAGTTTTGTTGCATAATTCTGTACTTTGAGAGCGACTTATGCAATCGCAACATTTGATTTTTAATAATCGATCATCAATAATTCTAACTATTCAATATACTTCCTCCGTATCAAATTAAATGCAACAGTTCCTAAAAACGGATGTTTCAAATTAAATGCAACACTTTTCTTCTTTTCATTTTTGGTAAAGATTATGAGTGTGAAATTACATATCTCTATTATATAAGGCAACTCTTGAGGACTTTGATGTCCACTTGAGTTGCCCAAATTACCCCCAACTATAAACAAAAATTACAGTTGCAACCATTTAATAAATTTATAAACAAAAGTAAAATAAGGAAAAAAAAGGGGAAAAAGAATCCTAACATTTGCGTTAAAATAGACAACAAACGATTCTTTACTTCACCGTGTTCACCTTTTCCAATTTTTTTTTAATGCACTAATTAATTGTAAAGGCGGTTTTTTCTACTTCTTCAGTTTCTCCTCTTCTCCTTCCTCTTATTTCAACTTCTCTCATGAATGAGGATAAAATTGAAAATATCCACAAAATCACGCATACGTGATGTCACGCACGCATCGCGTGCAAAAAATACTAGTATACTCTTACTAAAACTCATTAACCCCCCCCCTTTAACCTAACCTAACCAACATTAATCTACCAAAACATTCACCCCCTCTCTCTCCAACACCCACCTTGACCAACATTGACCACCCTCCATTCCACCATGACCACCTTTCCACCACCTCGTTTCACCAAAGCACCACCTCACACGACCACCAACCAACCACCACCAACCCAACACAACAACCACGAAACCACAACCCAACACCCAAATACCACGAAACCACCACCGCAAAACCCAACCACCAAGAAACCACCACCGCACAAAACCACGAAATCACAACCCAACACCGAAACACCACGAAATCACCACCGCACAACCCAACCACCACCCCATAAACCACAAAACCACCAAAATGCGAACCCTAACCACCGTGAACACAAGCAAGAAGGGGCGTGAGGGTTGGGTTAGAGGTCCGAAATCAAAGGGGGGGGAGCGGGGGGTGGGTTTAGAGGTCCGAAATCGAAGGGGGAGGGGCGCGAGGGTGGGGGAGGGTGTTGGGGCTGCGGGGGTTAGGAGCGCGGGTTGGGGGAGGGTGGGCTGGCGAGGATACGGTGGGGGGGGGCTGTCGTAGGCGATGGGTGGTTTCGGTAGTGCATCGATGGTGGTGGTTAGGGTTGGCCCCACTTTCTCTCTCCTTATTAACATACCCACATGTTATTACTTTTTGTTAATCTCACCCTAAGAAATTTTGCTTAGGAGTCCGTGTCAAAGGAATTGTTGCAATTAATTTGATACGGATGAAGTATTAATTAAGTTTAGTAAAAACTCCCTCAGACAAATGAAGGTTTTCTTATTTCCACGTTTTAGGTCATCAATCTGTGTTGCATCATTAATATCTTTTAGTTGCATATTAAAAAGAATAATAAAGTTTGATATTAATTAATTACTAATGTAGTCGATGAGACGAATCAAGAAACACCTTACATGATTATATTTTTTTATATATTGAAAAGAATTTAAAAAATATTCTTATTTATGAATAGTGCTAAGATTGCAGATAAAAAGAACTTTATAAGACGAAAGGTATATTATTTTATTGGATGAACATCAAACAAAAGTCAAAAACTATTTAGATTAAGAAAATATTTTTTTAAGGTTCTATGAAGTGTACTTCTATAAAGGCATTTCATTGATGTTGTATGGAGTGATTTTGCAAGGGTAACAAGAATACAAGATGTCGTCGTAAATCAAAGCTAATAAAACATACTTTGTCTCTTTCGCAAAGAGGTTAGTGTTAAGTTGGCACAAAATAATATAGAAAAATTAGAGTGGTAGATAGAATGAAAAAGTCATCACATATCCTATTGTAAGGAAGATGGTCCCTTCATGTAGATTCATTGATCAAACTTTTATTTTTGTCTCAATAAATTAAACTTCAATCAAATCAAGCAATAAACGTTAGTCTTAGCATCATTTATTTTATAACGAGCCTTTACACTATCTACAATACTGTAATGTACTCGACAATAATTATATCAATATTTTTATTCAATTGTACCACATTAAATTTCGACGATCTACTCATAATTAGTGAGAGAGCAGAGATCCTGGGAATGAGTCTCACTCCTTGTATGGAGGGATCCCCAATTTCCCCCCTCCTTGCAAGGGTCTTCATCTTACCTTAAAAAAAACTCACAATCAGTAAGAAATTTTCTTGTTTGAGCCTTGGATTGGACGCGTACTCCTTGGATAAGGCCCTGACCTTTTGGACTTACTTTCAATTCATTTACTCTCTGCATTTCAGTTTCCCTCAGGTCAGTTCAGTTCAATTTATAAATTCAGTTCAGTTTCGTTCAGTTCAATTCAAATTCTCTCGGTTCATAAGACAATGCTTGGATAGTTGGATCTATAAAATGTGAAAGTAAATACTCGTTAATGAGCCTTGGGGCTTGGATAATATATGTGTAACGTGTGTGGTGGTAGACAAATCTTGGATAGTTGGATCTATAAAAACTAGGTTTGAAATGAACTAATTGGTGAGTTCATGGATAAACTTTACTCCCTCCCTCTCATAATATAGTGCTCTCATTGTTTATTTTTCACGGGAATTAAGGAAAATGAAGGAGTAGTAGGATCTCCCAAAAAATTATATTTAGGAAAGTGCTTTTGTTTTGGAACTAATTTCTTATTTTTTATTTAAAAATTTTCAAAAAGGCAATTAATGCTCCTTGAAATGGTGTAAAATAATAAATAGGAGCACAAATGTTAAAAGAAACGGTTTTTTCACCAAATACCCCTGATAAATTAAAATATTCACCATATACCCTCAATGTTCCAAAAATTCACCATATACCCCTAACTTTTCAAAACTGTGCACCAAATGCCCTTTTTCTAACTGTCGTTAACTCACCATTAGCTTTATTTACAATTTTGCCATTATTAACCCTAAACCCTCATTCTAATCTAACCCTAACCCTAACCCTAATCTAACACTTACACTTACCCTAACCCTAATCCTAAACCCTTACCCTAACCCTAACACCACCCCCAACCCTAACCCCTACCACCCCCCCCTCCCCATCCACCCTCCCCTCCACTCCACCGTGCGCCTGCCCCCTCCTCCCTCCCCTCCCCTGCCTGCCCCCACCCCTCCACTTCACCGCGCCCCCCTGGGTCGATTTCCCGACCCTTCCACACGCCCTTCCCGTCGAATTCCCTAACCCCACCCCCTAAATTTCCTTCGACTTCGAATTCCCCCAACCCCACCCCTCCCATTCGAACACCGGCGGAACACCACCCCTCCGCGAACACCACCGAGACCCTCGCATTTTCCGCGAACACCACCGAGGCTCCTCGCAAAATTCCGTCCTTTGGCCGGGGATTGATTCAAGGGAGGGAGTTGCGGGCCAAGGGGTTGCGATGGAGGGGGGGCGGGGCGAGGGGGGGTTGCAAGGGAGGGGGTGCGGGGCAATGGGTTGCGAGGGAGGGGGTGGAGGTTGCGAGGAGGGGGTTAGGGGGCCGCGGGTGGTGGGGGCAATGGGGGCCGGGTCAAGGGTGGAGGGGGGGGGGGGTGGGGGTTGGGGGCGGGGTTGGGTTGGGCTGGGGGTGGAGGGGGTGGATGGGATGGGTTAGGGTTAGGGTTTAGATTAGGGTTGGGGATTAGGGTTAGGGATTAGGTTTAGAATTAGGATTAGGGGTTAATAATGGCAATATCGTAAATAAATAACGGAAGTTAGAAAAAGGGCGTTTGGTGAACGTTTTCGAAAATTCAAGGGTATATGGTGAATTTTTGGAACATTGAGGGTATATGGTGAATTTTTTAATTTGTCGGGGGTATTTGGTGAAAAAACCGTAAAAGAAATGTAGAGGTATTTTGGAAAGTTTGTGTAGGAATTAAGGATACTTTTGTCAAAACAAATTGATTAAAAAGAAAATAGGTACAACATTTTGGGACACTAAAAAAGGAATGCGAGTACTATATATTATTTGCTTGTAGATGATGACACACAAAAGCATTTTGGGACACACAGGAGCATTAAATGTAACCCTTGGGTTGAATAAACAAAGCAAAAAACTAATTTCAAGAAGCAATTGATGATGACACACAAAAGCCTTTAGATGATGTTAGCCATATGTGGTCATATGTGAGGATCAAGGTTGGCCTAGTAGTTGTAAGACTCTCCTTCCACCTCCGGGGTTCAATTCCTGATCATTGATCAATATTGAGTACTAAATATCTTCATTCTCTCAAAATATTTTTTTTGTCAAGCAATTACCTACAGAAACTTTCCCCTTTTGATAAGGATGGTCTCTAAATCTTTATTTAAAATAGACATAAACTAGTTTTTAGGCCCGGGCTATGCCATGGGTAAGGAAAATTTTCATTTATCAAAATTGTACTTTAAAATGATAACACTAAATACAACTTGGTCTAGTGGTTAAAACTTTAGTATATGAACTTGAGGTCATGAGGTCGAAACCTATACTATGCAATATACGTATATTTTTTATTGTACATGGATTACATGAACTAAAACTCCCTTAAGGAGAGCGCCACGTGGCACCGTTCCATGTTTAGGAACGCCTTTTAATATACGTATATAGATTTGCAAATGAAAAACACTAATTATACGAAGGAATCACAAAATCATACAATTTTGTTTTCTTCTCTCATACAGTTATACAGGCTTGGAATCCTGAGATAGGGCTAAGCCCAGGCCACAACTAATGTTACCTGCTAAAAATAATAAAAGAAAAAACATTCAGACAACAAAATCAAAACTTTCCAGGACACAAAGCAATTATAGCACCCACGACAAAACTTGGGTAGGATAGCAGCAGGAAAATTTTATCAAATCTTCATAGATTGAATATTTTTAGCAAAGTGAAAACAGCTGATAAAAAGTAATCATGTATAGATTTACTGAAGTTAATATTCCAACTTGGGGCAATATCCCTAATCAACAAAGGAGATATCCCTAATCTACACGATTCTGATAACACGAATGCTGTAAGAAAACAAGCACAACCACCTTTATAAGCAAAGCATTGCCATCTTCAACTTCTCATTTTCTACTGCTTTTAGGTATATATGGCTAAAATAAACACTGTATCTATCTCTGCCTTTGGGTTTCTAAGCGGAAGCTGGTACTTCCTTCTTCCACAGCTTAACCCACTCGATCATGGCATCAGCAGCATTAATAAACACAGAATTCTTTTCAGGTGCAAACTTTTCCTTCACCAGTTTCGCTATCTCCAACATACACTCCTCAGCTTTAACTGCTTCAGGTGGCAATTTGATGGACTCAAAGAAAGGAACTGCATCCTCCATCAGCTTCATGCCTTCCCAATCTTTCTTCAAGCTCTGAACTGCATCACCTCTTTCCTCCCTCCAGACATATGGCAATCCAGTTTTCATGCCAAGCTTCAAGTGGTCGCACACAACCTTGGCACACATTCCAGAGAACACATCTTCCATGGTTTCCCATCTTAACTTTCCTTCCTTTGTTAGCTTCAAACCTGGGAACAAAGCGGGCCCCAGAAGCTCACGATTAAACCCTATGTTGACTCCACTTAATGGCATCATGGCCTTTGCAGGAACAGTGAGAACAGCATCTACATATCTAGTGTTTCTCTGCTCGGGCTTGAGAGCTTGGGTTGGAGCATCCAAGTCTGCTAAATTGAGCCAGAGCCCACAGGAGAGAGCACATGGCACCCCTTCTCGCATACTAAATGGGTATCCGCGGACAAAGTCAGCTCCCTTGCGAAACGGGTCATAAAGGGTATTGAAGAAGAGAGGGGTGGCAGGGGTTGCGAGGTTGAAAAGATGCTGAGCAACAGCATCCACTTGGAATCCTTTATCATCTTTGGCTGGGATGCAATCATCATCAATTGAGATAACATATTTCTTCTTAGAGACAAGATAGCCATAGTAGCGACATGAATAACCAGAGAAAAGCTGGGAAGTCAACGAGGCTCCAACAGCCTTGTCCATCTCAGCCTTTGTATAGATCTTAACATTGAATCCATCTGGAATCTTCAGATCGTCCTTCAGGTCAGGGTCTTTGACTATAATCAAGTGAAATCGAGAGAAGATGGGTTTCCATGCATTCATAAAAGATGTGAGATCAGACTGCAGAGCACCAATCACAATATCCACATCATCATCCTTAATGTTAAACTGGGCCATTTTTGGGTGTCTGTAAAGTATTAAAGATGCACAATTTTAGTCCACAAACAACTAACTACGGCTTTCACAGAAGATCATGCAACGAAAAAAATCAGAACCGCCCACAGCATCCTGAAAGCAGAAAATGTTATCTATCAGACTAAAGCACATTCAATTTGTCTCTGATATGAATCAACCAAGAGATCAGGACTAGGACTTACTGGTGGGGATAACGGGAGTAATTATTGGCTGGATATTGAGCTCCTTGATGAAGGAAAGAACTTTCTCGTCGCCAGAAGCTATGAACAATTTCAAGATCTTCTCATTCAGTTTTCCAGCTTTCAGTGTTCTCTGCCAAAAGTAATTTGTACAATGAACAGATTTTGCAGAGCAAACAAGCTCAATGATCAAATTATAAAAACGTCAAACAATAGAGGCCTAGAGGGGACTAGCAAGCCAAACAAAAAAGGTGACATATCATTCAACCACATATAACATCACACATCGTACTCATAGGGCTGATTGAAGCACAATAGCAGTCACCACATGAGAACCTTTGCTAAAGAATGTCAGAAACAGATGGGATCGTTCCAAATTTCAACCTCATTATTTCAATAGATAAAACCTAATGACAAACTGTTTCAATCAGTTACATGCATGTTGCTTTATTCCAAGCTCAAAAGTATTCCCAAATAGCAACATAGAGACTTCAGAACAACCACAAACTCTATTCCGAAGATGGATTAAGCTATTAAGCAGAATTTCGACAATTATATATTTAGCATGGAACGACAAAGAAAGATGCAAGATCCTTCACATTGATGACATGACCTCGCCAGCATTGGTGCTTGTCCAGAGTTTAGGCCCACATTGTCTTAACCAGCAGCTACTTATACATGGAGAGCACATAAAGGAAGATTGCTATCTTAGGTTCCTCCAAGCAAGGTACTAAAATTTGTACACTTACGGCATGTTTGGCTAGTGGTACTAAATTGTGGTAATGGTAATGCTTTTTAGTGTAAGTTTGTGAAGACATTCCAATGTTAACATCCATGGTAATGAAACTTGATGTTAAAACATGTGTTTTCCTTCACAAATTTCCATTACCACCCAATACCACCTTCCCAAGTGGTAATAGATGGTAATGAAATTTTAGGAAGAAAACAGGTGTTTGGGTATAAAGTAGCATTACCATTGAGGTTGACATGGGAATGGCTTCACAAATTTGCACTAGAAACCATTGCAATTACCACCATTTAATACCGCTAACCAAAAGGGCCGTTAAACCTCCACAACCACCAGAAGTGCCTCGTTGGGATACCACCATGTATCACAAACCAGCACAACCATCCAAAACATATAACACTACATCCATTTTAAATACCACCACACTTATGACCTATTTAAGATACTACGAGTACGACAATCACCCGAACAACCTACGCCAAGATAGACCTATTTTATACCTCCCAGCCAGACCAGGAACATAACATTCTCGACAAAAGGCGATGTTAAGTTCTTCCAAACTCCTGGTACCAAAGATTGTACATCCAAACCAACAACAACTACGACAAAGCATTGATATACCATCACAACCATCCAAGTCACCGACACGAATATATATATTACCATGCAGCCGCTAAACCTAACATTCCACCACGGCCAGCGGAACAACATGAAATTAGACTTCTTACATTCAATAGCATACACATACATTCATTAACCACAATAAACAGAAAAAACAAGCAACTTTAAAAAAAAAACAGCAGCACTACTCAAATAAGAGCTAATTTCCTCGATTAATTTGTCTCAACATATCAATTTCAGCCAAATTTCAAACGCAAGTAGATATCAATTAATGAAACAAACCAAATCAAGAATCAAACAACTGCAAATTGAAAACAGCAGCACTACTTAAACAAGAGCTAATTTCCTCGATTAATTTCTCACAACATATCAATTTCCTCGATTAATTTCTCACAACAAGAGCTAATTTCGTCGATTAATTTCTCACAACATATCAACTTCAAACAAAAGTACAAATCAATACATAAGAGGAACTCAAAACAAAACAAGAATCAAACCTCTGCAAATTGAAAAGGAAGCCGATAAAACCTAATACGAACAATCAATCAGACACAATAATAATTGTATAACTTCGCAAATCAAAAAACACGAAATAAGAGAGAGAAAAAAGAGGAGAGAGAATGCGTACGAGAAAGAGATCGAGAAGAATGTGAGGAGGAAGAGGAGAGAGATCAGAAAAAGAAGAAAGATGAAGAAGAGCAGTGTCGATTGTGAGGGAAAGCAACGTTGGCGGAGTAGTTGTTGTTGTTGTTGTTGTTGTTGTCATTCATATATAAACTCAGTCCCTACTTTGAAAATCACTCTTTCTTTCTCTCTCCGTTTTTTGCCCGTTGTTTGTGCGATTGAGAGAGAGAAAAACGCAGGAGATGAATGATGAGAGAGGAGATGTGGGGTGTGGCGACAATCACGCGCTTCTCTTTTCGCTTTCGCTCTCTGTACGTCTCTCGTGAACTGAATCCGTTTCGTTAATTATTCACCGACATTTGGATTCATTCATATATACTTTACAACCCGTTATGTATTGTTATTTTAATTCTTCTATCCTCTTAGACTATTGTGGATTTGTGGTCTATGATTGGAAACTTTTACCGTTTTTTCACCAAATACCCTTGAGTTTTCACGAAATTCACCGGATACCCTCGCACTTTTAAAAATACACCTGGTAACCCTCAGTTTCATAACAATACACCAAAATGCCCTTAATGACTAACGGCGGTTAGCGGTTAACCGCCGTTAGTCATCAACCCTTATTTTATTATTTTCAACCCTAATTAACCACTAACCCTAACCCTAATCCTAGTCCCTAATCCTAATCCTAACCCTAACCTTACCCATAATCCTAACCCTAACCACCCTCCCCACCAACCCTCCCCCCACCCTCCTCACCACCCCAAGAGTCCCCCCCCCCCCTGCAGTCCCCCCCCCCCCCACGCAGCCTAATCCGCAAAGATCCCTCCTCCCTCACGCAGCCTAATCCACGGCGGCCCAGCGAGACCCCACCCTCCCCCCCCCCGCGCCCTTTTTTCGTCATTGTTCATCGTTTCGTCACCGCTTCCCCTTTTTTCGTCAACGTTCGTTGAAATTGATCGACGGGGGAGGGGCGAAATGATCGACGGGGGGGGATTGTCGTGGATTAGCCGCGTGGGGAGGGGGGCTCGCCGCGAATTAGCCTGCGTGTGGGGGGGGGCATGGGGGGTGGGGGAGGGGGCTTCGGGGTGGTGGGGAGGGTGGGGGAGGGTAATCTGGAGGGTGGTTAGGGTTAGGATTAGGGTTTAGGGTTAGGGTTAGGGTAGGGTTAAAATTTAGGATTTAGTTAAGGTTAATTAGGGCTAATTAGGGTTAAGACTAACGGCGGTTAACGCCGTTAGTCATTAAGGGCATTTGGGTGTATTATGTTAAAACTGAGGGGTACCAGGTGTATTTTCAAAAGTGCGAGGGTACCCGGTGAATTTCGTGAAAACTCAGGGGCATTTGGTGAAAAAACCGAAACTTTTATCTTATACTATCTTTTAGGAATAATAAAATATACTAACCTCCATTTCTAAATAAACGCAACAGTTTGACTTTTACGCTTACCAACACACAACTTTGACAATTAATATATCTAACTATATATATATGTAAAAGTTATATAAAAGCTGATATTATGAAAATGTTCATTGGAACACATCCAACAACATTCTATATGATCACTTTTGTTTTTGTATAATAGTAAAAGAATATGGTCAAAGTGAGGTGTTTGAATACTACAAAAGTCAAAGCGTTGCACTTAGAAAGAAACAAAGGAAGAATATTTTTTGTTGTTATGAGATAAATGGAAATATGAATGTCCGTCAAAATTGACAATGAGGACCTAAACATTTGATGCTTGGTCACATTTTCCCATAACCTATATGTTAGAATTTATGTACATTGACCTTTTTTTAGGTAAGAATAAATCTGTAAGTTGTACTCGCACAAGAACTCCCACCCGCAGGCGATTACAAGCCGAACACCCCCCAATCCCCTCCCCCCCATAAATCTCAAACAAGTGCTTGAGGTAGGAATTGAGTTGTGCTCTGTAAGGTGGGAAAACACACCACTTGAGCCAACCCCATTTCCTGGTTTATGTACACTGACTCTTAACAGTAAATATTAGTAGTATAAATATGGCATTTGTTGTAACTCACTGAACATCAACCTAAAGGAAACCATCATTCTCTTTCTACTTCCAAATTTCAATCTTTCTGTTTCCTTTGTTTCACAACATTTGTTACATTTAGTTCAATGTATTTTTTTTGCAAAATATCGATTTTTTCATAATTCTTCTACTTATTTGAAACTAATGAATTCAAATTGCCAATTAATAAAGAGTTGTTTGTCACGACTCGTCGTTGAAACCCCCATCAGTGTCGATGGGCAGCAGCGATGTTATAGCATTATAGCAATCGCCTTGCTACCAAAGGGAATTTGGTGGCCCAAACGGTAGTGTTCATTAAAAACGAAATCCGAAAAGCCATACCAACAAACCCACAAATAGGGCTAAATAGGTGGTAATCGTATCGATAAAAAAAAAAGTTAACGGTACGATTACAGACTAAATAAAGTAATGGTAAAAACGGTACGGTTACTATTATGATTTTTGAGTTAATAGTTAACCAAAAAACCGAAATATTTTTTCCTCTATCTAATTATTGTGAAACATTTTCCAACAATTACATTAATTTTAATATTTCTTATTAAGTAACAACATTTAGAGGAAGCGTGTGACTGTTTGGAAATTTTGGTACTAATATAAACACTATAATTAGGGAATGGAGTGAAAATTCTTAATGTTGGTTATGTTTTTCAATGAATTTATTATCCACTTTACAATATATTTTATATTAGTGTATATATAATATTAAATTATATGCACAAAAAATAGAAAATATATGAACATATCCCCTTAAAAAAAGTATGTACATTAAGAAAAATGTAATAGTATGACTTGAATAATGATCAATGGTAACCATAAAATCGTACCAAAAATCAGTTAATCACTTAGGCGGTAACCGGTTCAAACGATTACGGTTACAGTTTACAAACGAGCAAACTTAAGCTTTCGATTATAGAATCGAAATATCGTTTTGGGACGGTTAACCACCCTTTTTTTTTTTTTTGATCAGGAAAGAAAACTAGGAGGTGTCGAAACACCACCTAAAACACCCCGGAGGATGTTACAAGTTACAAATAACAAGTAACCAGAAAGAAGAGAAAGGAGGCGGCCAAACCCGAAGCCCGAAGCCAAAGCCCCGGGCCCGAACCCGAAGCCCGGACTCGAATCCGCGGCCAAGAGCCTAAACCTCACCCGATGTCGACGACCGCGAACACCGACACACCACAAACCGAACCACCGAAGACGGAAAACGGACCATCGCGAGAAAGATGGCAACAGCTGATCTAAAGGCACCATGAGCAAACCCCACTCCGCAAACAAACCAAACACTCACGAACCACCGCGATCAACCCCACACCGCGAGCACCATTCCAAATTGACTGATTTTAGAAATGGCAAAAGTTGATCTAGAAGTTCGAAAAACAAGAGTCCGACTGAGGACAGGAGAACAATGGACTAGAAGACAAAACTAAGCCATAACAATGGCTAGATCTAGGAGAAAGAGAAGAGGGAGGAAGCTTGGGTTTCAATTTCTAAGGAAATTGATTTGGGGGCTAGGGTTTTTAGGGTTTTCTATAAAGGAGACTAGGGGGTATTCTAGAGAGAAGACAGAGCCTCTCTCTCTAGAAATCCCCCTCCCAACGGTTAACCACCCATGAACACCTCATAATCACCAGTAAAAATATATGTTCAATATATCTTCCCAGTAATTTTGCAAAGTCCAAACCCAGAAAAGCGAATGAACAAAAAAAAAAACAGCTTAAGCAATGAATTTGCTAATAGAATTACAGTTCTAGACAAAGGATTTTTTTATATAGATGTACTTGATAAAAAAACTAAGAGAGAGAGTATAAAGTTTGGTACTTTTCAACTATTTAACAAAATATACTCACAATTCACAATCATCCTATTCAACAGTTTGACTGAAGGTCTTCAAAGGACTTTGCTCACAAGTCACAAGTCACAAGTCACAATGCATTTGCCTCTTGTCCATTTTTTCCAAAAGCAAACAACAAGTTACATTTTATTTATTTATTCTGTGACAACAAACCAAACTACATGACTTCTAAGTCCTAATACAGGAATAGTCAAAGTTGTCAAGAAGAAAAACATCGACAACTGGAAGAAAAAATGTCTAACTACTAATTTAAGAGAACAATCTACTTGACACCGACTATCGACATAAGAAAGTGAAGCTTTTCACTAATATCTGCAAGATCAGCTGAGTTCTTCGACGAGGCTGGTGGCTCGACCCCAGTAAAAACATAAAGAGCCTTAAGCTCCTCTGCGTATGAGGGTTGAGGAGCGGTAGTGTACCCCACTATAGTTCTCATAGCATTAATTTGCTCCCAAATCTTCTCCTCTTCCAATTTTACCTACAAAAAGTCCCAAAATTATGAAGTTCATTTTACTTCAAATGTTGGATCATAGAAAGTTTTCATAAATTAAGCACGGACACTTGACAAGTACCGAAGTCCTAGTAACGTAGACGGAATCTTGTTAGTTTGATGGAAACAAGCAAGGAACTCAGCTTGATTAACCCATCTCACGCGTCACATATGCAAGACATGAATATAGAGAAAGTTATGAGGCTCACTCCACCTTATAAGGTTGCTTACAGAGGCAGTTAGCATAACAACTCAATTTCCAGAAGACTTGTCCTTAAGAACATTGTTTCTTTCATTAGAGCTGATAAAATTTGCCGTTAACTTCCACATACTTTTTACAATATTTCCGAGCGAAATCATGTCTAACACAAAAATAGGTTATCTCTCCCATTGTAGAAAAAAGCTTACAGTTACTTAAGTTATCAACTGCACCTAAAGCAAGACACACTAACAATCCATGACAGCAAAGACATAAGATTATATTCGCTTACTAGTTACTACTCGATTTCAAGAGAACTGTCCAAAGCAATTTTTAGTCCATTTCCTTGACCAGAGAGCAAAATTTTAAAAATATGCCCGTGGCATGATTTCAAGGAAAGGAGGGACAATAGAAAAGCACATATTCGTGCATATGCAAGCCAAATGAATAAATCAACACAACCAATAACTTCTAACCTTTTCTATGCCCGGCGCAATATCTGCATGTTCAGACACAGGTATCACAGACTCAATCACAACCTCGTGGTATTCAACAGTTACTTCGACCGCTTTGCTTAAAGATTGGTTTTCTCCTGCACAAAAATAGGCCAAACCCAATTCCTTCTACATCAAATTGTGTCTATTTCATTTCTGAAAGAACTAATTTTCAATGTCAGAACTTGAAAACAGTGGACTACACTTAGATTCATTTATATAAGTTGAAAGTAAAAGAACTTTGTGAGGCACTATAATGCGTTAGTAATTACCTTCAGGCACCTGGTCCAATGAATCTGAAATTCGCTCAGGCGCCACAGTTCCGTTATCAGACACATCAAACCCACTCTCACCAGCTGTTGCAGTTGCATCTTCATTAGAAAATAACAAGGTTCCTAGCTTATCTGAACTGGTTCCTTGGTGAACATCAGTAACAGTACGATCACCATCTATCTTCACATTTACCAAAACCTGATCTTCTACCGCAGATTTTGGTTCTTCTCGCATTAATCCACTCTCATCTCCTCTAATTATTGTATGACTTAAATATGCATCATTTTTGAGGCCATCTACCACTCTACCGTCATTTGTGGCTGGCTCAACTTCTTCAGGAATGGCAGTGAGGTTAAAATTTTCTTTGTCCTGAGACAAATCCTTCACAGGAACTCCCCTGTTTTCTTGAGGTGTCTCCTTTGCTGGACTTTTCTGGTCCTTTTTACCCTCCTCCCTCATTTCTTCAATCAATCCCGTCGTCTCCCCTCTTAGTTCGTCCTCTTCTATGCCAGCAAAATTTCCCCTGTGCTTGTCATCTTCTTTAATGTTGCTTGGTGGTACAAAGGCCATGTCTTCCGTTACTTGTTCAACATTGTTCTCATTCTCCCCGTCAACATGAGCTGCTACTACAACTGCCCTGAGCGAGTCTCTTGGCATCCTACCCTCTTCATTCTCCATCAAAGTAATCTCACTTTCTGCCTCACGGATCCCTTCTAGTATCTTGGGAATTGCTTTTGACTCTAGATGTTGCTCCTCATCATCCATGTATTCCCCAACATCTTCCTCGTACCCCCCTTCTTCAACAACCTCACTCACTTTTGGTGACCCTTCATCTAGCCCATCCTTATCGATGGGTGTTCTATCGTGATCTTCAATTTCTTTATCATTTTCCTCGGCCAATTCAATCCTCATTTCTGTCCCATGTTTAGTATCTTCTTCAAACTCTTTCGAATCAACTTCAATGTCCTCAATATCTATTCCATTTCTAGTATCCTCTTCAAATTCATCTAATGCACCTTCAGTGTCTGCATCTTCTTCATACCCCCTGTAAACATCATCTCCATAAACCCCGTACTCTTCCTCATCACTATACATCGGCTCAAAAGGAGTTGAAGAAGGCATTGGCGGCAGTAAAGTGTTTAAAAGTTTTTCACCGCATGCATATGTGACAAACACAAAGCCAGCTGGTACAGAGAAAGCAAACCCGATAGCTGATAAGGCAACGAGAGGAGGAAGAACAAAGGGAGCAGACGAGACCACGACACCCGTCACCACCATTTTCTTTCCCAAATTTACCCCTCTTCTCCATATCCTACTTAACTTGCTATTGTTCTCATCAGATTTTGAGTAATCCTCAAAATCCTCCATATCCCAGTACTCTTCATCACCAGGATCGAAATCTTCCATCCTGTGAGGCTCTAACCACAACAAAGTATACAAATTTAGTAAGACATTATTTGGCAAAGTGGCAAAGTGCAAATTGGACAAATGCCTGTTTGGAGCCAACTAGTATCTTAATCAAAGTATGGTAATTTAGGTGATGCATTCAAAACATATGCAACAACGCACACAGAATATTAGATGCAGTTGGAAGGATGCCATATGGAGCATATGTACCAAAATTTTGAATGTTATATGATATTCTAAAGTTAGTTGAGCCTACTAATTAAATATTAAAATGATTTGCTAACTGTTTATCGTTTATGCTACTACTCTCTCTAGTCTGTACTGGGGTGTTTATACTAAAAGGGAGATCAGAGCAAAGAGCGGATTCAATCTCGAATTGTAAGTTTCACTGGTTCATATCCATCTAACTATCTTCTAATTGATCCAATCTGTATCCAGTCCACACTTACAAACAACTTTCTATCTCATAATCTTTCGCTTTCACTATAGAATACCAACGCGATATGGTCACTTCAAAAAGACTACTTCCCCCTTTTTTACTTGCTTAGTCTCCCAGATACATGGGGTAATATTACTGGTCACTTCAAAATGACAACTTCAACCTGTTTTACTTGCTTAATCTTAATTATACATGGTCTCCACGATACAACATGGGTTTCACTTGGATAAAGTGATATTTGCTAAACTTAATTTCTGACTGATAGTTTAGAAAAGCTCTGAAATTCATCGCAATAACATACATCTTCAGAAGTTCATCCTTAGCATCAGTTAGCAATCAATTCAGTGTGAGTACAGTAGTACTAAAAATAGCAATTCAAGAGCTTCTATCATCAATAAATCTTTCCCCTGTATATGTACAAATCACCCAAAACTAACCAAAGAAGACTTACTAAGACATAAATTTATCTATTTTCACCAAAAAAAAAAAAAAAAAAAAAAAAGACTTACTAAGACATATAATTTCTTTTTCCGTCCCATATTAATTGCAACAGTTCCCTTACAGGGTAATATATATCTCTCCCCTCGTCACATGAATCCCGCTTCATATCATTGTGTCATCTCTAAATATTGCAAATTAATATGGAACGGAGGGAGTAAATATCTATTTTGCTTTAATTGTACTCGTCTTCTTTGGAAAAACACCATTTCTATATCTCAAATTTGTAATATGCATATGAACATAAATGAAATTGGACCTTCACAAAATTTTCCAATTAAACAATAATCAAATCACAAATATGATTAATATACATCGGCAATTAAACATACCAAAAAAAAAAAGGAGGGGACAAATGATATGGGTACGTAGTTAAAGAATAAGTACCTGAAGGGTTGAAGGTTATGGATGTGTTACATGTAAGTGGGACTGGAGCTAAATAATCATGGTTTATTAAGAAATGTTAATGATATTTTGCTTGTAATTCGAAGAAAATTATGCAAGGTTTTAGGTAGGGTTTTGGGATGATTTCATAAACCTATGATTTTGGAGGCGTGGGTAGGAGAGAGAAAGAAGGATGATGATGACTGATGAGATTGAGAGGAGGGGACACGTGTAGAAAATAAGAGAGGGACAGATGGAGAAGAGAGAGAATATAAACTAGTAGATGCATGCAACATCATGATTCATGAATATGATTCATGCAGATGCAAGGTGAGGTGAGGCAAGACATGGGCAACCGCTTTATTCTGCAATGAATTTAGTTCTTGGATAATTGTTCTCTGGAAAAAAATTCACACAGTGTTGGATAATTGCTCTTCTGTTCTTGCAAAAACTATTTTCATAATCGTTTTTTCGAGTAGTAAAATTGCTCTCCCAATAATGAAAAATCATTTTCGCTTCAAAATAAAGAGAAAACGGTTTTCCTTCATTTTCCAGATCTCTCTTGCACAATCCTCTTACTAGCTCCTTACTTTCTCTTTTATTTTCCTTCCGTTTCATCATTTTTCTTACATAGAACCAAACAATGGAAAAAGCTAATTTTGAAATTGTGTTTTTCATTGTAAATTGCTTTCCGTGAAAATCATTTTACAGTGGAAATGTTTTACACCTAACCAAAAGGAGCCTAGATTCTAAGTAAAATTTATAGTTTAGATCCAGGTCGAGGTAACTTTTTTTTTTTTTTTTTTTTGGAGATTTTCATTTTTGAAGGGAAGTGTTGTGGAGATGGTGGGTTTTACAAGCAAAGATTTCATGAGGGTATGAAAGTTAAGGTTGCCATGGTTAAAGGGAATGCAATTGAAAAAGGGGTAGAGGGGGAAAGGAAAGCAAAAGCATTACGTTTAACGGATTTTTCATCATATACTCTTGACAATTTTTTTTCCACCATATACCCTCAATATTTACAAAATTCATCATATATCGCTCAATTTCTTGACAATTCACCATGTGTCCTTAATCATTAACGACAATTAACTTTTTTGATCATTAACCTCTAATTTCATTACTAAACCTTAATTAATTCCTATTTCACTCATTTACTTTAACATATTAGCACTGAAACAACACCTAAGGCAAAAGAAGAAGATAGGAATAGAGTTATGGAGGAAGAGTAATAAAAGGGGTCATTTGTGGAGTGTTAATGGTGGTCAATTAAGGTTAACGACTCAAACAAGGGTTAATTAGGTTTGGCAAAGGAATTAAGGATTAATTACTAAATAAGTTGACGGTCGTTAGTTATGAAGGTTATAATGGTGATTTTTGAAGAAATTGAGGGATATATGGTAAAATTAAAAAAAGTGCAGGGATACATGGTGAATAAAAGTTTTATCGGGGGTATATGGTGAAAAATCAATAGATTTAATGTTGAAATATGCCTTGAATTATTTGGCGCTAGAATTAACCAAGCAAGGGGTCTCATCTCTTGTTGTGTCCCCGACATCCCTCCTCACCCAATACCTCCGCCGCATCGCTGAGCCATCGCCCCTCCCCTTCACCTTCCCGTCGACCCTCCCCCACTCTTTCCCAACGCAGTCCCATCCTCCCCATCCTCTTCCCGCCGCTATCAGTTTTTCGCCCCCTCCCTTTCTCTCTGTTCTTGCATGTTTTTTCTAGGGTTTGTGCGTGATTTAGGTGGTGGATGGTAGTGGCGGTTTCCCGGTGGTTAGGTCACTTGGGTGGACGATTCTAGTGTTTAATTGGATGGACAGTTCTCAGTGATTGGTGGCTTGGTTGGGTTGTTAGGGTTGAGGGGTTAGGTAGCAGTTGGTGGTCAGGTCAGATTACGATGGTTGAGTGGACAGTGCTACTAGTTGAGTGGTTCGTACAAGTGGTAGTTGCGTGATCAAGGAGATAGCCAACGATGAGTCGAAGAAAGGGTTAAGGAGGGAGGGGGAATAAGAGTAGAGGATTTTGGGTATAACGAGAGGGTAAAGGGTCTCATTAAATTGAGTAAACAAACGTCCCATAAAAGGAAAATTATGAAATGGGCCTTATTGACATAAAAACTCAATGAAACACGTTTATGATCCGTGCTATTCAAACATTTTAAGTATTTTGAATTTTTTAATAATTTTTTTAAAAAGATACAATAATTGTTTTCAAAAGTAAATATGAAATAGGTAGTACTAATATAGTAGTATCAACATTTATTATTTGAGGATCAAGGTTGGCCTAGCGGTTGGAAGACCCTCCTTTCAACCCTATGACAGAGGTTCGATTCTCACCCCTTACAAGAAGGATCCTCAATTTCCCCCTTTATTGCAAGAGAATTCTTCTTACATTTTTTTAGAAAAAGTAGTATCAACAAAAATTCCAAAGAAATCTGAATCACAGAGGAATAGTGCATATCGTTAGTATTAGGTGGCAATGGGTCGACCTGAATCAACCCACTAACCCATTTAATAGCATTTTCCAATTTCTATTAACGACGATCTCATTAACAATTACTTTAGTACCTCATATTCTATGAACTTTTAAATACAAAGAGTCTATACATAACTAGAAGACAATTTCAAATCCAAATACAATCCTTTTTATGATTTACTTAACTTGAAAAATTGATTTTTTGAATGGAAAAATAAACAGGTAGTGGGTCAACCTACCTAAAACCTATCTAAGTAAACGAGCTAGTTGAGTTGGGTTGGATCGACCTATTTAGTTAAACAGGTTGGGATGGATCAATTTATTTAATTAAATGGGTTGAAAAATATGACCCAACCCGTTATTATTGGATTGGGTTTGTGCTGGCCGGTTGGATCAATTTTTTCCCTCTCTAGATAGTTACTCGGGCTTTCTTTAATACTCCTTTTTAAAAAAAAAAAATTGTTACACTTAATACATTTTTTGGCATTGCTAATTGAAAACTTTTTGTAAAAATTATAAAGGGTACTATAGACACTGAAAATTTATTAGTGTTTTACATTAAAATAAATTGATTATTATTGAGCTAAAGTTAAATATAATTAGCCCACTTTAATTAATTTATCCCACCTAAATAAAATATCCAAATTAAAACAAAACAAATATAATTTGGGTTGTAAAATATTTGGGCCAGTCAATATTATAGTCCGAATAGGATGGTCAAATGGCAAAGGTAAAAAAAACTTCCAAGTCATAAACGAGCCCAAGCCCATAAACTACCAAGTCCGTGAAGGGATCTCCATTTCCTATAAATAAGCATCACCTCCTTCAGTTCCGAGGACCGGAAAATCATTATTCTCAAGAGCTCATAAAATTCTCTTGGAATTCTCTCTGCAAATAGTCAACAAGCACATCAAATCCGTGCCGACTATTCAGATACATTCAAACAAATTCGATTGAAATTCAAGCTTTTGTCAGCCCTCATTCGAATACACCAGTAAAATAAACACAAACTCAGGTTGACGATGACAAAACGTCACTCTACACTCAACTCCGCGTCAACATCAACACTGTCACTATCAAGCTACGGAATAGAATCAGATGACTTAGTTTATTTTCACTATAAACTGTTTAAAGAGATTGTACTCAATACATTTAGGCCCTGTTCTTTTGAACTTATTTTGGCTGAACTGAACTGAACTTATTTTATTTTTGCTGAACTGAACTTATTTTTGCTAAATAATCATAATAAATAATAATAATAATAATAATAATAATAATAATAATAATAATAATAATAATAAATAATAATAATAAATAATAAATAATAAATAATAATAAATAATAATAATAAATAATAAATAATAATAATAATTAATACTCCCTCCGTTTCTTTTTAATCTACACACTTCCTTTTTGGTCTGTTTCTTTTTAATCTACACACTGTTGCTTTTTCTATTTTAGGTAACATGTTACATCTACTTTCTCCTCTTTTTCCACCCATGTCATCCACTTTTTAATATTTTAACCCACTTTTTACTTTCTCTCTCACACTTTTCAGTTTCTCTCTCCACCTTTTCATTTTCCCTCTCATACTTTTGTACTTCCTCCTTGGTTCTCCCCCAATGTGAAGTGAGTAAATTAAAATGAAACGGAGGGAGTAATAAAAAATAATAATAATAAATAATAAATAATAATAATGAACAATAAAAAATAAATAATAATAAAAGATAATAATAATAAATAATAATAATATAATAATAAATAATAATAATATAATAATAAATAAAAAATAATAATAATAAAAATAATAAAATTAATAAAATTAATAATAATAAATAATAATAATAATAAAAAATAAAAAATAATAAATAAATAAAAAATAAAAAATAAAAAATAAAAAATAAAAAATAATAGATAATACATAATAAATAATAAATTATAAATAATAAATAATAAATAATAAATAATATATAATATATAATATATAATAAATAATAAATAATAAATAATAAATAATAAATAATAAATAATAAATAATAAATAAGTTATAATAAATAATAGATAATAATATTAATAATAAATAATAAATAGTAAATAATAATTAATAAATAATAATAATAAATAATAAATAATAAATAATAAATAATAAATAATAAATAATAAATAATAAATAATAAATAATAAATAATAAATAATAAATAATAAATAATAAATAATAAATAATAAATAATAAATAATAAATAATAAATAATAAATAATAAATAATAAATAATAAATAATAAATAATAAATAATAAATAATAAATAATAAATAATAAATAATAAATAATAAATAATAAATAATAAATATTAAATAATAAATAATTAATAATAAATAATAGTTACTAAATAATAAATAAAAAAATATTAAAATAAAAAAATAATATAAAATAAATAAATAAATAAATAAAATAAAAAAATTACAAATTCATCGTTATTATAATTATAATATTAATAATAATAACAATATTAATAGTAATATTGAAAACAAAAATAATTATTACAACATTAATAGTAATACTGAACTTATTTTTGCTGAACTGAACTTATTTTTACTTACTTTTGCTGAACTGGACTTATTTTTACTTATTTTTGCTGCACTGAACTTATTTTTGCTGAACTGAACTTATTTTTACTTATTTTTGCTGAAAATAAGTCCAAAAGAACAAGGCCTTATTGAAATATAATTTCTTTGTTACTTTGTTTCCTGTCATATTTATTTTGACTCGAAAATTGTGTATACAGGTACATGTTAGTAAAATATATATTAAGACTAATCTGATAAAATTCTAAGTGACTATGTTTTTATTGATGTACAAACTACAAATGACGGTTAAAAGTAAAATTTGTAAATAGGGTGAAATGTATGGTTTTTTGTCCCAAACCATCTTAATTTTGTGCCACTTTGCGAGAAACTACCTTAAGTAAACGAAATTGTCCAAAACTACCTGAACTCCATGAACCCATTGTTGACCAATACCCAAATGGTTTAAAGGGGAGTTAATCGTGGTTTTCAGTTTAATAATAACGATGTGTTGGGCACTTGACTCGGTTTTTTTTGCCATTTTTCATCCAATTCCCTCATTTTTTCCCCATTCCCTCATTTCGGTGCTAATGGTGGTGGTAGGGTGTGGGTGGGGCAGTTTATGGGTAGCGGGTTTCCGATTTGTTGATGAGATATGAGTTTACGAGTAGTGGGTACTAGGTAGGGCGGTTTGTGGGTTGCGGTGGGTGGTCGTATAGGTTGTGGCAAGTGACGGTTGGTGGCTGTATTGGTGGTTGTAGGTTGCACTGGGTGGCTTTGGGTTGCAATGGGTGGTCGTAGTGGTTGTGGCGAGTAACGGTGGGTGCTCGTATTGGTAGTTGTGGCTAGGCAAAGGTGACGGCATTGGGTAGTGAGTGGTGGCCACAAAGAGGAGAAATAAAAAATGGCAAAAATTCGACTCACGTGCTTGGCACATGACTATTATTGACAAGAAAACCATGGTCAACTGGTTGGAAAACCATTTGGGTACTGGTCAACAATGGTTTTATGGAGTTCAGGTAGTTTGGACAATTTCATTTACTTAAGGTAGTTTCTCGCAAAGTGGCACAAAATTAAGCTGGTTTGGGACAAAAAAATCTAAAATGTAATAATTAAAAAAAATAGAGGTAGTATCTAAATCATATAACTAATATATAAAGCAGAGTACAAAAGCCAGATCACGAGACCGCTACATTTGGCAAAAGCCAGATCACAAGGCCACGACAATTGGCAAAAGCCAGATAACGAGGCTACGACATTTGGCGTCCTCATTGGTGGACGCCATTTGTCGCGCTCATTAAGTGCCATATATGTCATTTTTCTTTTTGAATATAAATAGAGTTCTTAATTGATTAAAATACAAATAGAGTTTAGGATAAGAATAAATAGAGTTGGGTTCACAATGAAAAACTTAAATATAGTAAATTGATCATAACTTTTAATATATAGTTCATAAAATTATAATTTTTGTACCATTAAAAAGTGTTTAAAAAGCACTTTAAAATAAGATCCATTTATACTATATTTAAATTTTTATATTAAAGTAACCTATAAAAGGAAACATTGACTATGTACTAACGTATTAAAGTAACCTACTGCAATTGGAATTAGCGATTCAATTAACCTACTGCAATTGGAATTAGGGATTCAATTAACCTAATGCAATTAGAATTAGGGATTCAATTAGAATTAGGATTGTTATAAGATATTCAATTAGAAGTAGGATTGTTATAAGATATTCAATTAGAACTAGGATTGTTATAAGATATTCAATTAGAATTAGGATTGTTCTACAAAACCTATTCATGTTTGAATTAGAATATTAAAAAGTCAGTTTACGAGGTCGCGACAGTTGGCATCTCATTGGACGCCATTTGTCGTGCTCATTAAGAGTTCTAAATTGATTAAAATACAAATAGAATTTAGGATAAGAATAAATAGAGTGGGATTCACAATGGAAATCTTAACAGTTTTTAAAAGAGTTGATACGAAAAACTCAAGAGCATCCCACATTCCCACGCCTATTGAACTTTTTTTTAACGCAATTCCAAATCATTTATTTTCTGTCTTCCTCCCATATAAAATAACAGGAGGTCAGAAAATAAAAATAAAGATTATAGTATCGCAATGAAGATCGTCCGTAAAGATTACATTCACGGCGGCCCTGGCAGCGTCAAGGTCATATTTTTATCTATATTTATATTTGTTTGAGTGTATTTTGGGGTTTTTTTGGCTATTATTATCTGAGACTTGAGAGTATTACTATTAATTCATATCTTCCTTGTTTAATTTGATGAAAAATTCGGGAATTTGAACTGATTTCATCTTGAATTTGCTAATTTGCAGATGATTCCAGACGAAGCAGATGATCTGTGGATTGCTTACAATTTAATTGCTGAAGGTGATTCTGTTCTAGCTGTCACTGTTAGGTATTTTGATTATCCCACCCAACTAAATTTACAATTTTTTTTTGATTTTATATCAGTTTTTAGCTTTCTTGGTTGTTTTAATTAAGTAGGTATGTATCGAATTTCAACCTCCCAATTATTTTTGTGGTTCTATTATATTTTTAGTGATGGAAATTAGAAATCTTTATCAAATTTTGGACCTTTGAGTACTATGATTCATTTGGGTGGACCATTATAATTGGTGTATAATTTCTTATTGTTTGTCTATTTAACTAATTTTCTAATCTCGAATTATCTGTAAATTATCAATGTGTTAGTACTGGCAGTTTGAAATAAAAATGTTTCTTTTGCTTGTTAGAGATGAAACATGATTCATTAACTTTGTCATATATGTGATCTTTAAAAGAAGGAAGAGAGTGTTTGTTTGTCTAGTGAACTAAACTAAATTACCGAAGGCGGGTTTTCGTTAGGTTCTTGCCCAAAGGTGTAGGTTGGGGATTCAGATGAACGCCTAACTCAGAAGGCTTAACTTGTAGTACCAGATTGTAAAACACTTATCCTAGTAATTTGGAAAAGAAAGGAAGAGTTCAGAATGTTCGGTGGGGTGCCATTTACTTGGCCCTTAATCTTAACACTTAGGTGATTTGCGTATGGGCCCAGGATCCCCAATATATTTCATAATTTGTTTTCCACTGTCATTAGTATGCCCTTCATGCATAAACACGGTGAGTAAAACTGTCCTCGGAAGCAATTGAACAGAAAACATCTTGCCAATGTTACTGCATCACAAGGACCTCTACTGTTGTCCATGTAAAGCTTGATTATGGGAAGCCATTATGAGATTTCTGGATGACAATTTTTCATAACGGTGCTGCCTTGCTGCTGTTTGATTTTGCAGGAAAGTATTGAGAGAGGCAACTTCTGGAAGGAGGGATGCAGAGCGAGTTAAACTTCGGCTGGAAATCAAAGTAGAGGTAAGAAAATCATGCATCCCTAAATATTCTTTTTTCTTTGAAATCAGTATAAGTAAGAAGAGAGAGGAAGGTATATGTTGCTTTTTGTATAGTAATGCTGTTTGAAAACTTCATCTGGATCATTTTCTTGATGTGTAAATGCATAATGTATTGACTAAAATCTGCATCATTAAATCTTTCCTTCTCAAGAAAAACATGTGTGCCTTGTAACAGGTTCTATTTACTTTTTACTTTGTAATTTATAAAGTTAGTGAGTGTTAAAGACTTTGAGCTATGAGCATCATTTTTTTTTTATTACTATAATTATCTGTTGTACTTGTTGGCTTGACTTCTTATAATTTTCATAGGCAGTGGATTATGAAAAAGAAGGCTCCATCTTACGTATACGTGGAACAAACATTTTGGAAAATGAGCATGTTAAGGTACCTAAGTGAGCTACATTGCGTTAATGTGGTTGATGCATTCTACCGTATATAATTCTTGATTGTGCTTCTTTTTTCTTTTTTGCTTTCCATTGAAGATAGGAGCATTTCATACGTTGGAACTTGAGCTTCATCGACCCTTTGTGCTAAGAAAGGTATGCTTCAGCTTGCATGTGTTAAAGAGACATATTTGCACCTTTCTTGTGCTTTAAGTAGCGTAAAGAGACAAGGGAAAATATCGTGGCCGACGCGGCATGAATTTATTCAAAAAAATCATATTAATATGTTCTAACCTTATGTGCATTGTTTTAGCTTATGAAGCATAATTATAACATAATATAATCAAATCTATCAGAACTTCATGTTTCATCAGCTAATAATTAATCTATAAAATATTTTTGGCCAATGTTCGAAAAGAAGATAAAAACGTTCTGACGCGGCGAGTTCGCGTTACGGAACGGACAACGCGGCGAGAAGTGTGCGATTTTTATTATGGCGTTCCGTATCGGGATTTCGCGGAACGGCAAATCCAAAATCTGTTGAACGGCCGTTCTGTAACGGAGGGAGAGTTTTAATTCCATGTAAAGAGAACCTGGAAGGGTAGCCTGTTTTTGCCTGCTGTAAGTTGTGCTTTAATTAGTGTAAAGTAGGAGCAGTCTTTGGACGCTAAGAATCTACAACCATTTTCATCCCTAATATTATTTGTACTGATATATATATATATATATCCTTTAAGCATTAAAGCTCCTCAATCCTCTTGAACATTAACCTTAGAATGGAAGGAAAAGCATTTGCCCTAGACGTTTTTATTTCTAATACTTCCAAGAGTGCACTTGGTTTACTCTATGCATGAGGCAAGTTGGCATCTACTTCCTTCGTTTTAAATAAAAGGCAGACATACTTATCAAAAATTTGCTTTGATCACTAATATCGCTTGTAATATGCTAGATGAGTTTTTTTTAAAATTATCCCATTAGATTTATCTCAAAAAATACTTTATAATATTATTTTCATATAATTTCTATCAAATATGTTTTGAGATTTGTCAACGATCTGTTCGACCTCTAATATTGTGCGTGCCCTATAAAAAGAAACAATATTATTTAATATTTACTATTTATGTAGAACCTAATTCATAGGTTTGCATTTCCCGGTAGTTGAATGGGGGATGTGTTAAAGAAGTGCATCACTTGATATAGGTGTTATGCAAATCTATACCCGATTTCTTTAATTGACATTATCTTTCAAGTTTTGACTTTTCCTCGTCATTGACCTGCTCATGCTAGATCTGCTTACTTAATATTGTAGGATGTCTGGGACTCCTTGGCATTGGATATGCTCCGTCAAGCGGCAGGTATACTTTTTGATTATTTTATCTATTTTTTTTTTGCTGTTGGACACTTGCTTCCATGGTTGTGACTTGTGACAGTGAAAAAGCGGATATTTGCATCACTTCTAATAATTTTCTTGGTTCACGTTCACTGAAAAATAATGCTTGATAGTTGAATGCCGAATCCCTTTACTGTGAAATGATTGGAAACATTGTGGTTATTTTAGGTTGCATGGCATATTGTGGTGGCATAATTTGAGCTGTAGGGACTGTGGTTGTAGTTTGCTCTGAATGGGTCTTTCATTATTTGGGATGGAAATGCTGACCTGGATAAATCTAGGAAGTTCTGGATTGATTTCTGATGATCGCTTCTATCTTTAAGTTGGCAGGAAAGGAAGTTTGGGACTAATCTTCATAAAGTAACAAGAGAAACCAAAGTAGCTATATTTACTCATCAAAAAAAGAAAAAGAAAAAAGGCTAGGAGTCAACCTTATGTCTGGTCATACCTCATATCATTGGACAGTTTTTTCTTTGTTGTTTTCTGGACCAATTTATTTTTGACTTGTCAACATTAATTGATTTTAACACCATTTTTGTCAAATGATTATCACATGGAAGCACATTGTTTTTTCAGCTTTTTATTCTACTATCATTTTTATGATGTTAATTAGCTTCACATTTTCCTCATGTATGGCGCGGTAAGGGCCCTTTTGGTTGAACCAGGAAATTACACAAGATTATGTGTTTAAAAGAATTTAAAACGTATCCCGTAACTGAACTCCTGATGTTCAGGAATACCGTTGTCTTGTTGACCAAGGTTCTATATATTTTATCACAGCATAAGATGGAAGCTTTGTTGGTTTTTTAATTGTCTGCATCTGTTTTGTTTTTATCCAGATCCTGCTGCCAGTGCTGATCTAGTAGTGATAATAATGCAAGAGGGACTTGCACACATACTTTTGGTTGGTAAAAGGTACAATTAGTTGCGGAAGTGATTTTCAAATATTTATTTATTTGCAGCATGTAAAGCCAAGAAGTAAGAGCTAGTTCAATAAAAATCTAATCTGCTACCGCACCTAAACTCGACAAACACCACAGATATTACTGACCTAGATGCTGTCACATCTTTGGATCTCCCTTTTGGATGTTTTGTCAGTGAATGGCTTTTTACTGGAAATGAATCTAACCATTGCTACTTTTGCTCGAATTTTTTTGATGATTTTTAGATCACTAATAGTTCCAAATAGTTGACAAGAAGGATAGAAATAAATTGCTTTTTCTTTGTTACCTGGAAAGTGGGAAGCACTAGATTACAGTAGGTTTTTGGTTTGCTGACCACATTTTCCGTAACCTTTTGAATTGTTAATTTACTCTCAGCTGCATATTATGGGATTTATATCCTTTTCCTAATAACAAGAGATTCTTTCTTCCTCCCTTGTTTTGGTTAGGATCTATCATTTTGTTTCTATAGTGAAAGTGTGAAACTTGCACCTGCTGAGAGTACTGCCAGGTACTGCCAACACATATATGGTTTTTGTTAGCTCTGTTTGCAAACTGTTATAACGATAAAAATATATTTTGATGTCTGCCTATGTTTTTGCTAAGTATGCAGTCGTGCAATGTGGCTTCTAACTTCTGAGTGTATGGTTGCTCTAGTAACAATTGGTTCTTGTGATGTGGCGATTGCTAGCATGAGGTTGTCGTTTTTACTCACTGACTTCTTGGTATGCTTTTCTTCTTGTTTTGGCAGTGTAACCATCACCCGTTCTCGAATAGAAGTTTCAATTCCTCGGAAACATGGCCCTGCTATTGCTGGATATGAATCTGTATGTGTTACAAATACAATTGTCGTTATAAGCTATATTTTAATAGCCGCAGCTGAACAAGGTCCCAGAGTTGTAAAACTCCAGGACTTTTTTTCCCATTTTCTAATGAAGGTCCTAGAGCTGTACAAGTGAGAACTGACGTGATTTTCCCTTGTTTTTTCGCTGTAGGCCTTAAATAAATTTTTCGAGAATGTTATGCAGGTGAGTTAGTATGCATTCGTATCGATGCGCATGCTTAAATGACTCGATACTGTTCTATACTCTTCAGCGTGTGACTGAAATGACATATTCCATGCTGATGTTACAGGCTTTTCTGAAACATGTTGATTTCAAGGTCGTCCGCTGTGCTGTCATTGCAAGTCCTGGATTTACCAAGGTCAGTTGTTTTTTTGATTGATGTTGGTATTGCCAAACTATGTTGGTCTTGCCTTTTCTTGTATTGCTTTACACACACACACCAAAAAGATGGATTGCTTGTGTCTTGATTCCTGACTTAAGCTTGTAGAGCCATGTAGAACTTGGGAGGATAGATTTTTTTGTGGGACAGCTCTTACAATAACACTGTGTTTGGTTAGGAACCGTAAAGAGAAGAGGATGGAATGGAGAGGGAAAAGAATGGACGGTAGGGGAGGGGAGTGGGCATACATTTTCTGTCTGGATCTTTTGAATACTTGAAGGATTCAGTTTAATGAATGGAGAAAGATACTGGATCCCTACAATTTCCTTCCGTTCCATTCCCTTTGCCATTCTACATCTGCACAAAGAAAATGGATCTCTCACTTTCAATCCCATTCCGTGCCCTCATCCAAACACATTCTAAGTATGTCTTAAACATCCTTATGTAGTTTGGTTGAGGCAATCAACATTCCAGAATAATCTTAATTTCACAATTTTAAAACCGAATTGACCTTTAATAGTAGCGGCAGTGTATCAATGTATGAAAATATTATTTGGTGAATAACCCTATACATCATGGTTACTCTGGAAGTATCTGTAAATTTATTTACTTTACTCTGGTTGTAGCCATGAGATCCTCACAATATGTCAGTGACTACCAAAGAAAATAGCAAATCTCTGAAGAGTTTCTAGTTTCTGTGTGGGTAACTTGTAAGTGGTCCTGAAAAAATAGCAACATGCAACAGCTCAATTGCATGATTCAATTCAGAGAATATTATGATTGATAAGCATGTCAAATTGGGATTTTCGAATTTAGTGCAGTGATCTATTATCATATATTCCGCATGGTATTCAGTTTCATGAAGTCTCATTTAACCTCTTTCTTAGTTGGGTAATGCTGAATTTCTTGTGGCTTATGGCTTCAGTGAATAACTCCTGGTATATGTGGTTGTATTGGTTTTGGAGTTGCTGAATATAACCTCAGAAATATTCAGGCTCTTATGCAGGGGTTTTTGTTTTCTTAATTGATCAAGGGTCTTTTCTTCGTCTTTAGGATCAGTTTCACCGTCACCTATTGCTGGAAGCTGAAAGAAGACAGATGAGATCTATTATAGAGAACAAGTCGCGCATAGTTCTGGTGCATACTACTTCAGGATACAAGTATGGCAAGAATACGTCTTTTGTTTTACTTGCTTCATTACTTTTGTATCTTGGGGGAAACAGTGAAGCTTTGGGAGTTCTTTTTCTTGTTAGAATACCTCTTAGTTTACTATAATAAAATTTAACTAGAGATCTTCCATTGGAAGATAGGATGATGGATCTGAAAGATTATTGGATTAGTTGCAACTTGAAGATCCTGCAGGTTTGATTTGTAAGATTTTTTAGCTTGTCTGCTCTATGTGGCCTAGAGCGGATATGTATTACTTTTGCATTGTTCCGTGCTTCAGTTACTTCAGCTATTGGGGAATCTTGACAACGATTAAATCTATATTATCTTGCACTCAGGTCTCTTATTGTATATTCTCGGTATCGTCTGTGTCAAGTTCTCGAGTATATTCTTTGTTGAGAAAATCTCTAGCCTGGTCTCGTTGAATTGGTTGTTTTTTTTATTTTTAAAATATGTTCTTTTCTTTTCTGAACAGGCATAGCTTGAGGGAGGTTCTGGATGCACCAAACGTAATGAGTATGATAAAGGATACAAAGGCAGCGCAAGAGGTGACTAACTTATGAATCTTTTGATTGTTCGTCCTTTTGACTGCCAAGTTCCATGGTTAGTCTTATGATATGTTCTTAGTGATCTTGCGGGCATCTGGTGACAATGTTGTCTACTCTTGTTTGGTTCAGGTCCGTGCCCTCGAGGAGTTCTTCAGCATGCTATCAAATGTCAGGTTCTATTCTTGAGATGTATGTTTGACTTGCTTTAATATGCTTTTTATGCTGCAGTCTGTTGCTGTTGGAATTTTAAATAATCCTTCTTCAACATTCAGATATCCTCCTATATCATGGTATTCAGTAACATATGTGTTATAGAGTTGACTGTCCTTATATTTTGCTGCCGCCCTTTGTGTAGTCCTTTCTGGAATTCGGTCCTCTACATCCTGACTCTCCATCCATATCTTATTTCCCAAAGATGCATGAATAGATGAGCTCAAATGTGGATGCAATCTAATTTAGTGTGCTCCTTTGGAGCGGGAGGAGTAGCGAACCTGATATATTTATGGAAATTTCATTAGAACAAAAGAAATTTGGTTTTAAAAGAGGGTTTGGGGTCCTAAACTTAATTTGATGGTATCATCCTATGGCTTGGCATAGTACTATCAGTTTATTGACATTCTGCTATCAAAACTCTGGTCTTTGGAGGTAGACCACATGTGTAATATTCTGAAGTAGTAGAGGTTAGACTCTTGCTTGATTATTTCCCTTGCATTCTTCTTATTCATTTGTGAATCATGTAGGATTCAGCTCGTGCATGCTATGGTCCTAAACATGTAGAAGTTGCTCATGAGAGAATGGCTGTCCAAACACTACTTATCACGGATGAACTATTCAGGTTTGTTCTTACGCTGAGTCAAGTAATATTTAGATCACATAAGGGTTAAGTCACTAGCATGTTTCATGTATATGCTGTAAAGGGACATTTCTATGCATCTTACTTCATATAATGCAATGTTTTGTATAATTTTCCTGTGTATCTGGTCCTAAAAACCCCTTCCTAGTGAGCCCACGTTTAAAAAAGTGGGATTTATATAGACTACATACGATTTATTTGATTTCCATATGGGGAGTTCTGTTTTAAAACTCGGTTAAGTGATGTTAGAAAGTGGTCAAGTAGAGCAAACAATCTTAATAGCCTATGGTGAGAACTTAAAGCTTTGCCTTGTCCGTATAGTGATATAGATGTGCTCTATAAGCTGTGAACCACAAGCTCACTAGTAGGGTCATCTCAATTAATTTGAGAGGGCCTTGTAGTAGTTTAAAATTTAGGCCCCTAATCGTTGACAATATATTGAACCAAGAATCTTTTAGGAGGTTGTCAAAATTTCACTTGGTACAGCAAATGTAAAATTATTATTAGGGTAGTGTTCTTGACCCTGTATGATCATGTGGCTTACCCTGTATGAAGTGTGTCTGCTTTCTAACCATATCCCTTGTTCCAAACATGATTTGATTTCAATGATAGTTGTGTTATTTGTCTTCCTAGGGTCAATTGTTATAAGCTTGTTATTTTTCTTTATAATTCCTTATGTGTCAATTAATGATTAATTATATTGTTTATAATTTTGAGTGGACATCAGGAGTGCTGATGTAGCAATACGGAAAAAATATATCAACTTGGTTGACTCAGTCAAAGGTTCTGGAGGAAGCGCATATATATTCTCGTCCATGCATGTGTCAGGGGAGCGTAAGTGCAATTTTCCTCTGCTATATCCATTTTATTTACTTGAGCTACATTATTAAATAATGTGTGTGGGAATTTTAGGTAACATGCATACTAGGTTTGATAAAAGTCAGCTATCATGGCAATATTATACTTCCTCCGTCCTGAAGTAAGTGAAACACTTCTCTCAAAAAACTCTCACATAAAAGAGAGAAGTGTTTCACTTATTTCAGAATGAAATATTGGATAGACTTGATAGAGGAAATGCTCTGAACAAATAGCAAATTACTGCCCCATTTTTTGAACTTGTGGTGAAGCTGTTGGATCTCATTTATTATGAAAATCAGAAAAATATAGGGAACATTAGACACTACTGATCTAGAGCATGTGTTGTTTAAGGAGGAAGGAGTGCCGACCTTTATGCCGTATTTTTTGGCTTAGGAAGTGAATTATACAGTAACTGTTTTGATACCCTATGTTTAAGTGTTCTCATGTATAAAATCTTAAAATCTTCATGGTGTAAAAGCTCACAGCTCACCTTTTCTCCTCAACTGTACCCTTGGCAGCATCTTGCCTCTCCTTTCCTGAAATTGCTACAATGGAATCATGATGGGTGATTTATCATTTGCACTTTCTTGGTATAATAATTGTGGAGGGTAGGGGAGGGAATAGAAGAGTGATTGCATTTTACGGCCAAATCTTTCCAACAATGAGAAGTTTTGGTTTATGAGAGGGGAAGGATAATATTTTCTCCCGATTCCCTTCCCCTTCTTTTCCCCCATGTAATTCCCAAACATGGGTATTAAAGTGAAAGTACATCTCTGTGAAGAAAAGAAAAAAGTGATAAATGAACCAAATGTCTCCTCTCTTGGTGATGAAAATCTGTCTCCCAGTCTTCCTCTCTCTCTTTCTCTTTTCCTGTCCGTCTGCCTACGTCTTTGTCTTGTTACTGATAGTGGTTTGTCGACACAGAATTGGCGCAGCTGACTGGCATTGCTGCTATCCTTCGCTTCCCACTCCCTGATCTTGATGACATTGAAATGTGATGGAACTACTTTCAACAATGGGAGAAGCATTGTGTACAACAGTATCTAGTGGACAACTCTATTGCTTAAAATTGTATATCCTTGCTTTGTTACCAATTCCTTGTTCTTTAGAGGCTTGAAATTGCTTGGACAATTGTATTCCTTAAAATTGTATATCCTTGCTTTGTTACCATTCCCTTGTTCTTTAGAGGCTTAAAGTTGCGATAAATGACTCATTTTTGCTCTTTGTCAATGTTAAAAATTAATTATATTCAGATAGATTTACTTTATTGTAATATACCCTGTAATATTATACATTCTATAATTAAATAAATTTTTTTGCTTTGCACCACGTGTATCTGTTTGAATCTAGAACAAATGCTTTCCTGGAACATTGCATGTAACTGTACACTTTGGTTACAATAAGGGTGCTTTCTCTTCAACTTGAAAAAACAAGTTTTTGGCCTGATCAGGTCCAATAAGATCAAAATATAAGGTGAATTAGAGTTGATCAATTCGAATTAGGTCTAATAAGTTTAACTGAAGACAACGCGCTACTTTAAGCCTTTCTTTCGATGTTCATGTTTACCAGGTGGTTATCAAAATAATTAAAATAATGATTTGCTCTATTGCACAACGGTACATTGTTCAAATTAGCTTAGAAGGGTGTTTTGGCTTGTGCTAACTTTGTTGTTGGAGTAACTCTTTTAACTTACTCCTCAAAATCAAATTTTACAACACTTTAAAAGAGAAATTTCATTAATTGAAGGCCAAACGACATCTACAATAAGTATTAAAGAAAAACAAGATATAATCCGACAAAATCAAATCAAATTCATCTTCGAAGAAACTATAATGAATCAGATCGAGCAATACAACGCAATCCCCCCCCTTTGTGTTTGATGAAATACACAACTATTGATGGGGAAGTCTATCATTCTGACATAGTTTGGGGAAGAAATTCTTGATTTAACCATGTTGACTGCATCCGAATTTTCAATACTTCGATGTTGATGGTCTTGAATTTCAACTAATACGAACAATATCTCATACCAAGTTTTAAACTTCCACGTGGGAAAATAATAAAACCAAACTCCAAACTCCCATTAAAGGAGAGAAAGAATCCAAAAATTGGATAGAAAACTATCAAACAGATAGAGAATGTAGTATTTTTAATAACAAAATCAATGAAAACTAGAAGAAAAAAGAAGAATTGGGAGCTTACCACCATAGAAAGAATGATGGCAACCCCAAACCATAGAAAAAATGATGGCAACCCCAAACGTCAGGACAATTATGCAACTCTAAAACAATAAATAAAGATAACCTCAAACCAAAGTTTCATAGCTTCCAAAAGAAATATCTGAAAACATTATGATTCTAATAAAAAGGAACATCCCAAATCATAATAAAACATAACATCATCCAAAACTACGAGACATGCAAGTCTCCCATTAAAACTCAAATAAAACTAAATATCTTTGGGACCTAGCATAACATATGACTCTCTATTGTCTGCATAGAACTCATATACCAAAAAGACTACCAGAAGCTTCCTCTCACTACCAACCCACACTCTGCTAGCCCAAGCAGTCACAAGTCTAGCAGTCATTTCCATCTGCAAGGATATATTAAATAATTCCACAGTCAGTGGGGAGTAACTAGCAGTTCTCCCAGAACAAAAGAAATCAAAGCATGATTCAGACATAGATTAATAAGAAAGGAAAGCATACGATCATGATAACAATAGCATGCATCCAAAACCATAAAGCTCACAAGTGATACAAGTGATAGTCAACATCAAGTAACCAAGATATAGTGAGTAAACCAACTCTAGAATACTTTAATAATAATAAAACAAAGGTACAACAAGTTATTGAGTCAGAAATCGAACGCAAGTGAATCGCAATTCACTTCCAAAGGTTTGTCAGATCGCAATCTTCAGGTCAGTCTATGGGATTACGTTCCCCACTGCCTGTGTCTAGGAATGGCCAAACTCCCGATGCAGGGTAGAACACGTAGAACTCCCTGACCTCTCGGACGACAACAATTAACCCAGGTGTACCCCTAGTTCGCAAACCAGGTGGTTGGCATGTTCTTCACCGGAGAGTACATCTATCCCACCGGATGTTCTTATCTCAAAATAAATAAAATCATAAGTATCAACCATCTCAAAACCATTCGTCACAAAGAGGAGAGAAGGGATGCCACACGGCCTTATACCCATGATTCATCAAAAACAATTCTTCAAAATTCCTCAAAATAGTAATTTACAAACTTACAACAAATGTCTCAATTAAATACTTTGAACATCACTAAGCATCAACAATGATCATGAAATAGTTTTTACGGCACTAACAATATCAATCAGAAATACATCATATCAAATAAGATCACCAACACAAGTAGAACATATATACAAGATCATACGAAAAATTAGACTGCACTAGACTGTGCGCTCGGCGCATGAGCTTGCGCTCAGCGCCACACTGTGCGACTGGCGCACTAACCAAACTACGTCTGACGCATCAGCGTGCGTCTGACTCCACCACCAATTAACTCCAAGGCTTATTAAATCAATGAAACGTACACGACTAATCATTTTTACATAAACCAAACGTAAACATAATGGTATCCAATAATAACAACAGTAAACTACTAAACACCAGCTTCCAAGAACATAAAAGGTCACAAATTATTTCTGATTAACAAGCCCTTAAATAATTAAAAAGAATATCCACAAACTCATAACAAAAACACAATAATAATTACTAAACTAATAAAAACGAACTGTAAAATAACACAAAAATTATGATACGACCATTATGGCTCTAATGACATGGTACAAATTTTTTTTCTAATTTTCGGACTCTAAAAGTATTTTTAAATGTTAATTTACAGAATACTTAATAAAGCCAACATAATAATTAAAAATAGAAATAAATGCCCAAATTACCAAATAAATCGAATAAATACTAAAACTCAGACAAATAACATGCATAAACTCACTATAATACATAATATGCAAAGAAATGGATTTTTAGGCCTCCAAAATAATTTTCACGATTTATATACTGACAGACACGAAAATGGAAAAACAGATAAACCAATTAAATAAACCTGTAAAAGTAGGAAAAAATTATTCCAAGGCATGAAATACATATAACACATATAACATGCTTCATGAAAAATAATTTCAGCAATTATAATATGCGTTCACTATTTATTTTGCAAATAAGCCATAAACGCATAAATTACCAAATAAATCGAATAAATACTAAAACTCAGACAAAAATTATTTTTCTGCATACAATATTCATACAGCATGCATCAAGTATGTTCACGTCAAATTTCATCAATAATTTCATTCAAAAAGTATTATAAACAATTCCTAGCGTAAAAATCTAATACCGAATAATACCCTAATCACTATTGTTCTAAGATAACTACTGGTTACCTGGATCGTCGGAGGCGAGCTGCAAATTACTGGAAAATCCCATTATAGGCGTGCACCCTTCTCCTTCTTCAAACCCCAAAGCACCACGTACAAGAAAGAGGCAAATAGAACAAGTCACGAACAATTGATGAAGAGTAGAAATGGAAAAATTTGAGAGAGAATGATGAAGGTGATGATGTCCGAATTTTTTAGAATATGGCAGCAATGAAGTTCTGATTTTTAATCAGATTTTGGAGTGTTTAAAGGAATAAATAAAATAGGTTTATTAGGAGAAATGATGAGGGGGGTTATGAAGGTTACAAAATACAAAGAGTCATCAAAATAAAAAAAAAGAAATGAAAGAAGAAAAACTTCTCCCTTCTCCCTCCACATAGCCGGCTGTCCAAGCCCAACCACACCAAAATAATTTCGGCCCAAGTCACCAAGGATCCATGCAACAAAAGCCCGTCACGCGATGAATCGGTAACTTCCTAAATCGCGCCTAAACTTTGAAAATACTTAATAATGAAAATAATTCCAATAAATTATATTATAAATATAAATATAATAGACACATTAGCACGCCATAGAAAAATAAATTAATAATTCGGCTCCCAATATTATAAAAATAAAAATCATTAATTTAGAGAAAATAATAGTTTTAGGGAAAACTTTTGCGAAAAACTAGGAGCAAAATTATTGGTTGTTACAATCTCCCCTCCTTAAATAAAGTTTAGTCCTCGAAACTTTGAAAACACACAAACAAGACAAGCACACAAAGAATACCAGTAACGAATAGTTCCGGGTATTTCAGTCGCATCGACTCTTCGGTTTCCCAAGTAGCTTCTTCGTACTTTTGACTTCTCCAGAGTACTTTAACCAAGGGAATCGCCTTCCTTTTAAGAGCACGGTTCTGACGGTCCAATATACGAACAGGTCGCTCTTCAAAAGTCAAATTCAGCTCGATTGATACCGACTCAACAGGGATCACATGCAAAGGATCACTACGATACCCGCGCAACTGCGACACATGAAATACATCATGAACCTTCGACAGCTCTGGCGGCAAAGCCAAACGATTCGCGACCTCCCCAATCCTTTCAAGAATTTCATAGGGACCTACGTACTTCGGACTCAACTTGCCCTTTTGACCAAACCGCATTACTCCCTTCATAGGAGAAACCTTCAGAAGCACCTTATCTCCCACCTCAAAGGAAATAGGTTTCCGACGCAAATCAGCATACGACTTCTGCCTATCTTGAGCAGCCTTCATCTTCGCTTGAATTACTTTCACCTGCTCAACTGTATCCTGAATTAACTCCGGGCCCAAAATCAATGAGTCACTGATGTCGCTCCAACAAGCAGGACTACGACACTTCCTTCCATAGAGAGCCTCATACGGAGCCGTTTGGATACTAGCTTGATAGCTGTTGTTATAAGAGAACTCCATCAGGCTAAGCGACTTGACCCAATACTGTTGAAATTCCAAGCAGGAATAGGCAAAGGTTACAACAAACCACCAGACCTCTGATGCTCAATTTTCACCTTTGGACAGACCAAACACCTAGCTACGAACTCGGCAATCTCTCTCTTCATACAAGGCAGGGCCGGGGCTATGATTATCGGGGCCCTGTTCAAATTCTCAAATTTGGGCCCTTTTACTCGTACTTAAATAACAATTTTTTCATCCTAAAAACATCAATAAACTATAATAATTAAGGATCAAACCATTAGTATTGAGTGTTAACCCCATCTCTTCAACTTCTATTGTGAGTATTAATGTAAATTTTTTTCGGAGGTGATGATATTAATTGGAGTTAGATATTTAGAATTTGGAGTGGAGTAAACAATTTGAGTTTTGGAATATGGGAGTAGGGAAGAATGAGAATCTGGAGACTTGAACTTGGAAATTTTGACTAAGACTCTTTCAAGAGACAAAGCAATTAAACCTTGTCTCATAAATATAAATGCCCGTTCCAGGTAAAAAACAGAAAAAAAAAGCAAGGAAGAGAGACATAGAGATATAGGTTTACAGCTGTCACATGCTAAAACTGAAAATGGGCAGTTTTTGTAGAAATAAAATGCTACTAAGATTCGAACTTGCCTTTTGGCATGTCGAGGGAGCGCGCCATTTTGCCAACTGCTCCAGATCGTTTTTATTTTGAAATGCTGGAAGCGCTGATACTTATCTCATATTTTAGGGCCCCTTTAATCTCGGGGCCCTGCGCGATCGCAAACGGTGCGCAGGTCCAAAACCGCCTCTGATACTAGGCCACCAAAAATTAACCTTCAGATCCATATAAAGCTTGTCACCCCCAGGATGAACAGAATAAGGAGTATTATGAGCTTCCTCGAGAATCTTTCTCTTAAGCTCACCATCATTGGGCACACACCAACGCCCCATAAACCTCAAGCTATCATCAGCACATATCTTAAAATTCTCTGCACGACCTTGCATCTTTGCTTCACGGATCTTCTCCAGCTTCGGATCACCTTTTTGCTTGCTCCTTAACTCCTGGAACAACTCAGGCTCAGCACTCATGGAACCCAACAACGCAGACACATAACCCTGAGGAACAACGTCGATATCAAGCTTGCGAAACTCTTCACACAATTCACGAGGCACCACCATAGCAGCGTTTAATGAATGCTTATTCTTGCGACTCAGAGCATCCGCTACTTTGTTCGCCTTACCCTCACGGTAATCCAGGGTCAGATCATAATCCTTGATCAATTCAAGCCACCTTCTCTGCCTCATGTTTAGATCTCTGAGTGAAGATGTACTTCAGGCTCTTGTGGTCAGTATACACCTTACACGGAACACCATACAGATTGTGTCGCCATATCTTTAGTGCAAACACCACAGCCGCTAACTCCAGATCATGGGTCGGGTAATTCCTCTCATGCACCTTCAGCTGCCTCGAACCATAGGCTATTACCTTCCCTTGTTGCATCAAAACATGATGCGCTCAAGTTATACGATGTTCTTGTGGTATTTTAGGTGCACATTGCTAAGGGATTTGTTCGTAATTGTTAAGGTTTGCATATAAAATCATCCTTAGCGGAAGTTCGGAGTTTTGCGATATAAGTTGTGTTAATGTTATGCATTCCGAGCTTCCAAGGTAAAATGCATTTGAGCCGAGCATCACAAGCCACAAGCTCGCCAAGCCAAGCTCGAAGCATCGCAGCGAGCACGACGCCCCGCGCCCATCGCCAAGCAGCCGCACACCCGCAAGCTCAGCCAGCCGAGCCGCCCAGCGCCCATCGCCAACCCCGGCCCGGCTCGGCCCGGCGCTCGTCCAAGCGCCCAGCGGCATCGCTCGCCCATCGCTCACTGCCCGGGCGCCCGGCGCTCGCACGGCCAGGCACGCCCGAAGCTCGCACCTCGCGAGCATGGTCGCACCTCGCGACTCGTATCTCGCACCTCGCGAGGATTCTCGCACGGTGCGACCTGCGTGGTTTTGGCCCGGCTCTTCAGCTCGTTGCGAAGGCGGTAGCTTATCGCACGGTGCGACACTGTATCGCACCTCGCGACCCCTAGGTCGGTTTAAATGACGGCTAACTTTTGAGCCTTAGTATAAATACTAAACTTTGTTTTTAGACCTAGGGGGCGGCAGCCACAAGGGGATGGAGTTTCCAAAACTCCACTCCTCTCTTGTTGTCTCATCTTTTTAGTTTTTATTTTCTAATTTAGTCTTTGTAGATTTCAATTATGGGATTGGCTTATGCTATGCCGATTGTAGCTTGAACCGTTCTTGAACGAGATTTATATGGAGCTTCAAGCATTATTGTGAGATCTTTCTTCTCTATTTATTTTCTTTGATTATGGTTTAATTTCTATGCTTGCTTTCAATGGTTTTTGCATGATTATGCTAGGAACGTTACTAGTTTGATTGTGTAATTAATCTAATGCTAGATTTAAGAATAGAATCGGATTGTTTTATTCTTTTATCATTTGGTAGCAAACTAGGGAGTAATTTAGATGCTGATCATCTTGGTTATTTCTTGGGGAAATTGAATAAACTGTTGAACGTTTATCGCTTGTATGACGTTAGCGGTCTGTTGGTTCTCTTGTGTTTATTCTTTGCTATTGGATTGAACTTAGACGCGAGATCGGACTAGGTTATCCTTTAGTTAGAGTTTTATAGTCACGCTGATCGTGCTATTCAACTAGGAATAAGGAGAACACGAGATTAATTCTCGACAATAGATAATTATGGAAATAATTAGAGTGGATGTTCAATGACCGATAATGAATTGAAGTGGATGTTAATCGGATTCAAGATCCTTCCTATAATTGATTTCTCATTTTGTTTATATGTTAGTTGTAGTTTAGTTTGTTCGTAAATCTACTTGAAACCCCCCTTTTTGTAATTATTATTAGGTTTCTCGACCGTTAGAGTTATCTAGATACCATCTCACGCTAAGTACTAAACTCGTCCCCGTTTCCCTGTGGATACGACCCCTACTTCCATTATACTACCTTAGTGTAAAAGAGAGTAGGAGAAATTTTATCTTTGGCCGGGCGGCGGCGCACGACGACGCACCCGCGGCCCGCCCAAAACACAACCCAGACCATTCTTCGATGCATCACTGAATATTTCATACCCAACACCCTCAGATGGCAAGGTGAGAATGGGAGCAGAGGTCAAACTCTTTTTCAGCTTCTGAAATGCCCCTTCACAATCCTCAGACCAGACGAACTTGCAGTCCTTGCGTATCAAGCGAGTCAGAGGTTGAGCTATCTTGGAGAAATCTTGAACGAACCTCCTATAATAGCCAGCAAGACCCAGAAAACTCCGAACCTCGGTCACATTCTTAGGACTCTCCCACTCGACAGCAGCCTTGATCTTAGCAGGGTCCACCTTAACTCCTTCCTTGCTGATTACATACCCTAGAAAAACAACTTCCTTCAGCCAGAACTCGCACTTAGACAGCTTTGCGAACCACTTTTGCTTGCGCAGAACATCCAACACCAGTCTCAAATGCTTCTCATGCTCCTTCTCATCCTTAGAGTAAACGAGAATATCATCGATAAACACGACCACACAAGTATCCAAGTACCATAGTTCGAAAATACGGTTTCGGTAACGGTCGCGAATACGGTCACGGTTTCGTTGGAACGGAACGGATACGGTCATCACGGTCCGTGTCGCGGTTTTCTGGATTTTCTTTCATGTCTTTCTATGCATTTTAAATAACTTTTTAAAAAAAATTATTAATATATTATTATTATTGAAAAGTAGTATGATACTAAAACTATATTTTATTAGAGGCATATCTACTATTACAAGATACTATACTTGATAGTGGAAAAAGAAAAAAAGGCAGTGGGTTGAGAGGGAAACTTAAAATAAAAAGATAAAAAAAGCAGATAAATAAGGGACGTGGGTGCAGCAAGTCAATCAAACAAGAAGTAAGAAGTAAGAAGACAAAGATAAAAGAGGCCCACTTGCCACTTTCCAATTAAATATAGTAGAAATCTTTCCCCTTCACTACTCAATAACAATAAAATATAAAAAATTCACACCAAAAAAATAAAATGAATCATCTCCCACTGTCAGTACTCATTTAATATAAACAGTTGTTCCCCACTTCATCTACTCCCCCTCATTCCCGATTCCCAAATTCTGAGAAAAGAAGCTCTAAACCATGGCGGCATGGCCATGGCTTCCTCTTCTAATCTTCTTCTTCTCTCTAACTTTTTCTCTGCTCTTTAAATCAGAAAAATGCGTCTTAAAACAGAAAATGCGGGCGTTATTTCTTTGTCACGGTCGGTTCGGGCGAAATCACGGCCTTTTATAAAACATCGTTCTGTATCGGTCGAATTCGGTTCGCCAAAGTTGAAATCCTTTCCAACTCGGGCGAACCGAACCAACACAACCGTTTTTTAACACCATGCCAAGTACTCGTGGAAAGAGCGATTCATTTAATCCATGAAAATAGCAGGAGCATTCGTGAGACCAAATGGCATCACTTCAAATTCATAGTGCCCATACCTGGTGCGGAAATCAGTCTTCGGAATATCCTCCTTCTTAACGGGGATTTGATGATATCCGGATCTCAGATCGATCGTAGAAAATACCCCAGCACCTTTCAATTGATCAAATAGATCTTTAATGCGAGGCAACATATTTTTTTTTTATCGTTACCTTATTCAGCTCACGGTAATCAATGCACAGACGCATACTCCCGTCTTTCTTCTTGACAAACAGAACAGGAGCACCCCAAGGAGACACACTAGGCCTTATGAAGCCCTTATCTATCAACTCTTACAATTGAGTCTTCAACTCTTGCAATTGAGTCTTCAACTCTTGCAATTCAGACGGCGCCATTCTATACGGAGCCTTGGATATAGGACCAGTACCCGGTACTAAATCAATGCAGAAGTCCACATCTCTTTCAGGAGGAATACCTGGCAATTCTTCAGGAAATACATCAGGATAATCCCGAACTACCGGAATAGATGATCTTCAGACGACAAATCCCTCACCATGAAAAGGTATACCACATCACCTTTTTGACGCATCTTCCGCATTCTCAGAGCGGACACCCACTTAACACCCTTCTTCAATACAACACCAGAATAAGAAATCCTTTTACCCTTAGAATCTTGGAGCACCACCTTCTGATCACGACACTGAATGCAGGCATGATACTTCGATAACCAGTCTATTCCGAGGATCACATCAAACTCTGACATAGGAAACTCCTTAAGATCAGCTGGTAACTCAGAACCCATAATGCTGACAGGCACGCCCTTAAACTCAGAATGATAGGGATAATTCTCACCAGACAGAAGAGATATTAGGGACTTAACAGGAGATCTAGAGGAAATATTAGCTTTTCGAACGAAGGAACTAGCAACAAAAGATACCGTAGCACCAATATCGAACAGAACAAAAGCAGGGGTATTATTTACAAGAAAAGTACCAGAGATGGCATCAGGATGGACGTCGGCTTCAGCTTGCGTCATCACATAAATCCTGTTCTTCGGAGGAGCAGAAGAATCAACTGGCTTAGCAGGACCAGCAGAATAAGATGGAGATCTAGGATTCTTAGAACACCAGAAAGACTTGTGCCCCATCTCCTTGCAATAGAAACAAACAACAGTCGATCCATCACAGTTCTTCCCTAGATGAGCAGCCTTACCACAGATTCGGCACTTGCTCGGATCAAAACTCGGACAATAACCAGATCCAGAACCCTGTAGATAACCTCCTCGACCAGACGGTTCATACCTCGGCTTCTTGGCCGGGAACTGAACATAGGTAGCAGTAGGCTTCTTAGCAGCAACAACCTTAGCAGAATCCTCCTCTTTCAAAGAGGCATGAATACTCAGAGCTATCTCATAGGCTCCCTGGAAAGTCGAAGCACCCGAACTCAGAACACGGGTCCTCACCCTAGGATCCATTTACTTGATGTACCTCTTCACACGCTCAGCTTCATTAAGTACAACTGTGGTAGCAAACCTGGACAGCTCGGTGAACTTATTAGTGTACTCCTACACACTCAAAGTACTAAAAAGACCCCGTCCTATATCTAATTGCATAGATCTAGTAATTGGAGCTTACCACTATCGAATAGGATAGTGATTGTAACACCCCGTCCTTCTACTACTAAAATACTAAACAATATCTAATCAAGATTTACTAAAAAGATGTTAGTGGAAATAACGTCAGGACAATTATGCAACTCTAAAACAATAAATAAAGATAACCTCAAACCAAAGTTTCATAGCTTCCAAAAGAAATATCTGAAAACATTATGATTCTAATAAAAAGGAACATCCCAAATCATAATAAACCATAACATCATCCAAAACTACGAGACATGCAAGTCTCCCATTAAAACTCAAATAAAATTAAATGTCTTTGAGACCTAGTATAACATAGGACTCTCTATTGTCTGCATAGAACTCATCTACCAAAAAGACTACCAGAAGCTTCCTCTCACTACCAACCCACACTCTGCTAGCTCAAGCAGTCACAAGTCTAGCAGTCATTTCCATCTGCAAGGATATATTAAATAATTCCACAGTCAGTGGGGAGTAACTAGCAGTTCTCCCAGAACAAAAGAAATCAAAGCATGATTCAGACATCGATTAATAAGAAAGGAAAGCATACGATCATGATAACAATAACACACATCCAAAACCATAAAGCTCACAAGTGATACAAGTGATAGTCAACATCAAGTAACCAAGATATAGTGAGTAAACCAACTCTAGAATACTTAAATAATAATAAAACAAAGGTACAACAAGTTATTGAGTCAGAAACCGAACGCCAGTGATTCGCAATTCACTTCCAAAGGTTTGTCAGATCGCAATCTCTAGGTCAGTCTATGGGATTACGTTCCCCACTGCCTGTGTCTAAGAATGACCAAACTCCCGATGCAGGGTAGAACACGCAGAACTCCCTGACCTCTTGGACGGCAACAATTAACCCAGGTGTACCCATGGTTCGCAAACCAGGTGGTCGGCATGTTCTTCACCGGGGACTACATCTATCCCACCGGATGTTCTTATCTCAAAATAAATAAAATCATAAGTATCAACCATCTCAAAACCATTCATCAAAAAGAGGAGAGAAGGGATGCCACCCGGCCTTATACCCATGATTCATCAAAAACAATTCTTCAAAATTCCTCAAAATAGTAATTTAAAAACTTACAACAAATGTCTCAAATAAATACTTTGAACATCACTAAGCATCAACAATGATAATGAAATAGTTTTTACGGCACTAACAGTATCAATCTGAAATACATCATATCAAATAATAAATAATAAATAATAAATAATAAATAATAAATAATAAATAATAAATAATAAATAATAAATAATAAATAATAAATAATAAATAATAAATAATAAATAATAAATAATAAATAGTAAATAATAAATAATAAATAATAATTACTAAATAATAAATAAAAAAATATTAAATTAAAAAAATAATATAAAATAAAAAATAAAAAAATATAATAAAAAAATAAATAAAAAAAAATAAAAAAATTACAAATTCATCGTTATTATAACTATAATATTAATAATAATAACAATATTAATAGTAATATTGAAAACAAAAATAATAATTACAACATTAATAGTAATACTGAACTTAATTTTGCTGAACTGAACTTATTTTTGCTGAACTGAACTTATTTTTACTTATTTTTGCTGAACTGGACTTATTTTTACTTATTTTTGCTGCACTGAACTTATTTTTGCTGAACTGTACTTATTTTTACTTATCTTTGCTGAAAATAAGTCCAAAAGAACAGGGCCTTATTGAAATATAATTTCTTTGTTACTTTGTTTCCTGTCATATTTATTTTGACTCGAAATTTGTGTATACAGGTACATGTTAGTAAAATATATATTAAGACTAATCTAATAAAATTCTACATGACTATGTTTTTATTGATGTACAAACTACAAATGACGGTTAAAAGTAAAATTTGTAAATAGGGTGAAATGTATGGTTTTTTGTCCCAAACCATCTTAATTTTGTGCCACTTTACGAGAAACTACCTTAAGTAAACGAAATTGTCCAAAACTACCTGAACTCCATGAAACCATTGTTGACCAATACCCAAATGGTTTAAAGGGGAGTTAATCGTGGTTTTCAGTTTAATAATAACGATGTGTTGGGCACTTGACTCGGTTTTTTTTGCCATTTTTCATCCAATTCCCTCATTTTTCCCCCATTCCCTCATTTCGGTGCTAATGGTGGTGGTAGGGTGTGGGTGGGGCAGTTTATGGGTAGCGGGTTTTCGATTTGTTGATGAGATATGAGTTTACGAGTAGTGGGTACTGGGTAGGGCGGTTTGTGGGTTGCGGTGGGTGGTCGTATAGGTTGTGGCAAGTGACGGTTGGTGGCTGTATTGGTGGTTGTAGGTTGCACTGGGTGGCTTTGGGTTGTAATGAGTGGTCGTAGTGGTTGTGGCGAGTAACAGTGGGTGCTCGTATTGGTAGTTGTGGCTAGGCAAAGGTGACGACATTGGGTGGTGAGTGGTGGCCACAAAGAGGAGAAATAAAAAATGGCAAAAATTCGACTCACGTGCTTGGCACATGACTATTATTGACAAGAAAACCATGGTCAACTGGTTGGAAAACCATTTGGGTACTGGTCAACAATGGTTTTATGGAGTTCAGGTAGTTTGGACAATTTCATTTACTTAAGGTAGTTTCTCGCAAAGTGGCACAAAATTAAGCTGGTTTGGGACAAAAAAATCTAAAATGTAATAATTAAAAAAAATAGAGGTAGTATCTATATCATATAACTAATATATAAAGTAGAGTACAAAAGCTAGATCACGAGACCGCGACATTTGGCAAAAGCCAGATCACAAGGCCGCGACATTTGGCAAAAGCCAGATAACGAGGCTACAACATTTGGCGTCCTCATTGGTGGACGCCATTTGTCGCGCTCATTAAGTGCCATATATGTCATTTTTCTTTTTGAATATAAATAGAGTTCTTAATTGATTAAAATACAAATAGAGTTTATGATAAGAATAAATAGAGTTGGGTTCACAATGAAAAACTTAAATATAGTAAATTGATCATAACTTTTAATATATAGTTCATAAAATTATAATTTTTGTACCATTAGAAAGTGTTTAAAAAAGCACTTTAAAATAAGATCCATTTATACTATATTTAAATTTTCGGTTTTTTCACCATATACCCCCGACAAATTGGAAAATTCACCATATACCCTCAATGTTTCAGATATGCACCATATACCCCTGAGTTTTCGAAAACGTTCACCATATACCCTTTTCCTAACTGCCGTTAACTCACCGTTAGCTTTATTTACGATATTACCACCACTAAACCCTAACCCTAAAATCTAACACCAATCCCTAACCCTAATCTTTAATCCCTAACCCTAATCTAACCCTAACCCACCCCTCCCCTCTAACCCAGCCCCCCCCCACCCTCCCCCGCCACCGCACCCCTCCCACCCCCCCCGTCAACGTAGCCCCCCTTCCCCCCCCTCCTCCTCCCCCTCCACCCCCCCCCGAGTTATCACCGGTGATCATACCACAACCACACCACCCGCCTTCCCACCCCATTTCCAAGATTCAAAAAATCAACCTAGATTCAAAAAAATCAAACCCAGATTTAAAAACAACAACCCCGATTACGCCTTCCACCATTTAGGAGAGAGAAAAAAGAGCAAAATCGAGGAAGTTTCTTCTTCATCCCCGTTTGATGGCTGCGCTTTACCATACCGTGGTTGAGAGCTTCATTTTCCTCCTTCTTTGAAGCTCTCAACAATGGCGGAAGGTCTAGATTCTTCAACACCATCATCATCGCTACTGTTCCGACGAGAGAAGATTGTTGGAGCGAAGACGCGACATTTACGTTGATCGAAGTGTGGGGACGAAGTACATCCAGCTGGTTTCGAATTCTACAAGGAGGGGTGGGGGTTGGTTTCGAATTCTACCCAGATTCGGAGGGTTGTGACGGGGGAAATCGCAGCGACGGGGGAGGGGAGGGGGAAATCGCTGTCGGGGGAGGGGGAGGGGCTGAGAGGAGGAGGAGAGGGAGGGCGAAATCGGCGGGATGGGGAAATCGTTAGCGGGGGAGGGCGGAGGGTGCGGCGGGGGGGGGAGGGGAGGGTGATGGGGGGGCTGCGACGGGGGGGGGGAGGGGATGGGGGGCAGACGGGGGGGAGGGGAGGGGGAGGGGGTGGGGGCTGCGTAAGGGGTGAGGTGGGGGTGGGGGGTGGGGATGGGGATGGGTCGGGCGGGGGGTTAGGGTTAGGGGTGGGGTTTAGGGGTAGGGGTGGGTTAGGGTTATTGTTTAGGATTAGGGTTTAGATTTTAGGTTTAGGGGTTTATTGTGGCAAATTTGTAAATAAAGCTAACGGTGAGTTAACGGCGGTTAGGAAAATGGCATTTTGTGAACGTTTTTTTGAAACTCAGGGGTATATGGTGAATATTTGAAACATTAAGGGTATATAGTGAATTTTCCAATTTGTTGGGGGTATATGGTGAAAAAACAGTTAAATTTTTATATTAAAGTAACCTATAGAAGGAAACATTGACTATATACTAACGTATTAAAGTAACCTACTGCAATTGAAATTATCGATTCAATTAACCTAATGCAATTAGAATTAGGGATTCAATTAGAATTAGGATTGTTAAGATATTCAATTAGAATTAGGATTGTTATAAGATATTCAATTAGAAGTAGGATTGTTATAAGATATTCAATTAGAACTAGGATTGTTATAAGATATTCAATTAGAATTAGGATTGTTCTACAAAACCTATTCATGTTTGAATTAGAATATTAAAAAGTCAGTTTACGAGGTCGCGACAGTTGGCATCTCATTGGACGCCATTTGTCGTGCTCATTAAGAGTTCTAAATTGATTAAAATACAAATAGAATTTAGGATAAGAATAAATAGAGTGGGATTCACAATGGAAATCTTAACAGTTTTTAAAAGAGTTGATACGAAAAACTCAAGAGCATCCCACATTCCCACGCCTATTGAACTTTTTTTTAACGCAATTCCAAATCATTTATTTTCTGTCTTCCTCCCATATAAAATAACAGGAGGTCAGAAAATAAAAATAAAGATTATAGTATCGCAATGAAGATCGTCCGTAAAGATTACATTCACGGCGGCCCTGGCAGCGTCAAGGTCATATTTTTATCTATATTTATATTTGTTTGAGTGTATTTTGGGGTTTTTTTTGGCTATTATTATCTGAGACTTGAGAGTATTACTATTAATTCATATCTTCCTTGTTTAATTTGATGAAAAATTCGGGAATTTGAACTGATTTCATCTTGAATTTGCTAATTTGCAGATGATTCCAGACGAAGCAGATGATCTGTGGATTGCTTACAATTTAATTGCTGAAGGTGATTCTGTTCTAGCTGTCACTGTTAGGTATTTTGATTATCCCACCCAACTAAATTTACAATTTTTTTTTGATTTTATATCAGTTTTTAGCTTTCTTGGTTGTTTTAATTAAGTAGGTATGTATCGAATTTCAACCTCCCAATTATTTTTGTGGTTCTATTATATTTTTAGTGATGGAAATTAGAAATCTTTATCAAATTTTGGACCTTTGAGTACTATGATTCATTTGGGTGGACCATTATAATTGGTGTATAATTTCTTATTGTTTGTCTATTTAACTAATTTTCTAATCTCGAATTATCTGTAAATTATCAATGTGTTAGTACTGGCAGTTTGAAATAAAAATGTTTCTTTTGCTTGTTAGAGATGAAACATGATTCATTAACTTTGTCATATATGTGATCTTTAAAAGAAGGAAGAGAGTGTTTGTTTGTCTAGTGAACTAAACTAAATTACTGAAGGCGGGTTTTCGTTAGGTTCTTGCCCAAAGGTGTAGGTTGGGGATTCAGATGAACGCCTAACTCAGAAGGCTGAACTTGTAGTACCAGATTGTAAAACACTTATCCTAGTAATTTGGAAAAGAAAGGAAGAGTTCAGAATGTTCGTGGGGTGCCATTTACTTGGCCCTTAATCTTAACACTTAGGTGATTTGCGTATGGGCCCAGGATCCCCAATATATTTCATAATTTGTTTTCCACTGTCATTAGTATGCCCTTCATGCATAAACACGGTGAGTAAAACTGTCCTCGGAAGCAATTGAACAGAAAACATCTTGCCAATGTTACTGCATCACAAGGACCTCTACTGTTGTCCATGTAAAGCTTGATTATGGGAAGCCATTATGAGATTTCTGGATGACAATTTTTCATAACGGTGCTGCCTTGCTGCTGTTTGATTTTGCAGGAAAGTATTGAGAGAGGCAACTTCTGGAAGGAGGGATGCAGAGCGAGTTAAACTTCGGCTGGAAATCAAAGTAGAGGTAAGAAAATCATGCATCCCTAAATATTCTTTTTTCTTTGAAATCAGTATAAGTAAGAAGAGAGAGGAAGGTATATGTTGCTTTTTGTATAGTAATGCTGTTTGAAAACTTCATCTGGATCATTTTCTTGATGTGTAAATGCATAATGTATTGACTAAAATCTGCATCATTAAATCTTTCCTTCTCAAGAAAAACATGTGTGCCTTGTAACAGGTTCTATTTACTTTTTACTTTGTAATTTATAAAGTTAGTGAGTGTTAAAGACTTTGAGCTATGAGCATCATTTTTTTTTATTACTATAATTATCTGTTGTACTTGTTGGCTTGACTTCTTATAATTTTCATAGGCAGTGGATTATGAAAAAGAAGGCTCCATCTTACGTATACGTGGAACAAACATTTTGGAAAATGAGCATGTTAAGGTACCTAAGTGAGCTACATTGCGTTAATGTGGTTGATGCATTCTACCGTATATAATTCTTGATTGTGCTTCTTTTTTCTTTTTTGCTTTCCATTGAAGATAGGAGCATTTCATACGTTGGAACTTGAGCTTCATCGACCCTTTGTGCTAAGAAAGGTATGCTTCAGCTTGCATGTGTTAAAGAGATATTTGCACCTTTCTTGTGCTTTAAGTAGTGTAAAGAGACAAGGGAAAATATCGTGGCCGACGCGGCATGAATTTATTCAAAAAAATCATATTAATATGTTCTAACCTTATGTGCATTGTTTTAGCTTATGAACCATAATTATAACATAATATAATCAAATCTATCAGAACATCATGTGTCATCAGCTAATAATTAATCTATAAAATATTTTTGGCCAATGTTCGAAAAGAAGATAAAAACGTTCTGACGCGGCGAGTTCGCGTTACGGAACGGACAACGCGGCGAGAAGTGTGCGATTTTTATTATGGCGTTCCGTAACGGGATTTCGCGGAACGGCAAATCCAAAATCTGTTGAACGGCCGTTCTGTAACGGAGGGAGAGTTTTAATTCCATGTAAAGAGAACCTGGAAGGGTAGCCTATTTTTGCCTGCTGTAAGTTGTGCTTTAATTAGTGTAAAGTAGGAGCAGTCTTTGGACGCTAAGAATCTACAACCATTTTCATCCCTAATATTATTTGTACTGAGATATATATATATATATATATATATATATATATATATATATATATATATATATATATATATATATATATATATATATCCTTTAAGCATTAAAGCTCCTCAATCCTCTTGAACATTAACCTTAGAATGGAAGGAAAAGCATTTGCCCTAGACGTTTTTATTTCTAATACTTCCAAGAGTGCACTTGGTTTACTCTATGCATGAGGCAAGTTGGCATCTACTTCCTTCGTTTTAAATAAAAGGCAGACATACTTATCAAAAATTTGCTTTGATCACTAATATCGCTTGTAATATGCTAGATGAATTTTTTTTAAAATTATCCCATTAGATTTATCTCAAAAAATACTTTATAATATTATTTTCATATAATTTCTATCAAATATGTTTTGAGATTTGTCAACGATCTGTTCGACCTCTAATATTGTGCGTGCCTTATAAAAAGAAACAATATTATTTAATATTTACTATTTATGTAGAACCTAATTCATAGGTTTGCATTTCCCGGTAGTTGAATGGGGGATGTGTTAAAGAAGTGCATCACTTGATATAGGTGTTATGCAAATCTATACCCGATTTCTTTAATTGACATTATCTTTCAAGTTTTGACTTTTCCTCGTCATTGACCTGCTCATGCTAGATCTGCTTACTTAATATTGTAGGATGTCTGGGACTCCTTGGCATTGGATATGCTCCGTCAAGCGGCAGGTATACTTTTTGATTATTTTATCTATTTTTTTTTTGCTGTTGGACACTTGCTTCCATGGTTGTGACTTGTGACAGTGAAAAAGCGGATATTTGCATCACTTCTAATAATTTTCTTGGTTCACGTTCACTGAAAAATAATGCTTGATAGTTGAATGCCGAATCCCTTTACTGTGAAATGATTGGAAACATTGTGGTTATTTTAGGTTGCATGGCATATTGTGGTGGCATAATTTGAGCTGTAGGGACTGTGGTTGTAGTTTGCTCTGAATGGGTCTTTCATTATTTGGGATGGAAATGCTGACCTGGATAAATCTAGGAAGTTCTGGATTGATTTCTGATGATCGCTTCTATCTTTAAGTTGGCAGGAAAGGAGTTTGGGACTAATCTTCATAAAGTAACAAGAGAAACCAAAGTAGCTATATTTACTCATCAAAAAAAGAAAAAGAAAAAAGGCTAGGAGTCAACCTTATGTCTGGTCATACCTCATATCATTGGACAGTTTTTTTCTTTGTTGTTTTCTGGACCAATTTATTTTTGACTTGTCAACATTAATTGATTTTAACACCATTTTTGTCAAATGATTATCACATGGAAGCACATTGTTTTTTCAGCTTTTTATTCTACTATCATTTTTATGATGTTAATTAGCTTCACATTTTCCTCATGTATGGCGCGGTAAGGGCCCTTTTGGTTGAACCAGGAAATTACACAAGATTATGTGTTTAAAAGAATTTAAAACGTATCCCGTAACTGAACTCCTGATGTTCACGAATACCGTTGTCTTGTTGACCAAGGTTCTATATATTTTATCACAGCATAAGATGGAAGCTTTGTTGGTTTTTTAATTGTCTGCATCTGTTTTGTTTTTATCCAGATCCTGCTGCCAGTGCTGATCTAGTAGTGATAATAATGCAAGAGGGACTTGCACACATACTTTTGGTTGGTAAAAGGTACAATTAGTTGCGGAAGTGATTTTCAAATATTTATTTATTTGCAGCATGTAAGGCCAAGAAGTAAGAGCTAGTTCAATAAAAATCTAATCTGCTACCGCACCTAAACTCGACAAACACCACAGATATTACTGACCTAGATGCTGTCACATCTTTGGATCTCCCTTTTGGATGTTTTGTCAGTGAATGGCTTTTTACTGGAAATGAATCTAACCATTGCTACTTTTGGTCGAATTTTTTTTGATGATTTTTAGATCACTAATAGTTCCAAATAGTTGACAAGAAGGATAGAAATAAGTTGCTTTTTCTTTGTTGCCTGGAAAGTGGGAAGCACTAGATTACAGTAGGTTTTTGGTTTGCTGACCACATTTTCCGTAACCTTTTGAATTGTTAAATTCACTCTCAGCCTCATATTATGGGATTTATATCCTTTTCCTAATAACAAGAGATTCTTTCTTCCTCCCTTGTTTTGGTTAGGATCTATCATTTTGTTTCTATAGTGAAAGTGTGAAACTTGCACCTGCTGAGAGTACTGCCAGGTACTGCCAACACATATATGGTTTTTGTTAGCTCTGTTTGCAAACTGTTATAACGATAAAAATATATTTTGATGTCTGCCTATGTTTTTGCTAAGTATGCAGTCGTGCAATGTGGCTTCTAACTTCTGAGTGTATGGTTGCTCTAGTAACAATTGGTTCTTGTGATGTGGCGATTGCTAGCATGAGGTTGTCGTTTTTACTCACTGACTTCTTGGTATGCTTTTCTTCTTGTTTTGGCAGTGTAACCATCACCCGTTCTCGAATAGAAGTTTCAATTCCTCGGAAACATGGCCCTGCTATTGCTGGATATGAATCTGTATGTGTTACAAATACAATTGTCGTTATAAGCTATATTTTAATAGCCGCAGCTGAACAAGGTCCCAGAGTTGTAAAACTCCAGGACTTTTTTTCCCATTTTCTAATGAAGGTCCTAGAGCTGTACAAGTGAGAACTGACGTGATTTTCCCTTGTTTTTTCGCTGTAGGCCTTAAATAAATTTTTCGAGAATGTTGTGCAGGTGAGTTAGTATGCATTCGTATCGATGCGCATGTTTAAATGACTCGATACTGTTCTATATTCTTCAGCGTGTGACTGAAATGACATTTTCCATGCTGATGTTACAGGCTTTCCTGAATCATGTTGATTTCAAGGTCGTCCGCTGTGCTGTCATTGCAAGTCCTGGATTTACCAAGGTCAGTTGTTTTTTTGATTGATGTTGGTATTGCCAAACTACGTTGGTCTTGCCTTTTCTTGTATTGCTTTACACACACACACCAAAAAGATGGATTGCTTATGTCTTGATTCCTGACTTAAGCTTGTAGAGCCATGTAGAACTTGAGAGGATAGATTTTTTTGTGGGACAGCTCTTACAATAACACTGTGTTTGGTTAGGAACCGTAAAGAGAAGAGGATGGAATGGAGAGGGAAAAGAATGGACGGTAGGGGAGGGGAGTGGGCATACATTTTCTGTCTGGATCTTTTGAATACTTGAAGGATTCAGTTTAATGAATGGAGAAAGATACTGGATCCCTACAATTTCCTTCCGTTCCATTCCCTTTGCCATTCCACATCTGCACAAAGAAAATGGATCTCTCACTTTCAATCCCATTCCGTGCCCTCATCCAAACACATTCTAAGTATGTCTTAAACATCCTTATGTAGTTTGGTTGAGGCAATCAACATTCCAGAATAATCTTAATTTCACAATTTTAAAACCGAATTGACCTTTAATAGTAGCGGCAGTGTATCAATGTATGAAAATATTATTTGGTGAAAAACCCTATACATCATGGTTACTCTGGAAGTATCTGTAAATTTATTTACTTTACTCTGGTTGTAGCCATGAGATCCTCACAATATGTCAGTGACTACCAATGAAAATAGCAAATCTCTGAAGAGTTTCTAGTTTCTGTGTGGGTAACTTGTAAGTGGTCCTGAAAAAATAGCAACATGCTTACAGCTCAATTGCATGATTCAATTCAGAGAATATTATGATTGATAAGCATGTCAAATTGGGATTTTCGAATTTAGTGCAGTGATCTATTATCATATATTCCGCATGGTATTCAGTTTCATGAAGTCTCATTTAACCTCTTTCTTAGTTGGGTAATGCTGAATTTCTTGTGGCTTATGGCTTCAGTGAATAACTCCTGGTATATGTGGTTGTATTGGTTTTGGAGTTGCTGAATATAACCTCAGAAATATTCAGGCTCTTATGCAGGGGTTTTTGTTTTCTTAATTGATCAAGGGTCTTTTCTTCGTCTTTAGGATCAGTTTCACCGTCACCTATTGCTGGAAGCTGAAAGAAGACAGATGAGATCTATTATAGAGAACAAGTCGCGCATAGTTCTGGTGCATACTACTTCAGGATACAAGTATGGAAAGAATACGTCTTTTGTTTTACTTGCTTCATTACTTTTGTATTTTGGGGGAAACAGTGAAGCTTTGGGAGTTCTTTTTCTTGTTAGAATACCTCTTAGTTTACTATAATAAAATTTAACTAGAGATCTTCCATTGGAAGATAGGATGATGGATCTGAAAGATTATTGGATTAGTTGCAACTTGAAGATCCTGCAGGTTTGATTTGTAAGATTTTTTAGCTTGTCTGCTCTATGTGGCCTAGAGCGGATATGTATTACTTTTGCATTGTTCCGTGCTTCAGTTACTTCAGCTATTGGGGAATCTTGACAATGATTAAATCTATAGTATCTTGCACTCAGGTCTCTTATTGTATATTCTCGGTATCGTCTGTGTCAAGTTCTTGAGTATATTCTTTGTTGAGAAAATCTCTAGCCTGGTCTCGTTGAATTGGTTGTTTTTTTTTTTTTTAAAAAAAGATGTTCTTTTCTTTTCTGAACAGGCATAGCTTGAGGGAGGTTCTGGATGCACCAAACGTAATGAGTATGATAAAGGATACAAAGGCAGTGCAAGAGGTGACTAACTTATGAATCTTTTGATTGTTCGTCCTTTTTGACTGCCAAGTTCCATGGTTAGTCTTATGATATGTTCTTAGTGATCTTGCGGGCATCTGGTGACAATGTTGTCTACTCTTGTTTGGTTCAGGTCCGTGCCCTCGAGGAGTTCTTCAGCATGCTATCAAATGTCAGGTTCTATTCTTGAGATGTATGTTTGACTTGCTTTAATATGCTTGTTATGCTGCAGTCTGTTGCTGTTGGAATTTTAAATAATCCTTCTTCAATATTCAGATATCCTCCTATATCATGGTATTCAGTAACATATGTGTTATAGAGTTGACTGTCCTTATATTTTGCTGCCGCCCTTTGTGTAGTCCTTTCTGGAATTAGGTCCTCTACATCCTGACTCTCCATCCATATCTTATTTCCCAAAGATGCATGAATAGATGAGCTCAAATGTGGATGCAATCTAATTTAGTGTGCTCCTTTGGAGCGGGAGGAGTAGCGAACCTGATATATTTATGGAAATTTCATTAGAACAAAAGAAATTTGGTTTTAAAAGAGGGTTTGGGGTCCTAAACTTAATTTGATGGTATCATCCTATGGCTTGGCATAGTACTATCAGTTTATTGACATTCTGCTATCAAAACTCTGGTCTTTGGAGGTAGACCACATGTGTAATATTCTGAAGTAGTAGAGGTTAGACTCTTGCTTGATTATTTCCCTTGCATTCTTCTTATTCATTTGTGAATCATGTAGGATTCAGCTCGTGCATGCTATGGTCCTAAACATGTAGAAGTTGCTCATGAGAGAATGGCTGTCCAAACACTACTTATCACGGATGAACTATTCAGGTTTGTTCTTACGCTGAGTCTAGTAATATTTAGATCACATAAGTGTTAAGTCACTAGCATATTTCATGTATATGCTGTAAAGGGACATTTCTATGCATCTTACTTCATATAATGCAATGTTTTGTATAATTTTCCTGTGTATCTGGTCCTAAAAACCCCCTTCCTAGTGAGCCCACGTTTAAAAAAGTGGGATTTATATAGACTACATACGATTTTACCTGATTTCCATATGGGGAGTTCTGTTTTAAAACTCGGTTAAGTGATGTTAGAAAGTGGTCAAGTAGAGCAAACAATCTTAATAGCCTATGGTGAGAACTTAAAGCTTTGCCTTGTCCGTATAGTGATATAGATGTGCTCTATAAGCTGTGAATCACAAGCTCACTAGTAGGGTCATCTCAATTAATTTGAGGGGGCCTTGTAGTAGTTTAAAATTTAGGCCCCTAATCGTTGACAATATATTGAACCAAGAATCTTTTAGGAGGTTGTCAAAATTTCACTTGGTACAGCAAATGTAAAATTATTATTAGGGTAGTGTTCTTGACCCTGTATGATCATGTGGCTTACCCTGTATGAAGTGTGTGCTTTCTAACCATATCCCTTGTTCCAAACATGATTTGATTTCAATGATAGTTGTGTTATTTGTCTTCCTGGGGTCAATTGTTATAAGCTTGTTATTTTTCTTTATAATTCCTTATGTGTCAATTAATGATTAATTATATTGTTTATAATTTTGAGTGGACATCAGGAGTGCTGATGTAGCAACACGGAAAAAATATATCAACTTGGTTGACTCAGTCAAAAGTTCTGGAGGAAGCGCATATATATTCTCGTCCATGCATGTGTCAGGGGAGCGTAAGTGCAATTTTCCTCTGCTATATCCATTTTATTTACTTGAGCTACATTATTAAATAATGTGTGTGGGAATTTTAGGTAACATGCATACTAGGTTTGATAAAAGTCAGCTATCATGGCAATATTATACTTCCTCCGTCCTGAAATAAGTGAAACACTTCTCTCAAAAAGCTCTCACATAAAAGAGAGAAGTGTTTCACTTATTTCAGAATGAAATATTGGATAGACTTGATAGAGGAAATGCTCTGAACAAATAGCAAATTACTGCCCCATTTTTTGAACTTGTGGTGAAGCTGCTGGATCTCATTTATTATGAAAATCAGAAAAATATAGGGAACATTAGACACTACTGATCTAGAGCCTGTGTTGTTTAAGGAGGAAGGGGTGCCGACCTTTATGCTGTATTTTTTGGCTTAGGAAGTGAATTATACAGTAACTGTTTTGATACCCTATGTTTAAGTGTTCTCAAGTATAAAATCTTAAAATCTTCATGGTGTAAAAGCTCACAGCTCACCTTTTCTCCTCAACTGTACCCTTGACAGCATCTTGCCTCTCCTTTCCTGAAATTGCTACAATGGAATCATGATGGGTGATTTATCATTTGCACTTTCTTGGTATAATAATCGTGGAGGGTAGGGGAGGGAGTAGAAGAGTGATGCACTTTACGGCCAAATCTTTCCAACAATGAGAAGTTTTGGTTTATGAGAGGGGAATGATAATATTTTCTCCCGATTTCCTTCCCCTTCCTTCTTTTCCCCCATGTAATTCCCAAACATGGGTATTATAGTGAAAGTACATCTCTGTGAAGAAAAGAAAAAAGTGATAAATGAACCAAATGTCTCCTCTCTTGGTGATGAAAATCTGTCTTCCACTCTTCCTCTCTCTCTTTCTCTTTTCCTGTCCGTCTGCCTACGTCGTTGTCTTGTTACTGATAGTGGTTTGTCGACACAGAATTGGCGCAGCTGACTGGCGTTGCTGCTATCCTTCGCTTCCCACTCCCTGATCTTGATGACATTGAAATGTGATGGAACTACTTTCAACAATGGGAGAAGCATTGTGTACAACAGTAGCTAGTGGGCAACTCTATTGCTTAAAATTGTATATCCTTGCTTTGTTACCAATTCCTTGTTCTTCAGAGGCTTGAAGTTGCTTGGACAATTTTATTCCTTAAAATTGTATATCCTTGCTTTGTTATCATTCCCTTGTTCTTTAGAGGCTTAAAGTTGCGATATATGACTCATTTTTGCTCTTTGTCAATGTTAAAAATTAATTATATTCAGATAGATTTACTTTATTGTAATATACCCTGTAATATTATACATTCTATAATTAAATAATTTTTTTTGCTTTGCACCACGTGTATCTGTTTGAATCTAGAACAAGTGCTTTCCTGGAACATTGCATGTAACTGTACACTTTGGTTACAATAAGGGTGCTTTCTCTTCAACTTTAAAAAACAAGTTTTTGGCCTGATCAGGTCCAATAAGATCAAAATATAAGGTGAATTTAGAGTTGATCAATTCGAATTAGGTCTAATAAGTTTAACTGAAGAGAACGCGCTACTTTAAGCCTTTCTTTCGATGTTCATGTTTACCAGGTGGTTATCAAAATAATTAAAATAATGATTTGCTCTATTGCACAACGGTACATTGTTCAAATTAGCTTAGAAGGGTGTTTTGGCTTGTGCTAACTTTGTTGTTGGAGTAACTCTTTTAACTTACTCCTCAAAACCAAATTTTACAACACTTTTTTAAAAGAGAATTTCATTAATTGAAGGCCAAACGACATCTACAATAAGTATTAAAGAAAAACAAGATATAATCCGACAAAATCAAATCAAATTCATCTTCGAAGAAACTATAATGAACCAGATCGAGCAATACAGCGCAACCCCCTCCCCCCCTTGTATTTGATGAATCACACAACTATTGATGGGGAAGTCTATCATTCTGACATAGTTTGGGGAAGAAATTATTGATTTAACCATATTGACTGCATCCGAATTTCCAATACTTCGATGTTGATAGTCTTGAATTTCAACTAATACGAACAATATCTCATACCAAGTTTTAAACTTCCACGTGGGAAAATAATAAAACCAAACTCCAAACTCCCATTAAAGGAGAGAAAGAATCCAAAAATTGGGTAGAAAACTATCAAACAGATAGAGAATGTAGTATTTTTAATAACAAAATCAATGAAAACTAGAAGAAAAAAGAAGAATTGGGAGCTTACCACCATAGAAAGAATGATGGCAACCCCAAACTAGAATAAAAGGATTAGGGTTTTTTAGGGAGGAAGAGGAGAGAGGGGATTCTGAAAAACTTAAATTTTACAGCACTTTGAGATATGTTATCTTGCCTGGCTGTCAGTGAAGGAGACATAAACTCTAAAATGACTGTTATTTTAATACAACTCAACATGTGCTGTTTAATTTTTTAAGGAAGAAGATAAATTTCATTAATTAAAAGTCATATGTCATAAGACATTTACATTCAATATTAAAGACAAACGAAATTTAATCTAACGCGATCAAATGAACTTCCTCTACGATATAACTATGATAATAATGAGCTAGAGATGACAATATAGTATAGCCCCCTCTGTTCGTTCGTCGAATCATGCAACCTTTTATGAGAGTTTTCATCATTCTAACATAGTTGTGAGAAGAAATCTCTTTATTTGCATGGGTATATAGTGTAAGAAAACCCAATGTCGTTGATTGCAAATTTGTACAACAAACCATCAATGACCTAAAGCTTTGTAACAAACCACAAAATCTGACTTTAAACTCCCACAAGAGGAGATTAACAAATCAAACTCCAAGCTCTTATTAGTGGAGACAAAGAACCCAATAATTGATAAAAACTAGAAAATACTCCCTCTGTCCCCAACAAATTTCCTATTTCTCCAAGGCACGTTTGCCAACACGATTTGTATCATTAATATCTTTGATTGTATATTAGTACAAATTTTAAAAGTATGATTTTCCTAACGCACACAATGAGACAAATAAAAAAGACTCTACATGACTATTTTTTTATATATATTGGAAATTTGTTTTGAGGATTTTATTTACCTATAAATAGTGCCCAATTTAAAAATGAGAAATCTATTCAGGGACGGAGGAAGTAAGTGCATAGATTTAGTAATTGGAGCTTTCCACTATTGAATAGGATAGTGATTGTAACACACCGTCCTTCTACTACTAAGATACTAAACAATATCTAATCAAGATTTACTAAAGACACGTTAGTGGAAATAACGTCAGGACAATTATGCAACTCTAAAACAATAAATAAAGATAACCTCAAACGAAAGTTTCATAGCTTCCAAAAGAAATATCTAAAAACATTATGATTCTAATAAAAAGGAACATCCCAAATCATAATAAAACATAACATCATCCAAAACTACGAGACATGCAAGTCTCCCATTAAAACTCAAATAAAACTAAATGTCTTTGAGACCTAGCATAACATAGGACTCTCTATTGTCTGCATAGAACTCATATACCAAAAAGACTACTAGAAGCTTCCTCTCACTACCAACCCACACTCTGCTAGCCCAAGCAGTCAAAAGTCTAGCAGTAATTTCCATCTGCAAGGATATATTAAATAATTCCACAGTCAGTGGGGAGTAACTAGCAGTTCTCCCAGAACAAAAGAAATCAAAGCATGATTCAGACATAGATTAATAAGAAAGGAAAGCATACGATCATGATAACAATAACATGCATCAAAAACCATAAAGCTCACAAGTGATACAAGTGATAGTCAACATCAAGTAACCAAGATATAGTGAGTAAACCAACTCTAGAATACTTAAATAATAATAAAACAAAGGTACAACAAGTTATTGAGTCAGAAACCGAACGCCAGTGAATCGCAATTCACTTCCTAAGGTTTGTCAGATCGCAATCTCCAGGTCAGCCTATGGGCTTACGTTCCCCACTTCCTGTGTATAAGAATGGCCAAACTCCCGATGCAGGGTAGAACACGCAGAACTCCCTGACCTCTCGGACGACAACAATTAACCCAGGTGTACCCCTAGTTCGCAAACCAGGTGGTTGGCATGTTCTTCACCGGGGACTACATCTATCTGATAAGTCATATTTATATTTAGTTTTAAGGTGCATTTAGGTTGCATTTTATATCATTTAGATTCATATTTAGGTTCATTATTGCATCATATTCTTAAGTTATGTTATTCTACTCCTATTCGGTATGTTTTCTTGTTTTTGATGAATTTCAGGTAATGAGAACGTATTTGGAGTATATTTAGCTGAGCTTGAGGATTAGGAGCACTTGGAAATAAGCTACGATGCATAAGGATAGTATGGATATGTCTTAGTACGAGTTTGAGCGAAAACGAAGTGGAAAATCATCAGAAGAAATGTGAAAAAGGAGTCATGTATACTCTTCTGATCATAACTTTTGATGTGCTTCTTAGAATCAAGAAATTCCAGTTGGGTTGTAAACTAGACTTGAAGGGCTTTCCAACGGTAGGTCGCACGTCCCAATCCGACTTCTGGTTTGAGAGATACAGCCTTCGCAAGTTGATGCAAACTCGCTGTTTTCCCGCCCGGTCGACCGGGCGGTTTCGCCCGACCGGGCGAAATGAAATTTTCACAGGATGCAAGGCATGTTAGCCCGGTCAACCGGGCGAGAAAGGAGCCAAAATCGCTTGCGCGCCCGACCGGGCGGAATTCCTTCTTAGTCGTAGTTCTCTTAATCACCGTCGCCCGACCGGGCGGAATTCGCCCGGTCAACCGGACGGAATTCGCCCGGTCAACCGGACGGAATTCGCCCGGTCAACCGGGCGGTTTCTCGAGACGGGTTTATTTGCCTTTTTTTTAGCCGGTTTTGTAAAAACTATAAATAGGTCTTCTCTCTCTCCCCAAAAGGACCAATCTCTTTTCTGACGTTATATTTTGTATTCTTAGGTTTAGCTTTAGTTTCCTTCTTCCTTTTTTCTCTAGTTTTTCATGGCAAACCCTAGTTTCTCTTTTCTTCATTAATTCACGAGTTTATAATATTCATCTCTTTTCTTTCATTGATTTCTTTGATCATGCTTTTCTTTGTAGATTTAAATTTCTGTATTTATTTCATGATTGAGTAGTTTATATTCTAGGGTTTGGGAATCCATGTTTATATGCTATGATTCTTGATTGATATTTATTAATCGTTTGATTAATTATTGATATCTCTAATTGATTAGTGTTTTTATTGTTAATCTTGCAATCTGATCAATTGTCTGATTAAATATTGCTAATATTGAGTCATAGATCGAGAGATAGTACTCTTTAGAGGCTTACCTACAATTAGCAAATCTGATTATGTTGAGCGACCGTACTGGCATATGTTGATTTGAGAGCGTTAAGGCCCGACCGTAGGATTAACATGTGCTCTAGATATCTGATTAATTGAATCATTGATGATATTTTGATAGAGTATAGTTATGAACATGGTGAACCATTGCCCTAGATCCTTTTTAGCTTGATTTTCGTAGTTTGATTAGTTTAGAACTTTAATTCATTATTCCCGATCTTGTTTAGTTTCTCCATGCATTAGAAGCTAAAGTAAAACAACCATCTCTCTGTGGATTCGACCCTACTTACCCTACTACATTGTTAGAAGGTTTTGCAGGAATTATTTTTGACAGGTGTACGACACCCTATCAAATTTTGGCGCCGTTGCCGGGGAGACGGTATAGTTTTATTTAGTTTTTATTGTTGGTGAAATTAAACTGCATATATATATATAGTTTTCTTTTTTCTTTCTTTTTGTGAATATATATATTTTGTTGTTCTCCTTGTCTGTTTTAGTGTGTTGTCATGGAGTGGAATAATTATAGTTCAGAGGGGGGTGTTTTTTCTAATTATCAAGGGCAATGTGATTATTCTAGGTATTATAATGCGAATGATTATGTTTATGATGCATCATATGATTGTCAAAATTTACAAAATATGTGCATGAATTCCTATGAATATTCCCATGACCCTAATGAGTCTTATTTGCCTGATTATACTCAATGTTATCAACCTGAAGTGAATAATTATTTTCAACCCGAAACATCAGAGCGTCAGGAACTATTTAACATGATGAAAGAGTATATGGTTAAACAGCATGAAGATTTAAATGAATTAGCTCATGATTATCAAAACATAGCGAAATATATTGAATTACTTGTTGTGCAACAATCTACTAATCAACAGGTTATACTTGATGATGATGATTTTGGTGTTGAGAATTATACTCCGGAGGAGAAAGGCGTTGATATGACTCATGATAGTTTGGTAGAAGGTAAGGGTGTAATTGGTGAAGTTGGTAGTGAGTGTCTCTATGTCGACGAATCCTTAGTTGAGAGTGAAGTGTCTCACACTTCTTCTATAAACTTTTCATCTGCATATGAGTCTAAAGTTGAGAGTGAGATAATACATGAGTCTTTGTCGGTTCCATCTGATATTGTTTTTGAGTCTCATGTTCCCTTCTCTAGAAACCTTGATCTTATTCCTTCTTCCCCTTTATTATATCCTCCATCGTTCCTTCTTTCTCCCCTTTTGAATGACTCTCATGATAATGTAAATAATGTACAATTGGTTTCTTTTCCTTCTTTTGAGTCCTGTAAAATGACTAACGATTTTTCTTTTTCTTCTTCTTGTAAATATAATTTTTCCTTTGATTTTTCTTTTGGTAGTTTTAGTAATATTTTAGTACTAATTTTTTTCATTTTTCCTTTCCACTCTTATATAATATGCTCTGAGATGTTTGCAGGAACATATGATAAGCTTCTTAGAGCGTTGAACTATTATGAGTGATCTACTAATCTTAAACGGTCATGCAAGACCATAAATCAGCGCTTATCGGGAGGCAACCCGACTTTGTTCATTTTTTATTTTTATTTTTTTTATTTATTTTTATTTTTTTTAAATTTTTTTTGGTTTGACTAACTTTGCTAATGTGTGATGAAGTCTTTTGCTATGTGCAAGCATAGTCAATTTTTTTGGCTAAGTTCATTGCCTCATTACAACTATCGATTGTGGTGGAGGTGTCGATGCTTTTTGACACTCCCTTTGATTACCCACCCCTTTTGTAAGTTGTACCTCTCCCTCATTTAATTCCTCTTTGTTCACATTAAGGACAATGTGTCATTCAGCTTGGGGGAGGATGTTTGTCATCATTACTTAGCGCATGTTAGTTGCATTTAGAGTAGTTTTTTCATTGCTTTCATAGGATGTTGCACGGTTTGTACCGCTCACTAGGAGTGGGAGTTTACGTGTAACCAAAAACATTGTACTGCTTTCTTAGTTGCATTAGCATATTTCATTTCATATTAGACTTCATCTCATTTTAGTTGCATCTATAGGACTATTGTTGGCACTCTTTAAGAACTTTGATGATATTTTACTACATTTCCTAAGCGTCATTCATCTTGAGCATGATACTTTATAGCACGATTGTTTCGCAATTGATTGTTTGTGGTAAGATTGATTGATCTCTCTCTGGTTCGATTTAACTTTATTGTGCGAGACACCTTAAACTAAGTGAGCTTACAGTGCCTATAAACCGACGTATCTGTGTCAGTTATGTTCTTTCATGTGTGATTAGTTCCTTAGTTGTCGCATTGATCTTGATTTTGACTTGGTACTCTTTGATATTTGATAGTGCATACATTTTGATATGATTGAGGCATTCTATTTCATGATCTTAGCTCCAGAGTTATTCTTGTTTTCATATTATCCTTCCTCTAGCCCCGCTGAGCCTTTCTGACTATGTTTGATTGCTACCTACATTACAAGCCATTGACCTCATTTGATATTTTTCCTAAGCCTAGCTTGGGGGAGCGAGTATTAGTTTTGGTTTGGTTTGTATTGAATTGAAATGCTCTATTTGTGGTTTAAAAGGATGGAAAAGTATGTTTAGTGAGCTTTGAAATTGAATTGAAAGTTCGAAAAAAAAAAGTGAAAAATGAAATGAAAAAGAAGTGAAAAAAAAAAGTTGTGAATAAAGTGAAATAAAAAGGGTTATGATTGAATTTCTTGAGTGAATAAGGTTGTTGATTATATTTGGAGATTGTTGGTTGTTGCGTGGAGTTGTTGTGATCTTTCTTGGTCATGTTTTCAGTTATATGATGCTCCCCCTTCTTGGTTTTTCCACCACAATTCCCAAATTATTCCATACCTTTAACCTCTGCCCCATTACAACCCTTAAAAGTCCTCTTGATCATTGTGTATTGTATTGTTGAGTGTTAAGTGAGTCAAAAAGTCAAAGTTAAAGAGTATTTACTTCATCTGAGTCGACTTGATTAGGTTGAGTGTCATCATTTATCCTTTAAACACATGAGAGATTTGAGCGCACATGACTATAGTGAGGTTTGTCAGGTTTTGTTAAATCCAGCTTGGAAGAGATGGTATGTGGTATGATTGGAGAGTCGATTGCGATACATGACATGCTATGCGGCTTTGTTCGAGATTGTTTCGATACTTGGTCTGTGTGGTGATTATATCTCTTGTGTTTTCAGTTGAGTGTTTAGCCCTGTTGTAGTCCTATATTGTAGGTCGTCTTTCTTTTCCAATGTTTATGTCTTATTGCTTGGGGACAAGCAATGGTTTAGTTTGGGGGAGTTTGATAAGTCATATTTATATTTAGTTTTAAGGTGCATTTAGGTTGCATTTTATAGCATTTAGATTCATATTTAGGTTCATTATTGCATCATATTCTTAAGTTATGTTATTCTACTCCTATTCGGTATGTTTTCTTGTTTTTGATGAATTTCAGGTAATGAGAACATATTTGGAGTATATTTAGCTGAGCTTGAGGATTAGGAGCACTTGGAAATAAGCTACGATGCATAAGGATAGTATGGATATGTCTTAGTACGAGTTTGAGCGAAAACGAAGTGGAAAATCATTAGAAGAAATGTGAAAAAGGAGTCATGTATACTCTTCTGATCATAACTTTTGATGTGCTTCTTAGAATAAAGAAATTCCAGTTGGGTTGGAAACTAGACTTGAAGGGCTTTCCAACGGTAGGTCGCACATCCCAATCCGACTTCTGGTTTGAGAGATACAGCCTTCGCAAGTTGACGCAAACTCGCTGTTTTCCCGCCCGACCGGGCGAAATGAAATTTTCACAGGATGCAAGGCATGTTAGCCCGGTCAACCGGGCGAGAAAGGAGCCAAAATCGCTTGCGCGCCTGACCGGGCGGAATTCCTTCTTAGTCGTAGTTCTCTTAATCACCGTCGCCCGACCGGGCGGAATTTGCCCGGTCAACCGGGCGGTTTCTCGAGACGGGTTTATTTGCTTTTTTTTTAGCCGGTTTTGTAAAAACTATAAATAGGTCTTCTCTCTCTCCCCAAAAGGACCAATCTCTTTTCTGACGTTATATTTTGTATTCTTAGGTTTAGCTTTAGTTTCCTTCTTCCTTTTTTCTCTAGTTTTTCATGGCAAACCCTAGTTTCTCTTTTCTTCATTAATTCACGAGTTTATAATATTCATCTCTTTTCTTTCATTGATTTCTTTGATCATGCTTTTCTTTGTAGATTTAAATTTCTGTATTTATTTCATGATTGAGTAGTTTATATTCTAGGGTTTGGGAATCCATGTTTATATGCTATGATTCTTGATTGATATTTATTAATCGTTTGATTAATTATTGATATCTCTAATTGATTAGTGTTTTTATTGTTAATCTTGCAATCTGATCAATTGTCTGATTAAATATTGCTAATATTGAGTCATAGATCGAGAGATAGTTCTCTCTTTAGAGGCTAACCTACAATTAGCAAATCTGATTATGTTGAGCGACCGTACTGGCATATGTTGATTTGAGAGCGTTAAGGCCCGATCGTAGGATTAACATGTGCTCTAGATATCTGATTAATTGAATCATTGATGATATTTTGATAGAGTATAGTTATGAACATGGTGAACCATTGCCCTAAATCCTTTTTAGCTTGATTTTCGTAGTTTGATTAGTTTAGAACTTTAATTCATTATTCCCGATCTTGTTTAATTTCTCCATGCATTAGAAGCTAAATTAAAACAACCATCTCTCTGTGGATTCGACCCTACTTACCCTACTACATTGTTAGAAGGTTTTGCAGGAATTATTTTTGACAGGTGTACGACACCCTATCACTATCCCACCGGATGTTCTTATCTCAAAATAAATAAAACCATAAGTATCAACCATCTCAAAACCATTCGTCAAAAAGAGGAGAGAAGGGATGCCACCCGACCTTATACCCATGATTCATCAAAAACAATTCTTCAAAATTCCTCAAAATAGTAATTTACAAACTTACAACAAATGTCTCAAATAAATTCTTTGAACATCACTAAGCATCAACAATGATAATGAAATAGTTTTTACGGCACTAACAGTATCAATCAGAAATACATCATATCAAATAAGATCACCAACACAAGTAGAACATATATACAAGATCATACGAAAAATTAGGCTGCACTAGACTGTGCGCTCAGCGCCACACTGTGCGACTGGCGCACTAACCGAACTACGTCTGACGCATCAGCGTGCGTCTGACTCCACCACCAATCAACTCCCAGGCTTATTAAATCAATGAAACGTACACAACTAATCATTTTTACATAAACCAAACGTAAACATAATGATATCCAATAATAACCACAGTAAACTACTAAACACCAGCTTCCAAGAACATAAAATGTCACAAATTATTTCTGATTAACAAGCCCTTAAATAATTAAAAAGAATATCCACAAACTCATAACAAAAACTCAATAATAATTAGTAAACTAATAAAAACGAACAGTAAAATAACACAAAAATTATCATACTACCATTATGGCTCTAATGACATGGTACAAATTTTATTTCTAATTTTCGGACTCTAAAAGTATTTTTAAACGTTAATTTACAGAATACTTAATAAAGCCAATATAATAATTAAAAATATAAATAAACGCTCAAAAATTACCAAAAATTCACATAACATGCATAAACTCACTATAATACATAATATGCAAAGAAATCAATTTTTAGGCCTCCATAAATAATTTTCATGATTTATATACTGACAGACACGAAAATGCAAAAACAGATAAACCAATTAAATAAACCTGTAAACAGTAGGAAAAAATTATTTCAAGGCATGAAATACCGATAAAACATATAACATGCTTCACAAAAAATAATTTCAGCAATTATAATATTCGTTCACTATTTATTTTGCAAATAAGCCATAAACACATAAATTACCAAATAAATCGAATAAATAATAAAACTTAGACAAAAATTATTTTTCTGCATACAATATTCATACAGCATGCATTAAGTATGTTCACGTCAAATTTCATCAATAATTTCATTCAAAAAGTATTATAAACAATTCCTAACTTAAAAATCTAATACCGAATAATACCTTAATCACTATTGTTCTAAGATAACTACTAGTTACATGGATCGTCGAAGGTGAGCTGCAAATTACTGGAAAATCCCATTATAGGCGTGCACCCTTCTCCTTCTTCAAACCCCAAAGCACCACGTACAAGAAAGAGGCAAATAGAACAAGTCACGAACTATTGATGAAGAGTAGAAATGGAAAAATTTGAGAGAGAATGATGAAGGTGATGATGTCCGAATTTTTTATAATATGGCAGCAATGAAGTTCTGATTTTTAATCAGATTTTGGAGTGTTTAAAGGAATAAATAAAATAGGTTTATTAGGAGAAATGATGAGGGGGGTTATGAAGGTTACAAAATACAAAGAGTCATCAAAATAAAAAAAAATGAAAGAAGAAAAACTTCTCCCTTCTCCCTCCACATAGCCGGCTGTCCAAGCCCAACCACACCAAAATAATTTCGGCTCAAGTCACCAAGGATCCATGCAACAAAAGCCCGTCACGCGATGAATCGATAACTTCCTAAATCGCGCCTAAACTTTGAAAATATTTAATAATGAAAATAATTCCAATAAATTATATTATAAATATAAATATAATAGACACATTAGCACGCCATAGAAAAATAAAATTAATAATTCGGCTCCCAATATTATAAAAATAAAAATCATTAATTTAGAGAAAATAATAGTTTTAGGGAAAACTTTTGCGAAAAACTAGGAGCAAAATTATGGGTTGTTACAATCTCTCCTCCTTAAATAAAGTTTCGTCCATGAAACTTCAAAAACACACAAACAAGACAAGCACAAAAAGAATACCTGAAACGAATAGTTCCGGGTATTTCAGTCGCATCGACTCTTCGGTTTCCCAAGTAGCTTCTTCGTACTTTTGACTTCTCCAGAGTACTTTAATCAAGGGAATTATAACAGGGATCACAAGCGAAGGATCACTACTATACCAGCGCAACTGCGACACATGAAATACATCATGAACCTTCGACAGCTCTGGCGGCAAAGCCAAACGATATGCGACCTCCCCAATCCTTTCAAGAATTTCATAGGGACCTACGTACTTCGGACTCAACTTGCCCTTTTGACCAAACCGCATTACTCCCTTCATAGGAGAAACCTTCAGAAGCACCTTATCTCCCACCTCAAAGGAAATAGGTTTCCGACGCAAATCAGCATACGACTTATGCCTATCTTGAGCAGCCTTCATCTTCGCTTGAATTACTTTCACCTGCTCAACTGTATCCTGAATTAACTCCGGGCCCAAAATCAATAAGTCATTGATGTCGCTCCAACATTTAGGGCTACGACACTTCCTTCCATAGAGAGCCTCATACGAAGCCATTTGGATACTAGCTTGATAGCTGTTGTTATAAGAGAACTCCACCAGGCTAAGCGACTTGACCCAAGACTGTTGAAATTCCAAGCAGGAATAGGCAAAGGTTGCAACAAACCACCAGGCCTCTGATGCTCAATTTTCACCTTCTGACAGACCAAACACCTAGCTACGAACTCGGCAATCTCTCTCTTCATACAAGGCAGGGCCGGGGCTATGATTATCGGGGCCCTGTTCAAATTCTCAAATTTGGGCCCTTTACTTGTACTTAAATAACAATTTTTTCATCCTAAAAACATCAATAAACTATAATAATTAAGGATCAAACCATTAAAATTGAGTGTTAACCCCATCTCTTCAACTTCTAGTGTGAGTATTAATGTAAATTTTTTTCGGAGGTGATGATATTAATGGGAGTTAGATATTTAGAATTGGGAGTGGAGTAAACAATTTGAGTTTTGGAATATGGGAGTAGGGAAGAATGAGAATCTGGAGACTTGAACTTGGAAATTTTGACTAAGACTCTTTCAAGAGACAAAGCAATTAAACCTTGTCTCATAAATATAAATTCCCATTCCAGGTAAAAAAAAAGAAAAAAAAGCAAGGAAGAGAGACATAAAGATATAGGTTTACAGCTGTCACATGCTAAAACTGAAAATGGGCAGTTTTTGTAGAAAGAAAACGCTACTAAGATTCGAACTTGCCTTCTGCATGTCGAGGGAGCGCCCCATTTTGCCAACTGCTCCAGATCGTTTTTATTTTGAAATGCTGGAAGCGCTGATACTTATCTCATACATTGGGGCCCCTTTAATCACGGGCCCCTGCGCGATCGCAAACGCTGCGCAGGTCCAAAACCGCCTCTAATACTAGGCCACCAAAAACTAGCCTTCAGATCCTTATAAAGCTTGTCACCCCCAGGATGAATGAAATAAGGAGTACTATGAGCTTCCTCGAGAATCTTTCTCTTAAGCTCACCATCATTGGGCACACACCAACGCCCCATAAACCTCAAGCTATCATCAGCACATATCTTAAAATTCTCTGCACGACCTTGCATCTTTGCTTCACGGATCTTCTCCAGCTTCGGATCACCTTTTTGCTTGCTCCTTAACTCCTGGAACAACTCAGGCTCAGCACTCATGGAACCCAACAATGCAGACACATAGCCCCGAGGAACAACCTCGATATCAAGCTTGCGAAACTCTTCACACAATTCACGAGGCACCACCATAGCAGCGTTTAATGAATGCTTATTCTTGCGAATCAGAGCATCCGCTACTTTGTTCGCCTTACCCTCACGGTAATCCAGGGTCAGATCATAATCCTTCATCAATTCAAGCCACCTTCTCTGCCTCACGTTAAGATCTCTGAGTGAAGATGTACTTAAGGCTCTTGTGGTCAGTATACACCTTACACAGAACACCATACAGATAGTGTCACCCTATCTTTAGTGCAAACACCACATCCGCTAACTCCATATCATGGGTCGGGTATTTCCTCTCATGCACCTTCAGCTGCCTCGAACCATAGGCTATTACCTTCCCTTGTTGCATCAAAACACAACCCAGACCATTCTTCGATGCATCACTAAATACTTCATACCCAGCACCCTCAGATGGCAAGGTGAGAACGGGAGCAGAGGTCAAACTCTTTTTCAGCTTCTGAAATGCCCCTTCACAATCCTCAGACCAGAAGAACTTGCAGTCCTTGCGTATCAAACGAGTCAAAGGTTGAGCTATCTTGGAGAAATCTTGAACGAACCTCCTATAATAGCCTGCAAGACCCAGAAAACTCCGAACCTCGGTCACATTCTTAGGACTCTCCCACTCGACAACAACCTTGATCTTAGCAAGATCCACCTTAACTCCTTCCTTGCTGATTACATGACCTAGAAAAGCAACTTCCTTCAGCCAGAACTCGCACTTAGACAGCTTTGCGAACCACTTTTGCTTACGCAGAACATCCAACACCAGTCTCAAATGCTTCTCATGCTCCTTCTCATTCTTAGAGTAAACGAGAATATCATCGATAAACACGACCACACAAGTATCTAAGTACCATAGTTCGAAAATACGGTTTCGGTAACGGTCGCGGATACGATCACAGTTTCGTTGGAACGGAACGGATACGGTCATCACGGTCCGTGTCGCGGTTTTCTGAATTTTTTTTAATGTCTTTCTATGCTTTTTAAATAACTTTTTTTAAAAAATAATTAATATATTATTATTATTGAAAAGTAGTATGATACTAAAACTATATTTTATTAGAGGCATATCTACTATTACAAGATACTATACTTGATAGTGGAAAAAGAAAAAAAGGCAGTGGGTTGAGAGGGAAACTAAAAATAAAAAAGATAAAAAAAAGCAGACAAATAAGGGACGTGGGTGCAGCAAGTCAATCAAACAAGAAGTAAGAAGTAAGAAGAAAAAGATAAAAGAGGGCCCACTTGCCACTTTCCAATTAAATATAGTAGAAATCTTTCCCCTTCACTACTCAATAACAATAAAATATAAAAAATTCACACCAAAAAAATAAAATGAATCATCTCCCACTGTCAGTACTCATTTAATATAAACAGTTGTTCCCCACTTCATCTACTCCCCCACATTCCCGATTCCCAAATTCTGAGAAAAGAAGCTCTAAACCATGGCGGCATGGCCATGGCTTCCTCATCTAATCTTCTTCTTCTCTCTAACTTTTTCTCTACTCTTTAAATCAGAAAAATGCGTCTTAAAACGGAAAATGCGAGCGTTATTTCTTTGTCACGGTCGGTTCAAGCGAAACCGCGACCTTTTATAAAACACCGTTCTGTATCGGTCGAATTCGGTTCGCCAAAGTTGAAATCCGTTCCAACTCGGGCGAACCGAACCAACACGACCGTTTTTTAACACCATGCCAAGTACGCACGGAAAGAGCTATTCATTTAGTCCATGAAAATAGCAGGAGCATTCGTGAGACCAAATGGCATCACTTCAAATTCATAGTGCCCATACCTGGTGCAGAAAGCAGTCTTCGGAATATCCTCCTTCTTAACTGGGATTTGATGATATCCGGATCTCAGATCGATCTTGGAAAATACCCCAGCACCTTTCAATTGATCAAATAGATCTTCAATGCGAGGCAACATATTTTTTTTTTTGATCGTTACCTTATTCAACTCACGGTAATCGATGCACAGACGCATACTCCCGTCTTTCTTCTTGACAAACAGAACAGGAGCACCCCAAGGAGACACACTAGGCCTTATGAAGCCCTTATCTATCAACTCTTGCAATTGAGTATTCAACTCCCCGCACTGAGTCTTCAACTCTTGCAACTCGACGACGCCATTCTATACGGAGCCTTGGATATAGGAGCAGTACCCGGTACTAAATCAATGCAGAACTCCACATCTCTTTCAGGAGGAATACCTGGCAATTCTTCAGGAAATACATCAGGATTATCCCGAACTACCGGAATAGCTGATCTTCAGACGACAAATCCCTCACCATGAAAAGGTATACCACATCACCTTTTTGACGCATCTTCCGCATTCTCAGAGCGGACACCCACTTAACACCCTTCTTCACTACAACGCCAGAATAAGAAATCCTTTTACCCTTAGAATCTTGGAGCGCTACCTTTTGATCACGGCACTGAATGCAGGCATGATACTTCGATAACCAGTCAATTCCGAGGATCACATCAAACTCTGACATAGGAAACTCCTTAAGATCAGCTGGCAACTCAGAACCCATAATGCTGACAGGCACGCCCTTAAACTCAGAATGACAGGGATAATTCTCACCAAACGGAAGAGATATTAGGGACTTAATAGGAGATCTAGAGGAAAGATTATCTTTTCGAACGAAGGAACTAGCAACAAAAGATACCGTAGCACCAATATCGAACAGAACAAAAGCAGGGGTATTATTTACAAGAAAAGTACCAGAGATGGCATCAAGATGGACGTCGGCTTCAGCTTGCGTCATCACATAAATCCTGTTCTTCGGAGGAGCAGAAGAATCCAGCACAATAAGATGGAGCTCTAGGATTCTTAGAACACCAGAAAGACTTGTGCCCCACCTCCTTGCAATAGAAACAAACAATAGTCGATCCATCACAGTTCTTCCCTGGATGAGCAGCCTTACCACAGATTCGGCACTTGCTCGGATCAAAACTCGGACAATAACCAGATCCAAAACCCTATTGATAACCTTCTCGACCAGACGACTCATACCTCGGCTTCTTGGCCGGGAACTGAACATAGGTAGCAACAGGCTTCTTAGCAGCAACAACCTTAGCAGAATCCTCCTCTTTCAAAGAGGCATGAATACTCAGAGCTATCTCATAGGCTCCCTGGAAAGTCGAAGCACCCGAACTCAGAACACGGGTCCTCACCCTAGGATCCATTTACTTGATGTACCTTTTCACACGCTCAGCTTCAGTAGGTACAACTGTGGTAGCAAACCCGGACGACTCGTCGAACTTATCAGTGTACTCCTGCACACTCAAAGTACTAAAAAGACCCCGTCCTATATCTAATTGCATAGATTTAGTAATTGGAGCTTACCACTATTGAATAGGATAGTGATTGTAACACCCCGTCCTTCTACTACTAAGATACTAAACAATATCTAATCAAGATTTACTAAAAAGACGTTAGTGGAAATAACGTCAGGACAATTATGCAGCTCTAAAACAATAAATAAAGATAACCTCAAACCAAAGTTTCATAGCTTCCAAAAGAAATCTCAGAAAACATTATGATTCTAATAAAAAGGAACATCCCACATCATAATAAAACATAACATCATCCAAAACTACGAGACATGCAAGTCTCCCATTAAAACTCAAATAAAACTAAATGTCTTTGAGACCTAGCATAACATAGGACGCTCTATTGTCTGCATAGAACTCATATACCAAAAAGACTACCAGAAGCTTCCTCTCACTACCAACCCACACTCTGCTAGCCCAAGCAGTCACAAGTCTAGCAGTCATTTCCATCTGCAAGGATATATTAAATAATTCCACAGTCAGTGGGGAGTAACTAGCAATTCTTCCAGAACAAAAGAAATCAAAGCATGATTCAAAGCATATGATCATGATAACAATAACATGCATCCAAAACCATAAAGCTCACAAGTGATACAAGTGATAGTCAACATCAAGTAACCAAGATATAGTGAGTAAACCAACTCTAGAATACTTAAATAATAATAAAACAAAGGTACAACAAGTTATTGAGTCAGAAATTGAACGCCAGTGAATCGCAATTCACTTCCTAAGGTTTGTCAGATCGCAATCTCCAGGTCAGTCTACAGGCTTACGTTCCCCACTGCCTGTGTCTAAGAATGACCAAACTCCCAATGCAGGGTAGAACACGCAGAACTCCCTGACCTCTCGGACGACAACAATTAACCAATGTGTACCCCTAGTTCGCAAACCAGGTGGTTGGCATGCTCTTCACCGGGGACTACATCTATCCCACCGGATGTTCTTATCTCAAAATAATTAAAATCATAAGTATCAACCATCTCAAAACCATTTGTCAAAAAGAGGAGAGAAGGGATGCCACCCGGCCTTATACCCATGATTCATCAAAAACAATTCTTCAAAATTCCTCAAAATAGTAATTTACAAACTTACAACAAATGTCTCTAATAAGTACTTTGAACATCACTAAGCATCAACAATGATAATGAAATAGTTTTTACGGCACTAACAGTATCAATCAGAAATACATCATATCAAATAAGATCACCAACACAAGTAGAACATATATACAAGATCATACGAAAAATTAGGCTGCACCAGACTATGCGCTCGGCGCATGAGCTTGCTCTCAGCGCCACACTATGCGACTGGCGCACTAACCAAACTACGTCTGACACATCAGCGTGCGTCTGACTCCACCACCAATTAACTCCAAGGCTTAGTAAATCAATGAAACGTACACGACTAATCATATTTACATAAACCAAACGTAAACATAATGATACTCAATAATAACCACAGTAAACTACTAAACACCAGCTTCCAAGTACATAAAAGGTCACAAATTACGTCTGATTAACAAGCCCTTAAATAATTAAAAAGAATATCCCTAAACTCATAACAAAAACACAATAACAATTATTAAACTAATAAAAACGAACAGCAAAATAACACAAAAATTATCATACGACCATTATAGCTCTACTGACATAATAGAAATTTTATTTCTAATTTTCGGACTCTAAAAGTATTTTTGAACGTTAATTTACAGAATACTTAATAAAGCCAATATAATAATTAAAAATAGAAATAAACACCCAAACATTACCAAACATTCACATAACATGCATAAACTCACTATAATACATAATATGCAAATAAATAAATTTTTAGGCCTCCAGAAATAATTTTCACGATTTAGATACTGACACGAAAATGCAAAAACAGATAAACCAATTAAATAAACCTGTAAACAGTAGGAAACAATTATTCCAAGGCATGAAATACAGATAACACATATAACATGCTTCACGAAAAATAATTTCAGCAACTATTATATTCGTTCACTATTTATTTTGCAAATAAGCCATAAACGCATAAATTACCAAATAAATCGAATAAATACTAAAACTCAGACAAAAATTATTTTTCTGCATACAATATTCATACAGCATGCATCAAGTATGTTCACGTCAAATTTCATCAATAATTTCATTCAAAAAGTATTATAAACAAATCCTAGCGTAAAAATCTAATACCGAATAATACCCTAATCACTATTGTTCTAAGATAACTACTAGTTACCTGGATCGTCGGAGGTGAGCTGCAAATTACTGGAAAATCCCATTATAGGCGTGCACCCTTCTCCTTTGTCAAACCCCAAAGCACCACGTACAAGAAAGAGGCAAATAGAACAAGTCACGAACAATTGATGAAGAGTAGAAATGGAAAAATTTGAGAGAGAATGATGAAGGTGATGATGTCCGAATTTTTTAGAATATGGCAGAAATGAAGTTCTGATTTTTAATCAGATTTTGGAGTGTTTAAAGGAATAAATAAAATAGGTTTATTAGGAGAAATGATGAGGGAGGTTATGAAGGTTACAAAATACAAAGAGTCATCAAAATAAAAAAAAGAAATGAAAGAAGAAAAAATTCTCCCTTCTCCCTCCACATAGCCCGTCACGCTATGAATCGATAACTTCCTAAATCGCGCCTAAACTTTGAAAAATACTTAATAATGAATATAATTCCAATAAATTATATTATAAATATAAATATAATGGCCACATTAGCACGCCATAGAAAAATAAAATTAATAATTCGGCTCCCAATATTATAAAAATAAAAATCATTAATTTAGAGAAAATAATAGTTTTAGGGAAAACTTTTGCGAAAAACTAGGAGCAAAATTATGGGTTGTTACAATCTCCCCTCTTTAAATAAAGTTTCATCCTCGAAACTTCAGAAACACACAAACAAGACAAGCACACAAAGAATACCTGAAACGAATAGTTCCGGGTATTTCAGTCGCATCGACTCTTCGGTTTCCCAAGTAGCTTCTTCGTACTTTTGACTTCTCCAGAGTACTTTAACCAAGGGAATCGCCTTCCTTCTAAGAGCACGGTTCTGACGGTCCAATATACGAACAGGTCGCTCTTCAAAAGTCAAATTCAGCTCGACTGATACCGACTCAACAGGGATCACATGCGAAGGATCACTACGATACCTGCGCAACTGCGGCACATGAAATACATCATGAACCTTCGACAGCTCTGGCGGCAAAGCCAAACGATACACGACCTTCCCAATCCTTTCAAGAATTTCATAGGGACCTACGTACTTCGGACTCAATTTGCCCTTTTGACCAAACCGCATTACTCCCTTCATAGGAGAAACCTTCAGAAGCACCTTATCTCCCACCTCAAAGGAAATAGGTTTCCGACGCAAATCAGCATACGACTTCTGCCTATCTTTAGCAGCCTTCATCTTCGCTTGAATTACATTCACCTGCTCAACTGTATCCTGAATTAACTCTGGGCCCAAAATCAATGAGTCACTTATGTCGCTCCAACAAGTAGGACTACGACACTTCCTTCCATAGAGAGCCTCATACGGAGCCATTTAAATATGATAAGTGTGTTCCTAACGTACTTCATGAGCTCTTTTTGGTTTGGTTTGATCCTCTTTATACCCTTTTATTCCCTCTTTTTTCCTCATTTCTCTCTCTATTTCCTTCACTTGATCATTGTGACATTAACTAGATTTTCGGTCAATTTTGACTGGATTTCTAGTACATTTGCTTTCACCGTGTTTTCCTGTGCTTTGATTGCAGGTATGATCTTTTATAAGGTTAAGAGTTGAGAGATACGGTAATAGGCGGGAGTTTCGAGGAGTTTGCACGTGCGAAAGTGGAATAAAGGAAGCTTGAGTTGAGCTCCATGGTGTGCCCGCACCCTCTTAGCACTGCCCGCACACATTGGTGCGCCCGCACCTGGAACCGGTGCGCCCGCACCTCCCAGAGATTGGGCATCCTTATTATCAGTCAGTTAGGTGCGCCGCACCAGCTCAAAGGTGCGCTTGCACTATTTCCATGGTGCGCCCGCACTTCCCAGCGAAGATTGCCTATCTGATTCAGTGGCCTTGGTGCGCCAGCACCACCTGTTTCCGCGAGAAAATTGTAATTCTCGTGGGCATTAAAAACAATGGGTGTTATGTTTTTAAACTTATGCTTTATTCTATGTTTTAGAGAGTATAATTAGGGTTCATATTAGAGAAATAAACACTTAGTTTTTAATCAAGATTTGAGATTCGTAGATTATAGTTTGTGATTTCTACAACATTGAAGGTACTTTTATTCGATTTAATTTCAAAGTTTCAGTTTTTATTATCTCTTTTCATTGCTATTATTTGTTCTTCCCTTTTATCAGATCTACTTTATTATAGTTTCATAGTTGTTACTTTCATTAGATTAATTATCTCTTAATCATGTTTAGCCCTAGATTAGTCATAGATTTCATGTTTTATTGCTTAGAATCCATGATTAGTGAGTAGTTCCCTATCTAGGGTTAGGGTGAAAGTATGGATTAGAGTTTAAATGTTTTGTTAATGTGATTGTGATGATTTAAAGACTATGCATTGATCTTGGTGTTTGAGGCCTTAGGATAGATATTGATCACATTTGTGCTTTGGTATTTTGATTTCAAATGTTCTTAATTGAATTATGAATTCTTTTATCATCCCCATGAATCAACTTAATTTCTAGGCCAAGATATTGGGTAGAAATTAAGGGGATCCTATATTAGGGATTTTCCAAATTCATTGGATCTCTTAATCAATTGACTAAAGACCATTCGAGAGAGGATTTAGTTGATTGATTAAGCGATCATTCTCGAGAACCATTCGAGAGAGGACTCGGGTATTTTAGAGGAAAACTAAACCTTGCCTAATCGTCACATTTGATTCACAATCGCATTAATAAATGTTGTCCACTTTGATCCATACTAGTAACCTTAACTCTAGTGTCTTCCTTATTCATATTTTCATCTCATATTACTTGCTAGTACTTTGATAGTAGTTAGCCATTAGTTGATACTAAATCATTTTAAACCCCCAAAAACCCTTCAATTAAGTAATTTAGACTTGATAGACTTTAATTAATCCCATTTTCCCTGTGGATCGACCCTTGACTTGCCTTTACTACATTCTTAGTAATTGCTTGTTAGGTTTTATAAATATTGTTTGAAAAGCGATTTTTGGTGCCTTAATGACACACTAAAAACCTCTTATAAAAATGGCGCCGTTGCCGGGGACTGTGTGCTATTAATTGAAGTTTATTTTAGTTTAGCTTTGCTTAGTTGTTTTTTTTCCTTTTATTTTCTTTTTGACTGTGGTTGTTATTTGCTAATCCTCTACTTAGCTTTGTTGTGTTACATGAGAAGAAGAGCTCACGGTTCACCCACATTTCCTCTAGATCCAGAAATTGACCGTACCTTGTGAAAGCTTCGGAAAAATTTGGAAGATTTTTCTTTGGGTTCCGAACCATCTTCACCAGCCTCAAGTACAACAAGTGAAGTTCAGTCAGAAATGGGTGAAGCAAATCCACAACTCTTTAGGAATTTCGGAAATCCGGGTTCCTATATTCTTCAAGGTGGTATTCGACTCCCCACCACTACTACAAATTTCAGCATTCACCCTCAGTTCACTCGGATGGTGAAGGCAGAACAATTTTGTGGAGGGTCGGATGAAGATCCTTTGGACCATCTTGACAGGTTTCTTGAGATCTGTGCCATGATAACCACAAATGACGTCTCTCCAGACTACATCAAGATGCATTTGTTCCGGTCTTCTCTTACCGGAAAAGCAAAATCATGGCTCAAGAGTTTACCTGCTAACTCCCTCACTACATGGGAGGAAGTCACAATGGCCTTTTTGAAGAAATACTTCCCACGGTGGAAGACGGCAGACATAAGAAGGAAGATCTCCTCATTTGAGCAAGAGAACGATGAGACACTTGCGGAAGCTTGGGAGCGGTTCAAGGAGATGATCCGTTCATGCCCTCACCATGAGTTCACCAAGAATCTACTCATGCGATTCTTCTATGATGGCCTTGATCCTATATCACGTGCCAACCTTGATGCTGGAGCGGGAGGTCAACTTTCTAAGATCCCGCAAGATCAACTTGAGTCCACCATTGAAGAAGTAATTAAGAACTATTCATGGGGCGGACGTCGAAGAGGTGCTCAACCTAAGAAGAGTGGAAAGTTTGAATTAGATCCCATGGATCAAATTCAAGCTAAGATGGATCAACTTGACAAGAAGCTCTCTAAGATCAACCTTGCATCATCTAATCCATCACAGGTAAATTCTTTTTCTTGTGATATTTGTGGAAGTACTAATCATGATACATCTTATTGTGGAGGTACAAACTCGGAGCATGTGGCGGCAATAAACTCGAGAGGAGATGGTTACCAAGGAAACTAAGGGTATAGAAGCAATCAACAAGGAGGTTGGAAACAACCCCAACAAAACTACAATTAAGGCTTCAACCAACCTCAACAAGGATGGAATCAACCTCAACAAGGGTACAACCAAGCTCAACACCAAGGGTATGTGCAAGGGTATAACCCAAACTATAATCAAGGTGGTTCATCCTCACAAGGGTCTCATGTCTACCAAGCTCCACATCAAAGAGCCAATGCCCAAAAACCTCCCTCTAACCCTCCGTTCCCCAAACAAAACCCCGAACCCACTCCATCTCCCGATCCAACCTCTCTCCAAATTCTCCAACAACTTCAATCCATGAACCAAATTCTCCAAAACCATGAGCAAAAGTTTCAAGAGCTACAAGCCCACAATAAAATGCTTGAAACCCAGATTGCCCAAGTAGCCGAGAAAAACCCTTCTACTCCCACAAATCAACTTCCGGGCCAACCAATTCCTAACCCCAACCTCCACCAAGCCAAAGCCATTCATTTGAGGTCGGGAACAAGTTACGAGGGTCCCAAGATGCCAACTGAGGAGGTAGAGAAGGATGAAGAAGTTGAGGTTGTTGAGAAAGAAGTTGAAGTTGAGGAAGGTGAGAGAGAAGAGAATGTGGGAAGAGATGAGACACAAGTCCAAGTTGGTGATAAAGCGCCACTGCCATCATCTCCACCAACTAAGACCTATGTGCCTCCGGTTCCCTATCTTCAGCGGTTGGTCGAAAGAAAATTAAGTGACAAGTTCACCAAATTTCTCAATGTGATGAAGAGTCTTCAGATCAACATACCATTCCTTGAGGCTATGTCTCAAATGTCGGCGTATGCTAAATTTTTGAAGGAGATCCTCTCCAACAAACGGAAGCTTGAAGATGAGCTTATTACTTTGCCCTACCAAGTGAGTGCTCTTGTGCAACGTACTATGCCTAAGAAGCAAAGAGACCCCGGGAGTTTCACCTTACCGGTGAAGATAGGTGATCTAGAACCTAAGGGTGCATTGGCCGACTTAGGAGCAAGTGTGAGTTTGATGCCACTGTCTATTGCTAAGCACCTAAATTTTCCTCTTCATCCGACACGGAAAACTATTCAATTGGCAGACCGCACTGTGAGAGTCCCCCATGGTGAGTTGGAGGATGTACCAATTCAAGTTAGGCATGTATTTGTGCTTTGTGATTTTGTGGTAATGGATATGGAGGAAGATCCGGAGACTCCTCTTATTCTTGGAAGAGAAGCTCTAAAGACATTGGGAGCCGTAATCAATTGCAAAAATGATACTATCACGGTTAAGGTAGCCAATGAGCGGGTTGTATTTGAGTTCTCTAAGACTTTGAAGAGGCCTATGATAGAGAGAATTTGCCGGGTCAACCTAGTGGAGAATGAGATAGAGGATGCTGCGTGTGTAGTTCACACCGGGGACGAGTTGTATGCTTCTCTTACCGAAGCCCCGAGCTTGGACATGAAGAGGTGAAAGAATTCTCATTGTTTCTTGACACTACTATTGAGGAGACAAAAGATGAAGCATTTGAGGTTCTCGCGACATCCATTGACAAAGAGGAGTGTTTTAAGCCTCCTCCCAAGGTAGAGTTCAAACCCCTTCTCTTTTCTCTTAAATATGTTTTTCTTGATGATGCATGTACTTATCCAGTTATTGTCAATTCGAGTCTCGATGACATCTCTATATCAAAATTGATTGAGATACTACAAAAATATAAGGATGTCATTGGGTACTCGATAGATGACCTTAAGGGGATAAGCCCTTCTCTTGCTATGCATCGTATCCATCTCATCGATAGTAATGCCTCATCCATAGAGCATCAGAGAAGGCTTAATCCTAATCTCAAAGAGGTTGTAAAAAAAGAGATTATGAAATTGCGTGACGCGGGAATCATCTACGCTATCTCCGATAGCAAGTGGGCGAGCCCGATTCACGTGATTCCAAAAAAAGGAGGCATGACTATTGTTGAGAATGAGAAAGGAGAAACTATCTCAACTAGAACTGTTACTGGGTGGAGGGTTTGTATTGATTATCGGAAGTTAAACAAATCCACCCGCAAGGACCATTTCCCTCTCCCCTTCATCGACCAAATGTTGGAGAGGCTTGCTCGTCATTCACACTTTTGTTTTCTCGATGGTTATTCCGGATTCTTTCAAATCCCTATTCATCCGGATGACCAAGAGAAAACCACATTTACTTGTCCGTATGGGACATTCGCATATCGAAGGATGCCCTTTGGTTTGTGTAATGCCCCATCTACTTTCCAAAGGTGTATGACAACAATCTTCTCTGACATGCTAGAGGATTCTATTGAGGTGTTCATGGACGATTTTAGTGTGTGTGGTTCGTCTTTTGACACATGTCTGGTTAATCTTGAGTGTGTATTGAGAAGATGTCAAGAGACGAACCACGTCCTGAATTGGGAGAAGTGTCACTTTATGGTCGAGGAAGGCATTGTCCTTGGGCATAAAGTGTCAAAGAAGGGCATTAAAGTGGATCCGGCAAAGGTTTCGGTTATTGAGAAGCTTTCGCCACCGAACTCGGTGACAGGAGTTCGTGCTTTCCTTGGGCATGCGGGTTTTTACCGGCGTTTCATCAAGGATTTTTCTCAGATCGCCAAACCATTGACGAATCTGCTTCAAAAGGATGTAGATTTTGAGTTTGATCAGTCTTGTATTAAGGCTTTTGAAACTTTGAAAAAGGCCCTCACTTCTGCCCCCATTATGCAAGCTCCGGATTGGAGCTTGCCTTTTGAACTTATGTGTGATGCTAGTGACTTTGCAGTGGGCGTTGTTTTTGGGCAACACAAGGAAGGAAGGCTACATGTCATAGCATATGCAAGTAGGACCTTGGATGATGCTCAACGGAATTATGCAACTACGGAGAAGGAAATGTTGGCCGTAGTTTTTGCATTTGACAAATTCCGGTCTTACTTGACCTGCAATAAGGCTATTGTGTATACGGATCATTCTGCGGTCCGTTATTTGAGGAGTAAGAAAGATGCCAAGCCTCAGCTCATTAGGTGGGTGGTGCTTCTTCAAGAGTTTGATTTTGAGATGAAGGAGAAAAAGGGGACGGAGAATATGGTAGCTAATCACCTTTCTCGTCTCCCTCTTGATGAGAAGGTCTTGGATCCTGGCGAGACCCCTATTCAAGAAGATTTAAGAGAAGAAGCACTATTCGCCATTCTGAATAATGAGATTCCTTGGTTCGCGGACTATGCGAACTACTTGGCTTGTGGGATTGAACCTCACGGTTTCAATTCTCAACAACGGAAGCGATTTTTCAAGGAGGCTTCGAGGTTCTATTGTGATGACCCTCTCTTGTTTAAAAAGTGCGCCGATGGTGTTTTTAGAAGGTGTGTGCCCAATCATGAGATCAATTCGGTGTTGAATCATTGCCATACTTTGGCATGTGGAGGGCATGGTGGAGCAAGCAAAACTGTTGCTAAGGTGCTCCAATGTGGTATGTTTTGGCCATCATTGCAAAAAGATGCTCGTGAGTTTATTTTGTGCTGTGATAGATGTCAAAGGAGTGGCGGCATCACGAAGAGACATTAGATGCCTCAACAAAACAATATGGAGGTTGAGCCATTTGATGTATGTGGAGTTGACTTTATGGGCCCTTTTGTCCCTTCTTTGGGCAACATGTACATCCTTGTTGCGGTCGACTACGTAACTAAGTGGGTTGAAGCCATTGCCTCCCCCACCAATGACCACAAGGTTGTGACTAAACTCCTTAAGAAGATCATCTTCCCAAGGTTTGGGGTACCCCGAGTATTGATAAGTGATGGCGGTTCACATTTCGCCAAGAAGCAACTGGAGGCCCTCTTGAAGAAGTACGGGGTGAATCACAAAGTCGGACTTTCTTATCATCCCCAAACTCAAGGTCAAGTTGAAGTTTCTAACCGGGAAGTGAAGAACGTCCTTGAGAGTGTGGTAAATAAAACAAGGAAGGATTGGTCTTTGAAGCTAGATGATGCTCTTTGGGCTCTTCACACGGCTTTCAAGACGCCTATAGGATCCACTCCCTACCGCCTCGTGTATGGCAAGGCTTGTCAATTGCCGGTGGAACTCGAGTAAAAAGCTTGGTGGGCAATCATTGAGCTCAACATGAATCTTCACTTGGCGGGTGATGCTCGGAAAGAAAAGCTAGTTGAGCTTGAAGAACTCTGGTTCGATGCATATGAGAGCTCGAGACTGTACAAGGAGCAAACAAAGAAATGGCACGATCACCAGATTCAGCAAAGAGACTTCCGGGTTGGAGACAAAGTCTTGTTGTTTAACTCAAGGCAAAAGCTCTTCCTCGGAAAATTAAAGTCCAAGTGGCCGGGACCCTTCCAAGTGTTAAAGACTACTCCTTATGGAGCCTATGAGATTTTGGGCGACAATGGTCCGTTTTTGGTGAACGGTCAAAGATTGAAAATCTACCATGATAATCAAGTCATCGGTTCTGTTGGTTGCTTGATCCTTCGCTCGCCCGAGCGCTCCTCTTGAAGAACATATCCTTTTAGTCAAGCTAACGACTTAAAACAAGCGCTACGCGGGAGGCAACCCTTCTTCTTTTCCTTTTTCTATTTTCATTTTTAGTCTAGATTTTTGTTTTACCGACTAACCATGAGCATTCATTTGAGCTTGAGAGGTTTTGGCAGATGAAATGGTGCGACCGCACCATTCTGTCTGCAGTGGGTGAAAAGAAACAGAAACAATGGTGCGCCCGCACCGTTCAAAAAAAATTTCAGAAATTTTGAATGGTGCACCCGCACCAATCTGTTTGCAGTGGGTAAACAAAAACATAGACTTTGGTGCGCCCGCACCAAATTCCCCGCACAATTCAGCAGCTGGCAGGAAGTTTGGTGCTCCCGCACCAAATATAGGTGTGCCCGCACCAAACCCCGACAGCACCAAAACCGCGGTTCTTTTTTTTTTTTTTTTTTTGGGCACACAACACTCTTCCACTCTCATATTTCGAACTCTCTCTCACTCTCTCTCTCTCACTTCCACAACTATAGATCCGGCGAACTATGCGACTTCCGGCGACCTCCGACCACTTTCTCACCGGAAAAATCATCTATTTCCTCTCTACAACACTCAAGTGCATCAAATTTGGGGCTTTTGCAAGATTTGGATTTCTAGGGCTTCAAAATTGGGGATTTTCATCTCCAAGTTGGTAATCTCCTTCCAACCTCTTGTTTTTCATTGATAATCTTGTTATTTGGACTACAAGTTTGTTTTCTTTTTGATTGCATGCTTGTTTTTCTTCTAGCTTTGGTTTGTTCATGAATTTTGCCCAAATTTTTGATTGATGTTGTGATGAACTAGTTTAATTATTTGTTCTTTGTGGAAATTTCGTAGTCTATGAGATTTTTGTGAACTAAATTGAACTATTTGAAGTGATTTGTTGAGCAAGTATCGATAAACATGTTGTTGGATTGTGATTGTGTGAGTTGGGCAATTTTGTGAGTTTGATTGAGTTTTCGGATTAGAATCAAATTCTTGCTTGTTAGCAACTTCGTTGCTATTGATTGTGGGATTTATGTGCTGGTAGTTTTTTTTTTGGGATATTATCTCAGGTAACCCTGACTTATAGGCCTTTTTCCAATATAACCCTGACTTTGACAGCCCTGTCTCCGATAACCCTGAACTTGGTTTTTGTCATTAAACCGGACGGAATTTGTCACGACGTTAACTTGGTTTGACTTTTCTAAATACATCTCTTTCTCTCTCTTGTTCTTCATCTCTTGTCTCTCTTGTTCTTCATCTCTTCTCAAGCATTCATCAATTTTTCCCAAACCCATTTACCCAAAATCATAACAAAATCCAGATTTCCTCCAATGGGTGTTCATAGAAAACATAAAAAATAAAAAGCTGTAATTTGATATTTGAGCATAATGTAACAATCAAGCTAAGTAATTTGATAATATAGAGAAAAAATTGAAATTTTTTGGGTAAAAAAATGAAGGAAAACTAGAGCGATAATCAACCAACAAAATCTCATATTCGCCATTTTTAATTAAAATCGAACATCAATTCTTCCGCAGAGGAGAGAGAAAGGGGAGTAAAATCGAAGAATCGCGCCGCACCAGCAGCCTTCTGGCCGCAGAAACGCTGGCAGGCGTTGCCGCTGCTGCCCGGAGCTTGCCTCCCTTTCCTTGCTTCTGTTTTCACGTTGTTGCACCGAAACCCAATTCCGTTGCACGCCCCCCTGCTTCTGCCGCCGCCGCCGCCTTCTTCCGTGCGTTGCCGGACCTCAGGCATTATGCTGTCGTCCTCGCCGAAGCCCTTGCTTCCCTTCCCTGTCGTTGTTTTTCTTCGTTGCTCTTAGAAGTAGTTGTTATTTTGTCTTTCCTTTGCTTTCAGATTTTTTAAAGTGATATAAATTCAAGCCTCAAGCCCAATTATGCCTTTAATGATTAGATTAAATTAGGCCGAATGGAAGTGGTAAGAGTAATGTCATTTCTAAGAGATTATTGATGTGGTTTTTTTTTGTTATCTTTGTGAACTTTCTTTTTGTTCTAGTTTTGGAGTAGTGGTTGGATGATGGTGGTTTTAAAGATTAAAGAGATTTACCTAAGTTGAAGAGAGAGAAAGTGGTGGAAACCATTGATGAATGCTTGAGAAGAGATGAAGAACAAGAGAGAGAAGAGATGAAGAACAAGAGAGAGAAAGAGATGAATTTAGCAAAAATCAAACCAAGTTAACGCCGTGACAAATTCCGTCAAGTTTAATGACAAAAATCAAGTTCAGGGTTATCGGAGACAGGGCTGCCAAAGTCAGGGTTATATTGGAAAAAGGCCTATAAGTCAGGGTTATCTGAGATAATATCCCTTTTTTTTCTTTTTAGGTTTTTGTGTGTTATTAGTGTGGTGATTTGTTTGACCAAAGGTTTTGAAGAGTCTCTCTGTTACGGCCACGCCCCTTGTTTTTCCCCGTTTCAAAGTAAATCTTTTTCACATTGTTTTTAAAACAACACCATGGGAAAAAAAAGTGGCGAAGGATCCTCCTCCAGGGCTAAGAGAGCTAAAACAGGGTCCTCCTCGCAAGGACCCTCTTCTAGCTCTAATCCCCCTCCTATCTACCCTCTCAAATTCTCAAATGCTGCACACCGTCAAATTTTTACTCAGCTCTTGAACCGAACTCTGCGACCCACGAAGTTCTATGACTCTGGTACCTGCCAGCACCTTAAAATCGACACGATACTAAGGGAGATGGCAGGAAATCTGGGGTTGTCGAACTTCCTTCAAGTTCGGGAACCTACTTATGACCAACTAACTCTTGAGTTCTTGAGTTCGTTGAACATAAGTAGGGAGCAAGAATCCGGTGCTCTGACTATTCAAGCTCGTCTATTTAATCAAGTCAGAACACTGTCTTTTGACGAGTTATGTGAAGCATTTGGGACGGACTCTACTGCCCCATGTGATGCCCCCTATTTAATAATTTGGGAAGGTTACAATGAACAAGAGTGGTGGGCCAAGATCACTGATGGCACCACTCGGTTTCGGACGAACTCGTCCAAGGCTTCTGAGATTATCCATCCTGCTCTCCGCTACTTCCATAGGATGTTGGTTTACACCTTATTTCCTAAGCAAGAAGTCGGGCAATTGATAAAGGAAGAGCTGTTGGTTTTATGGTTGGCCACTGATGGGGCCCACCATAACGCCCGAATCAACTTTGCAGCTATCTTCCTTAATCGATTGCAAGAGATTAGGGGGGGTACTACGCTAGCTGGGGAGATCATTTGTGGTGGAATGATCACCCGGCTAGCGTCTTACCTCTCGTTGGACGATGACCTGGCCCGCTTAGAAGAAAGCGTGCCAACTGTTGGTCAGTCCAACTTATTGGATGGTGCGGCCCTTCAGCAGATGAAATTTCTGCGTGGTTTTTTGAAGACCAGTTGCATTTGGCTAGTGGGAGGGAGACCTACTTGTTATATGGACACCGAGTTCATTTGGAACCCCACTTTGGCCCGATCAGAACCGATGGCGGGTTCCCCATTTCCCCTATTGACCCAGCTCATTGCGCTGATATGACCTACCTTCAGTCCACCACTGTGGAGAGGGTACCGAGGGTTCCAAGGTCCGAGCACCGCATTCCCGTGAGTGATGCAGCCGAGACCTCTTCCTCCCAGTCCTTTGATATGGCCTCCGTCATGGCGGCCATAACCCAGATGCAGGCCACTCAAGCGGCCAACCACCGTGCGGTCACTGCTACCCTTGATGGTATCCGCACCGACCTTGACCATGTGTCTCGAGTGGCTTGGCGAACTCATCTCGCCATTGTTCACTCCGGACATGAGGCTCCCTTCCCTAACCACCCCTTCTACCAGCCTGCTTTTGACCCTCGTGACGGGCCATTCGAGGAGGTACCTTTCCGCCCCTTCCCCCACTACCCGTCTTACTATCCAGACGCGTATCCAGACGCGTTTTTCCCTTCTAACCCCCCTCCTGATGGGGGCAATGATGGGAACTCTTAGGTGCTCTTGTTGACCCCCTCCCACTTTTTGCAACTGTGAGCGCGGAGTTTCGCTTAAGCGTGGGGGCCCTTGCATGCATGCCTATGTTTTTGGGAGTTTGGGGTCTTAGGTGGTTATTTAGTCGGGGTTCTATTGGTTGTGGGTTTGACTTGGTGATTGGTTATTCTTCTTGTTTTTTACCCCTGTTTCATCCAGATCACCCTTGTATAGCTTGTTTTTGATAGTTTAGTATTAGCTTAGTTTTTAGAAGTTTGTTTTTGGTATTTTTGCTTTGCATAAAAAAAAAACAAAAAAAAAAGTTGCTTTTAGGGAAGCTTAGTTGCATGTATGATTTGTGGCTAAGAGTGTTCATAACTTGATTGGAAGACCTTCTTTGCATTTGACTTGATGATTTTGGAAGCCTCGTTGTGACGTTAGATGATCTTTGAGATCGGTGACTTTTGGTAGAGTCTCTTTGAAACTAGGTGAGTTGGTTGATTGGATTGCCTTGTCCCTTGTGCGGTGAACCCCGAAGAAGGGCCAAGAACCTTGTAAGACTCATCTACAACCCTCACCATTGATCGCCTAACTTGTGACTTGCATTTTAGCTCCCCAAGATTGCATAAGACCGAGCCTATAGAAGAATGATTTAGGGCGTTTCTTTTTGTTAGAAATAGGAGCTCAAAAGCCAAAAAGCTTTTATACCTGCATAATTGTCCGCTTCTCAACCCATTTGAGCTTTTCTATCCTATTTTTGCTTAACCCTCATAATAAGCCATGGCCAAACTTTCCCTAAAGTGGAGTTCATGTCTAGTTTGTTTGGAGTTGAGTTATTTTGATACTAAGTCTTTGGTTGAAAGTGAATTAATGTGCGTGTATAATTGCAAAAGTTGAGGAAAATTGTGAGAAAGGAAAGACAAAGGAAAAAAAGAAAGAAAGAATGCTCTTAGTGCTTCATTTGGATTTCTATTGAAAATAAAGAAAGAGCAAATTTATGTGTTCAAAAAGTGAAAATCAATGTTCCAAAAATTAAAATCAAAGTGATAATCAAAGATGTGCGAGATTTCGATTTGAGTTGGTGTTTGGACTAGCTTGGGGGAGTTTTTACCCCCTATTGTGTACTCCACTTTACCCTTTTTGCACCACATTCCTAAATTGTTATCCACACCCTTTAACCTAGCCCCGTTATAACCTAAACAAAGTCCTTTTTGACTTCTAGATTGGACTTGGTCAATTAGTAGTGACAGGTGAGATTTTGTGCAAGTCATGATGAGGGTCATCAAAATGTGGTAGAGGCGAGCTATTATGGTTGAGCATCCCTAGGGGGTCAAACTCGGGACTTGGAAGTGGAGAAGAGTGAGAAATCACTTTTGGAAAGCCTATTTTCAAGGGGACTCGGTTGATCGGTGGATTAGATCCCTTAAGTCACTCTTGTGCTTCCTAATCATCTTCACTCTTGTGTTTGTTTGGTCTTCTAAATCTTATTATGAACTCATTTAGCTTGCATGTCATATTTGTAGCGTTGCTTTTAGAGCATCTAGATTAGTGTTGCATGATTTTTCTTTTTCCTCTTTTTCACCTCCTCTTTTCTTTCTTTCTCATTCTTGGTTTACTTGAAGACAAGCAAAATGCTAAGCTTGGGGGAGTTTGATAAGTGTGTTTCTAACGTACTTTATGAGCTCTTTTTGGTTTGGTTTGATCCTCTTTATACCCTTTTCTTCCCTCTTTCTTCCTCTTTTCTCTCTCTATTTCCTTCACTTGATCATTGTTGATCATTGTGACATTTCGCTAGATTTTCGGTCAATTTTGACTGGATTTCTAGTACATTTGCTTTCACCGTGTTTTCCCGTGCTTTGATTGCAGGTATGATCTTTTATAAGGTCAAGAGTTGAGAGATACGGTAATAGGCGGGAGTTTCGAGGAGTTTGCACGCGCGAAAGTGGAATAAAGGAAGCTTGAGTTGAGCTCCATGGTGTGCCCGCACCCTCTTAGCACTGCCCGCACACATTGGTGCGCCCGCACCGCCCACAAATTGGGCATCCTTATTATCAGTCAGTTAGGTGCGCCCGCACCAGCTCAGAGGTGCGCCCGCACTATTTCCATGGTGCGCCCGCACCTTCCCAGCGAAGATTGGCCATCTGATTCAGTGGCCTTGGTGCGCCCGCACCAATTTCATGGTGCGCCCGCACCACCTGTTTCCGCGAGAAAATTGTAATTCTGGTGGGCATTAAAAACAATGGGTGTTATGTTTTTAAACTTATGCTTTATTCTATGTTTTAGAGAGTATTATTAGGGTTCATATTAGAGAGATAGACACTTAGTTTTTTTATCAAGATTTGAGATTCGTAGATTATAGTTTGTGATTTCTACAACATTGAAGGTACTTTTATTCGATTTAATTTCAAAGTTTCCGTTTTTATTATCTCTTTTCATTGCTATTATTTGTTCTTCCCTTTTATTAGATCTACTTTATTATAGTTTCATAGTTGTTACTTTCATTAGATTAATTATCTCTTAATCATGTTTAGCCCTAGATTAGTCATAGATTTCATGTTTTATTGCTTTTAATCCATGATTAGTGAGTAGTTCCGTATCTAGGGTTAGGGTGAAAGTATAGATTAGAGTTTAAATGTTTTGTTAATAATGTGATTGTAATGATTTAAAGACGTTTATGCATTGATCTTGGTGTTTTGAGGCCTTAGGATAGATATTGATCACATTTGTGCTTTGGTATTTTGATTTCAAATGTTCTTAATTGAATTATGAATTCTTTTATCATCCCCATGAATCAACTTAATTTCTAGGCCAAGATATTGGGTAGAAATTAAGGGGATCCTATATTAGGGGTTTTCCAAATTCATTGCATCTCTTAATCAATTGACTAAAGACCATTCGAGAGAGGATTTAGTTGGTTGATTAAGCGGTCATTCTCGAGGACCATTCGAGAGAGGACTCGGGTATTTTAGAGGAAAACTAAACCTTGCCTAATCGTGACATTTGATTCACAATTGCATTAACAAACGTTGTCCACTTTGATCCATACTAGTAACCTTAACTCTAGTGTCTTCCTTATTCATATTTTCATCTCATATTACTTGCTAGTACTTTGATAGTAGTTAGCCATTAGTTGATACTAAATCATTTTAAACCCCCAAAAACCCTTCAATTAAGTAATTTAGACTTGATAGACTTTAATTAATCCCATTTTCCCTGTGGATCGACCCTTGACTTGCCTTTACTACGTTCTTAGTAATTGCTTGTTAGGTTTTATAAATATTGTTTGAAAAGCGATTTTTGGTGCCTTAACGACACACTAAAAACCTCTTATCAGAATACTAGCTTGATAGATGTTGTTATAAGAGAACTCCACCAGGCTAAGCGACTTGACCCAAGACTGTTGAAATTCCAAGCAGGAATAGGCAAAGGTTGCAACAAACCACCAGGCCTCTAATGCTCAATTTTCACCTTCTAACAGACCAAACACCTAACTATGAACTCGGCAATCTCTCTCTTCATACTAGGTAGGGCCGGGGTTATGATTATCGGGGACCTGTTCAAATTCTCAAATTTGGGCCCTTTACTCGTACTTAAATAACAATTTTTTCATCCTAAAAACATCAATAAACTATAATAATTAAGGATCAAACCATTAAAATTGAGTGTTAACCCCATCTCTTCAACTTCTATTGTGAGTATTAATGTAAATTTTTTTCGGAGGTGATGATATTAATGGGAGTTAGATATTTAGAATTTGGAGTGGAGTAAACAATTTGAGTTTTGGAATATGGGAGTAAGGAAGAATGAGAATCTGGAGACTTGAACTTGGAAATTTTGACTAAGACTCTTTCAAGAGACAAAGCAATTAAACCTTGTCTCATAAATATAAATGCCCATTCTAGGTAAAAAAAACAGAAAAAAGCAAGGAAGAGAGACATAGAGATATAGGTTTACAACTGTCACATGCTAAAACTGAAAATGGGCAATTTTTGTAGAAAGAAAACGCTACTAAGATTCGAACATGCCTTCTGCATGTCGAGGGAGCGCCCCATTTTGCCAACTGCTCCAGATCGTTTTTATTTTGAAATGCTGGAAGCGCTGATACTTATCTCATATTTTCGGTCCCCTTTAATCTCGGGGCCCTGCGCGATCGCAAACGCTGCGCAGGTCCAAAACCGCCTCTGATACTAGGCCACCAAAAATTAACCTTCAGATCCTTATAATGCTTGTCACCCCCAGGATGAACGAAATAAGGAGTACTATGAGCTTCCTCGAGAATCTTTATCATAAGCTCACCATCATTGGGCACACACCAACGCCCCATAAACCTCAAGCTATCATCAGCACATATCTTAAAGTTCTCTGCACGACCTTGCATCTTTGCTTCACGGATCTTCTCCAGCTTCGGATCACCTTTTTGCTTGCTCCTTAACTCCTGGAACAACTCAGGCTCAGCACTCATGGAACCCAACAACGCAGACACATAACCCTGAGGAACAACCTCGATATCAAGCTTGCGAAACTCTTCACACAATTCACGAGGCACCACCATAGCAGCGTTTAATGAATGCTTATTCTTGCGACTCAGAGCATCCGCTACTTTGTTCGCCTTACCCTCACAGTAATCCAGGGTCAGATCATAATCCTTGATCAATTCAAGCCACCTTCTTTGCCTCATGTTAAGATCTCTGAGTGAAGATGTACTTTAGGCTCTTGTGGTCAGTATACACCTTACACGGAACACCATACAGATAGTGTCGCCATATCTTTAGTGCAAACACCACATCCGCTAACTCCATATCATGGGTCGGGTAATTCCTCTCATGCACCTTCAGCTGCCTCAGATCATAGGTTATTACCTTCCCTTGTTGCATCAAAACACAACCCAGACCATTCTTCGATGCATCACTGAATACTTCATACCCAACACCCTCAGATGGCAAGGTGAGAACGGGAACAGAGGTCAAACCCTTTTTCAGCTTCTGAAATGCCCCTTCACAATCCTCAGACCAGACGAACTTGCAGTCCTTGCGTATCAAGCGAGTCAGAGGTTGAGCTATCTTGGAGAAATCTTGAACGAACCTCCTATAATAGCCAGCAAGACCCAGAAAACTCTGAACCTCGGTCACATTCTTAGGACTCTCCCACTCGACAACAACCTTGATCTTAGCAGGATCCACCTTAACTCCTTCCTTGCTGATTACATGCCCTAGAAAAGCAACTTCCTTCAGCCAGAACTCGCACTTAGACAGCTTTGCGAACCACTTTTGCTTGCGCAGAACATCCAACACCAGTCTCAAATGCTTCTCATGCTCCTTCTCATCCTTAGAGTAAACGAGAATATTATCGATAAACACGACCACACAAGTATCCAAGTACTCGTGGAAAGAGCGATTCATTTGATCCATGAAAATAGCAGGAGCATTCGTGAGACCAAATGGCATCACTTCAAATTCATAGTGCCCATACCTGGTGCGGAAAGCAGTCTTCGGAATATCCTCTTTCTTAACGGGGATTTGATGATATCTGGATCTAAGATCGATCTTGGAAAATACCCCAGCACCTTTCAATTGATCAAATAGATCTTCAATGCGAGGCAACGGATATTTTTCTTGATCGTTACCTTATTCAGCTCACGGTAATCGATGCACAGACGCATACTCCCGTCTTTCTTCTTGACAAACAGAACAGGAGCACCCCAAGGAGACACACTAGGCCTTATGAAGCCCTTATCTATCAACTCTTACAATTGAGTCTTCAACTCTTGCAATTGAGTCTTTAAGTCTTGCAATTCAGACGTTGCCATTCTATACGGAGCCTTGGATATAGGAGCAGTACCCGGTACTAAATCAATGCAGAACTCCACATCTCTTTCAGGAGGAATACCTGGCAATTCTTCAAGAAATACATCAGGATAATCCCGAACTACCGGAATAGCTGATCTTCAGACGACAAATCCCTCACCATGAAAAGGTATACCATATCACCTTTTTGACGCATCTTCCGCATTCTCAGAGCAGACACCCACTTAACACCCTTCTTCACTACAACGCCGGAATAAGAGATCCTTTTACCCTTAGAATCTTGGAGCACCACCTTCTGATCACGACACTGAATGCAGGCATAATACTTTGATAACCAGTCTATTCCGAGGATCACATCAAACTCTGACATAGGAAACTCCTTAAGATCAGCTGGTAACTCAGAACCCTTAATGCTGCCAGGCATGCCCTTAAACTCAGAATGACCGGGATAATTCTCACCAGATGAAAGAGATATTAGGGACTTAACAGGAGATCTAGAGGAAAGATTAGCTTTTCGAATGAAGGAACTAGCAACAAAAGATACCGTAGCACCAATATCGAACAGAACAAAAGCATGGGTATTATTTACAAGAAAAGTATCAGAGATGGCATCAGGATGGACGTCGGCTTCAGCTTGCGTCATCACATAAATCCTGTTCTTCGGAGGAGCAGAAGAATCAACTGGTTTAGCAGGACCAGCAAAATAAGATGGAGCTCTAGGATTCTTAGAACACCAGAAAGACTTGTGCCCCACCTCCTTGCAATAGAAACAAACAACAGTCGATCCATCTTAGTTCTTCCCTGGATGAGCAGCCTTACCATAGATTCGGCACTTGCTCGGATCAAAACTCGGACAATAACCAAATCCAGAACCCTGTGGATAACCTCCTCGACCAGACGGCTCATACCTCGGCTTCTTGGCTGGGAACTGAACATAGGTAGCAGCAGGCTTCTTAGCAGGAACAACCTTAGCAGAATCCTCCTCTTTCAAAGAGGCATGAATACTCAGAGATATCTCATAGGCTCCCTGGAAAGTCGAAGCACCCGAACTCAGAACACGGGTGCTCACCCTAGGATCCATTTTCTTGATGTACCTTTTCACACGCTCAGCTTCAATAGGTACAACTGTGGTAGCAAACCTGGACATCTCGGTGAACTTATCAGTGTACTCCTGCATACTCAAAGTACCCTGAGACAGAGTTAAGAACTCTTCTTGCTTCTGCCAACGGAGCTCATCAGGATAAAACCTCTCTTTCAGCTTAACACGAAACTCATCCCATCCAAAACCCGGTTAGCCATGCAGCTTGCACGAACAGTGCTCCACCAGTTATCAGCTTCCAGCTTCAGATAGTAGGTACCAATAGACACCATTTCAGCAGCAGGGCAACAAGTAGCAGCAAACAGTTTCTCCATCTCTCTTGTCCACCCTTCTAGCACAACAGGGTCAGAAGTCCCGTCAAAAGTAGCCGGACGATGACGGTCAAATTGATCAAAGACAGATTGCCCATTAGACGGAGCAGTAGACCGATTAGCCATAGCTATGATAGCTTTCTCAAGTGCTTGGTGCCTTTTCTGGGCAGCCTCCTTTCTAGCACTAGACAAACCTCGAGGCGGCATTCTACAAACACAAATTAAACATTCATTACTTAACACATTATTAGTTGTAAATAACAACTTATCACATCAAAGTAAGAAAATTATTTTCCCGTGGTTTCCTACCCAAGTAACCCTCTCACCATTACTTTTCTTGAAGCCTAAGATTCTAATGATCCTAATTACTTCAACTACACATTTCCCGGGAGTTTCTTAGTGACTAAGTAAGGGTCTCGCGTAACTTTGCTCTGATACCAACTGTAACACCCCGTCCTTCTACTACTAAGATACTAAACAATATCTAATCAAGATTTACTAAAAAGACGTTAGCGGAAATAACGTTAGGACGGTTATGCTACTCTAAAACAATAAATAAAGATAACCTCAAACCAAAGTTTCATAGCTTCCAAAAGAAATATCTGAAAACATTATGATTCTAATAAAAAAGAAACATCCCAAATCATAATAAAACATAACATCATCCAAAACTACGAGACATGCAAGTCTCCCATTAAAAATCAAATAAAACTAAATGTCTTTGAGACCTAGCATAACATAGGACTCTCTATTGTCTGCATAGAACTCATCTACTAAAAAGACTACCAGAAGCTTCCTCTCACTACCAACCCATACTCTGCTAGCCCAAGCAGTCACAAGTCTTGCAGTCATTTCCATCTGCAAGGATATATTAAATAATTCCACAGTCAGTGGGGAGTAACTAGCAGTTCTCCCAGAACAAAAGAAATCAAAGCATGATTCAGACATAGATTAATAAGAAAGGAAAGCATACGATCATGATAACAATAACATGCATCCAAAACCATAAAGCTCACAAGTGATACAAGTGATAGTCAACATCAAGTAACCAAGATATAGTGAGTAAACCAACTCTAGAATACTTAAATAATAATAAAACAAAAGTACAACAAGTTATTGAGTCAGAAACCGAACGTCAGTGAATCGCAATTCACTTCCTAAGGTTTGTCAGATCGCAATCTCCAGGTCAGTCTATGGGCTTACGTTCCCCACTGCTTGTGTCTAAGAATGGCCGAACTCCCGATGCAGGGTAGAGCACGCAGAAATCACTAACCTCTCGGACGACAACAATTAACCCAGGTGTACCCCTAGTTCGCAAACCATGGTGGTTGTCATGTTCTTCACCGGGGACTACATCTATCCCACCGGATGTTCTTATCTCAAAATAAATAAAATCATAAGTATCAACCATCTCAAAACCATTCGTCAAAAAGAGGAGAGAAGGGATGCCACCCGGCCTTATACCCATGATTCATTAAAAACAATTCTTCAAAATTCCTCAAAATAGTAATTTACAACCTTACAACAAATGTCTCAAATAAATACTTTGAACATCACTAAGCATCAACAATGATAATGAAATAGTTTTTACGGCACTAACAGTATCAATCAGAAATACATCATATCAAATAAGATCACCAACACAAGTAGAACATATATACAAGATCATACGAAAAATTAGACTGCGCCAGACTATGCGCTCGGCGCATGAGCTTGCGCTCAGCGCCACACTGTGCGACTGGCGCACTAACCAAACTACGTCTAACTCCACCACCAATTAACTCCAAGGCTTATTAAATCAATGAAACGTACACGACTAATCATTTTTACATAAACCAAACGTAAACATAATGATACTCAATAATAACCACAGTAAACTACTAAACACCAGCTTCCAAGAACATAAAAGGTCACAAATTATTTCTGATTAACAAGCCCTTAAATAATTAAAAAGAATATCCACAAACTCATAACAAAAACACAATAATAATTATTAAACTAACAAAAACGAACATTAAAATAACACAAAAATTATCATACAACCATTATGGCTCTACTGACATGGTACAAATTTTATTTCTAATTTTCGGACTCTAAAATTATCTTTAAACGTTAATTTACAGAATACTTAATAATGTCAATATAATAACTAAAAATAGAAATAAACGCCCAAAAATTAACAAAAATTCACATAACATGCATAAACTCACGGTAATACATAATATGCAAATAAATGAATTTTTCGGCCTCCAGAAATAATGTTCACGATTTATATACTGACAGACACGAAAATGCAAAAACATATAAACCAATTAAATAAACCTGTAAACAGTAGGAAACAATTATTCCAAGGCATGAAATACATATAACACATATAACATGCTTTACAAAAAATAATTACAGCAATTATAACATTCGTTCACTATTTATTTTGCAAATAAGCCATAAACGTATAAACTACCAAATAAATCGAATAAATACTAAAACTCAGACAAAAATTATTTTTCTGCATACAATATTCATACATCATGCATCAAGTATGTTCACGTCAAATTTCATCAATAATTTCATTCAAAAAGTATTTTAAACAATTCCTAGCGTAAAAATCTAATACCGAATAATACCCTAATCACTATTGTTCTAAGATAACTACTAGTTATCTGGATCGTCGGAGGTGAGCTAAAAATTACTGGAAAATCCTGTTATAGGCGTGCACCCTTCTCCTTCTTCAAACCCCAAAGCACCACGTACAAGAAAGAGGCAAATAGAACAAGGCATGAACAATTGATGAAGAGTAGAAATGGAAAAATTTGAGAGAGAATGATGAAGGTGATGATGTCCTAATTTTTTAGAATATGGCAGCAATGAAGTTCTGATTTTTAATCAGAATTTGGAGTGTTTAAAGGAATAAATAAAATAGGTTTATTATGAGAAATGATGAGGGGGGTTATGAAGGTTACAAAATACAAAGAGTCATCAAAGTAAAAAAAAATGAAAGAAGAAAAACTTCTCCCTTCTCCCTCCACATAGCCGGATGTCCAAGCCCAACCACACCAAAATAATTTCGGCCCAAGTCACCAAGGATCCATGCAACAAAAGCCCGTCACGCGATAAATCGATAATTTCCTAAATCGCGCCAAAACTTTGAAAATACTTAATAATGAAAATAATTCCAATAAATTATATTATAAATATAAATAGAATAGACACATTAGCACGCCATAGAAAAATAAAAATAATAATTCGGCTCCTAATATTATAAAAATAAAAATCATTAATTTAGAGAAAATAATAGTTTTAGGGAAAACTTTTTGCGAAAAACTAGGAGCAAAATTATGGGTTGTTATAGTGATAGTTTCAAAATGGTTAAAGAAAGGCTAGGGTTTTTTTTAAGGAGAGTAACAGAGAGGGATGACTATGTGCATCTATCTACTTCGACAAATTTAGACCATTTCACTGTGTGTTTTGTGTAGGGCTGCTTTTGGCTTCTTAATTCTGTTTTTTGCGCCAAATGTCGCCCTAGCTTGAGTTAAAATTTTAGCCGTTTTTTCACCAAGTACCCCCGAGTTTTCAAAAAATTCACGTGGTACCTTCCAACTTTTCAAAATACAGGGGGTACCCCTAAGTTTCATAATAATTCACGTGGTACCCTTAAATACCCTTAATGACTAACGATTAACCCTAATTTTCTATTTTAAACCCCAATTAACCTCTAATACTAGCCTAATCCTAACCCCTAACCCTAACCCTAAACCCTAAACCTAACCCTAACCACCCCTCCCCTACCCTCCCACCCCCTACAGCCTCCCCCACCCTTCCCCCACCCGTACCCCCCCCTCCCCCACCCCTTCGACACCCCGTCCCCACCCCACCCTCCCCCACCCCTTCGACACCCGTCCCCACCCCACCCTCCCCACCCCCCATCTTCCGTCGCCCCCCCCCTCACCCCGTCGAATTAACGCCCCCAAATCCGCGGCCCGGTTCGCGTATGTTAGCCCCTGTTCACGTCTGCATCCCGGTTCGTGAATTCCGCAATCGACGGGGGTGGGGGGGATGGGGTCCGCAATCGACGGGGGTGGGGAATGGGCGCGTAAATTCACGGTGGAGGGGGATGGGCGCGAAATCGACGGGGGGGGGCGATGTGGTGGGTGGAGGAGGGGTAGGGAAATCGATGGGGAGGGGGGGTGGAGGGGTCACGGGGGAGGGGTGGAGGTGGGGTATCGACGGGGGTGGGGAGGGGGTGGGGCCTGCGGGGGTGGGGGGCTGCGGGGTGTAGGGGAGGGGGTGGGGGGTGGGGTGGGGGGAGGCTGCGGGGGGTGGTGGGAGGGTGGGGGAGGGGGTGGTTAGGGTTTAGGGTTAGGGTTAGGATTAGATGTTAATTAGGGTTTAAAATAAAAAATTAGGGTTAATGACTAACGGCGGTTAACGCCGTTAGTCATTAAGGGTAGTTGAGGGTACCACATGAATTATTATGAAACTTAGGGGTACCTGGTGAATTTTGAAAACATGGAGGGTACCACGTGAATCTTTCGAACACTCAGGGGTACTTGGTGAAAAAAACCGAAATTTTAGGGTCTTACTATTTACCGTCCGTATTTTTATACATATTTTGTATTTTTATACTTATTTTATCTTAAAAAATATATAAGTTATGAAACTTTGTAGCATAACTAACTGAAAATTTCAGTTCTTTTATAGGTGGAACCAACTGATTTTTTCAGTTCCACCATAGTAGAACCGAAATTTCTGTGGTGAATAGGAAATTTTATTTTAAAAAAATATAATTGCAAAAGGGAGTTAAGAGGAAGAAGGGGACTGGCAAGGGACATCGCATCCCAAAAAGGGAGGAAGAAGAGCGAGGAAGAAGGGGCGGAGGAGGAAGGAGAAGAAGGGTGGAAGGGGAAGAAGAAGGGAGGAGGAAGGAGGTTGAGGAGAGAGAGTTCATAGCGATGGCGGCTGGGGATTTTGGGGGGGGGGAGAGACAGAGTGGTGGGTGGGGTTGGTGGTTATGGTAGGTTAGAAAAGAGGAAGAAGAAGTAGAAGAGAAAGAACGAAAGAAGAAAAAAAATATAGTATAAATAAGGGAGATGTTTAGTAAATACGGGTGCCAAATAGCGTCAGATAAAATTTATATGGCTGAGGAGCATTATTTTCTCCTCCGTCAAAGAGGTGGTTAGACAAACTGTATGTTTGATGTACATATCTATATTAGAAGACTAACTAAATTCAAAATTAATGCTTTTGATTTTTCCTCCTAAATCTTTTGAAAGATATATGCATGTATAAAATAATTATGTGAACTCTTTATTTTATTTTTGGTGCAAGTTATGTCTTAGCAAATAATCACTCACGCTTTTAGAAAATTTGCTTTAATCATAATTATTTCTTATAATATGACAAATAAAATAAAGAACAGGAGAATAAGTAATATGAATATCTAGTCAAAATAAGTTTAATTCAATGCAAATGAGTTCTGTTCAACTAATACAAGTACAATGTAGTAAAAGTCAATAAACTATATAGAAGTAACCTAAAACAATAGAGAATTAGTTAAAATTAGTTTAATCCATGAAAATAAAATCACTTCAAAAAGAAAAGTCCAAATCAATAAAACTAAAGTTCAATTTTAGTAAAAGGTTACAAGGCTTGCGATTCCAAATTAGTCATCTACTCTCCCACTGTTCCACGTATAGTTATTGAGACTTTACTTATTGTGTTGTACTATGTTAGTTGAGTGATATGTATTTCCACGATGCCCGATTTTCAAATTATGAAGCATGGCTAAGTGACCCAATTCACATAGCTACATTGGACCTAGTGTCCAAGTAGTTTGGTCGATAGTGGGCCAAGAAATATGGTCATGTGGGGAATAAAAATAACCAATAACCTCTCCAGGTACTGTCATAAAAATGTACAACGATGGTGTCGTGGTGTAGTTGGTTATCACGTCAGTCTAACACACTGAAGGTCTCCGGTTCGAACCCGGGCGACGCCATTTTATTCATTCTCCCTTTTTAATTTCTCCTGGAGCGTCACTGAAAGAGGGAAATTGAGCAGTTCATCAATCTTCGAAATCGCGGTAAAACCCTAGAATCTTCTTATATCTCTCTCTCTTTTTTTTTTTTTTTTTACTCGACAATGCGAATTAATTAGTTACTATTCTATCTCAATCGAATTCTGCACTATTTTCTTTGCAATGTATCATACTGTGAAAATTGATTTTATGCGAAACAAGATGAAACTATTCTACTTAGCTGCTATTTTAATCATATTTAGTGATTATTGCAGATATTTAGTAGAAATTTTATGGAGTTTGAATTGTGGAAATCTGCATTTTGTTGGATTAATTGTTAATAATTTCTGGTTAGTGAAATATAAATTAAATTTTACTACTATTGAAACTCAAATTTAACAAAAAGCCGACCTTAGCTCAGTTGGTAGAGCGGAGGACTGTAGTTGTTTCAGCAGATTAATCCTTAGGTCGCTGGTTCGATTCCGGCAGGTCGGATTTTCTTGTTCTCATTTTTGTCACACTTCCTAAGCAGTAAGCACTTATCAGATTTGATATTATCAACTTTCATTTGGGCAATATGATTTTTCCTGAATCGATCTGATCCTACGTGATTGAACTATTGTGAGGCTTACAAGTCAAAGATGTAACTTGTAAGTTTTCTAAAATCCGATGATTTAATGATCTGATCTACTGAAATTTTCTTATATGATTCAATTTGTTCGGAAGGACCTGAATGAAGGTGAACTGAGGACCCATTGGATTGTGTTTATGGCAGGCTTCCATTCAGATTATTGACATGTTGTCAGGTTTCTAGATCTCTCAGCTTGGTGGGTTCTTTTATTCATTGAGATGTTGTACAATACTACAATGTCTAGTCAGATTCTATCAGGTACCACCCCCCTTTCCCCAACAACGGTTTTTGGGGATGAATAGATTCATAATATGAGTATATGACAATTATTTAGGCTTATATTAATTTGTCCAAGAGTTCCTGTATACCACCATGTCACCATTGACATTTTTAGTAATTCTTGTGTAAGGCCGCCATACAATAAAGTTACTGGAAGTTTCTGCATAAATTGTCACTTTTTAAGTTAAAATGATCATTTATAGACAAGGGATCCAACTTTTACCTTACTTTAAAGAGTTCGTATCTATTATTAATAGCTCCTTTAGGACGAAAATTACTCATGTATTACAGTAAATTATTGTAAGATGGTTTAGGAGATTTTCTAGGACATTGTTTATTCTAATTTGTCAAATTCCACCAATTTGTACAGGAGGACAGATTTGGCAACTCGGTCATGCCACAACACAACCCTATTATAATCGTCAATGTTAGGCCGGTAGCCAGTAAAAAAATTCTATTCAACTAACATCCTCTTGTTGGTTTGTGCAGACAACGATGAAAATATTACAAACATATACTCATGATTCATGAAAATCGTGCATTCTTTCGTAAGAGTTTATATATTTTGTCATTAGTTTAAATTTCACACCAGCGAATAATTAATAGAAACTATACTGAAGTTCCTGAGGATTTTATCGCCAGATTGTAATTTTATATCCATCTTATGATATACTGCTGTCAACTAACGAGTTAATATCCCAGTAGCGAGAAACCAACCTTAGCTCAGAGCGGAGGATTATAGATGTTTCAGAACATTAATCCTTAGATCGACAGTTCACTCCGGCAGGTTGGAGTGTTGGACTTTCTGTTGCTATCTTTACTGCATTAGATGTCTAACATAAGAATGTGTACTCAGTCCAAGACAGTGTTCATCAGCTCCGAGGCCTTTCCCCGCTCTTTGAAGCTTTTCCTTTCCCTACCAGCTTAAAAAAGGGAAGAACATATTCTGATTTTGGGTTATTTAATTTCACTGACAAATTAGTCCCCGTTGCATTTCTTTTTTGTATGTCTTGCTATTAGATTTGCATATAAGCATTGAACATTTTATGAAATGGTGCTTATTTCGCAAAATTTCTTACAATATTATTAGATTGGTGCTATTAGTGGTTATAATTTTTACTTTTAGCTTGTGTTAGGATCTGTCCGAAATTTAAGACACTCGGAGTGTGACACCCTTTACAGTGTTGATCCTCGTAAAGTTTTTTTCTCCTTCAATTTGCTCTGATCCATTAAGTTTTTGCATTTGTTAGAGGGTTTATGAACATTAGATCATGACAGTGGATCAAAGTTTTATTCAATGGATAACAAGCGTTTTGTTTTAGAATTTTCGAATTGACTGAGGAAGAAGATAGGAACAGGATAGGGAGTAGGGAACTGATTGCATTTTTAGTTATTACCATCTTACAAATTGGATATCTATTTTAGGGTGGTCTGAATTAAGGAATTTATGCTTAATGCCAATGGTAAAAAGACTAGATTCACTGTGATAACATCCTTTAGATCAGCAGAAAGCAAGGTTTCAACTTTGTCAACCTAATGTTTATTGATGTTATGTACATCATGATGTTTCAGGGTTCAGTATAGGTTCACGATTGTGCTTCTGGTCCTAGGTTGCTTCTGGCTCTACAAATTTGTGAAGAGGAGAAAAGAGATTAAGCAAACAGATACACACTTCAAGAAAAATGGTGGTTTATTATTGCAACAACAAATATCTTCCAATGACAGTGTTGTTTATAAAACTAAATTTTTTTACTGCTACCGAGCTGGAGAAAGCCACTGATGGTTTCAATGAAAACAGAATACTTGGCCAGGGAGGCCAAGATACAATCTACAAAGGTATGTTACTGGATGGAAAAATTGTGGCTGTAAAGAAATTTAAAAAGGTAGACGAGAGCCAGCTGGAACAATTTATTGATGAAGTGGTTATTCTTTCTCAAATCAATCACCGAAATGTGGTCATATTAGTAGGCTGTTGTTTGGAGACTGACGTGCCGTTGCTTGTGTATGAGTTCATCCCAATGGAACACTTTATGAGCACATGCACAATGCTAGTGGAGATTTTCATGACTCTTGGAAAATGCGCTTGCAAATTGCAGCAGAATCTGCTGGTGCTCTAGCATACCTCCATTTATCTTCATCTGCTCCTGTTTATCACAGAGACATCAAAGCATCCAATATACTTTTGGATGACAAATATAGAGCTAAGATTGCAGATTTTGGGGCCTCAAGAGCCATTACCATTGAGCAAGCTCTTTTGACTAGTGTTTCAGGTACATATGGTTATCTAGATCCAGAGTACTTTCAATCCAATCAGTTCACGGAGAAAAGTGATGTTTACAGCTTTGGTGTAGTCCTTGTTGTGCTCATACCAGGGAAGCATCCAATTTTCCCCACCAAAGATGGTGGATGGATCAGCTTGGCAGTGAATTTCTTTCCCTCATGGAGAATTCTCGTCTCTCTGGTATTCTGGATGCTTGAGTTGCAGATGAAGTTAAGGAAGATGAGTTTGTGACTGTGGCTAACCTTGCAAGACAGTGCCTGGAAATGGAAGGGAAACAAGGCCCAACTATGAAAGAAAAATTCTGTACTATCAGATTGGACAAGGTCACACCACACCCCCAATTTCAAAGAACTAGTTCCATCAGAAAGCAAGCGTGTCAGTTCAGAGATGGTCAGCACGCTTAGCAGTCCTCTCAGTGTTGGATTGTTCTCTTCAGATGACAGTCCTGGTTCGGTTGAAGTCCAACCACTGATAGTCAGATGCTGACACCACTGTAAGGTACTTCCTGAAATACTCCAGCTGCAATACTTGACACTTGAAAATCAGTTATTATCATGTTGTGAGAGTAATTTTCTTGTATAATGATTTGTGTGGCTTCAAAAGCAAAGGATTCATTTTTTTTCCCCTGAGCATGAAGGGAGCTTAGTTCTTGTCATGTTTATTTGAGACTATGGTTGCCCATTACATTGTGTTATATGTGCCCCTATAAACCACGCACTTCCTCCCTTCCTCATTCATTGGTCCATTTCCTTTTTTGGTGTCAAAATTAATAACCTTTTACTCCCTCCGTCCTTCATTCATTGCTCCATCTTCTCATTCATAACTTATATTTTTGGAATATGAACTTTTCTTAATCTTTACAAAGTACATAATAAAAAAATATTAATGGTCTAACATTTATCTTTAGGACCTCAATAAAGTTATTAAATGGAACACACTTATAGGGACAGAGGACGTAGCTTACAAACACCATATAAAGTAAAAAACTTCTCCATTTCGGACAAATAAAAATTCCTATACCTCATCTATTTGCCAACTTGTTGATCAGCACAAAGTATTATTGATATTATGCAACTGTAGTCTGCTAAAGACAATCTTCTTGGTAATGACAGAATTAGTATTAGGCACTATTCTTTTTTTGCCCTCCTCTGTAGCAAGAACTAGCCCTTGTTTAACACTAATGAGTTCTTGAGTAGCATGTGTGTTGTGTTCACGGAAGTACAGGGATATTAAAAGGCTAAGAGAGATACATTTCCACTTTCTTTTCTTGGAACCAAGCATCCCTTAGCCATTTATATGCTTTCAACTGAGGGGGCTTAGTCTTTTCTAAGATTATCTATTCTTTGCATCATCCAGATTTTCAATGTGAAAAGAGTTCGGCCATATTCCGTGGTTGAAATAATTTTTCAAAAAAAAAAGTTCAGCAAAAAAATTTATTACTGTCAAAGTTAGATACAAATCACTGTCAAAGTTAATCTTGAGGAAAGTTTAGATACAAATCTTGGATTAGTGACACGAAATCAGAGTAAACATGTATGTGACTGATTTCTGTTAAGGAATGGCAGAGGAAGGATGGGAAGCCATGAATATGACAAACATTAGTGTATGTAGCCTGCATTTTGAGGAAGGATGAAAGAAACTACTCAGACTGTCAGACATGCCAAATTCCTTGTTATACCTAGGATTAAAGCCAGGAAAGTTTGGCTTTTTTTTTTTTTTTATCCCCTTGCTGTCTTTCCTTGCTTACCACATTTCATCACGATAAACTTTATTTTCTATTGCTATTTCAACTGGTTTAGACTGAACGCTAGATGAAAGCTGTTACAACTTACAATGATCCCGTTATGACTTATGAGCACCTAGATTGATTTCCATGACATATAGATTCACGAAACTTTATGACGCATGTAATCATCTATGTTTTGCAAGACATATTTCCTTGCATTATGCTCAAAGAACATGACTTTCTTCATACTGATGAGATTTCATCAGTTCCTTCAATAGTTCGATACTTTGATTCTGTTGTATTTTACTTCTGAATGAACTAATTAATACATCTGAATAGAGAAGGAGCTTGTTATTGTTAAACTGTAGTTTATTTTATAATATGTTGTCAGTTCCTAAAACCTCTTAAAAGAAATAAGGGGATAAATCTGAATTTCGCTTAGATTCAACGATAATCTTTACTCATTACTACAGAAAATTCTGCTACTTATGTTGATGTTTGGGATACTCACAAAATTTAGCTTACCAGGAACAATAGTCCATAACCTTGCCAAAAAGAGGGAAAAAAACACAATTTGCAACATGATTAGTAATTCCCATATGTTTGGCTAGACTCCTTATGATAAAGAAGCAGATGCCTATTTAGGTAAGAAGTTGCAAGTAACCTTCTACATAAACCTTCATGACAAATTAAAATGCATCTGAACTGAAAAAAGCAAAAATTTGATCCGAAATACAAGTTATGAAGAAATAACACCATTTGCAACATGATCACTATTCTCATATGTTTTGCTAAGCTCCTTATATAGGCTTATGGTGGGAGCATAATGCTTAAAAACCACAACAGCTACTAGTCATATGAAAATAAACCACCTTTTCCATGATTCTGATCAATTCTTCTAATTCGACCTAAAATCATTCTGTCACAGCAATCCTGTCCACGATCTTTGGATCAACACCCTTAGATTCGTTCAGCAGATTTATACTCTGATTGAGCCTCTCCCTCTTTCTCGCCACAGTAGGAGACTCTTCCAGAATCTTCTGAACACCACTCCCATAAGGCCCCATCAATTCGTTCACAACCTCACTGTCCAATTCCTTATTTACCAAATTTTGTATACTAAAGAGCCATTGAATCCAGCAACCTCTTCAAAACAATGTTCCAGTATGACATCATTCACATCTTCATGTCGAATGCTTGATGTGCGAGGTGTTTATATCTTTTCAAGTGATCTAAAGCAACCTTCCCAGACCTCTGTCATGAACTCAGGCGGTGTCTGTGAAATCCTCTTCAGTTTCATCTGCAATAATGTGAGAAAAATTGGGCGAGAAAGGAAATCAGGTAGCCAAATCCCCTTAGCTTCTTCAAGAAGTTGAACCTCTTCCATTAGGAAACTACCTGATTTGATATCATCCTTCCGTTTTGAGTGCATTAGCTTCGAGAACCTATCTAACATCTCAACTAACCGAGCTGTGCAATGCATACGTGTATCATCAGGGTACTCATCGTACTTTCCTCTAATGAAAATCTTCCTTAGGGATTCCTTCAATGATCCCATGAACTGCATGAACACTGCTATGGCCTCAGCTTCAGAGGATAATTTCTGAGGCATGTTATTCAGTTCAGCAACATAAGCGTTCAATTTAACATTAATTTGCTTGACAATGTTAGGCAAAGACTTGGAGATTATGCTGGCCTGTATTTGAACTAACCTCTGAGCCAGTACTGGAACCCCCACAATTGACTTATCGATCCTGGACAGCAAGGGGTGAGACCCAAACAGCCTCTCCTCTTCCAACCATGCTTGTATGTTTCTTTCCCGATCCTGTTTCTGACACACACATACCCTAGACCAATGCTTACATCATCATTTATAACGTTCTCTAACAAGCCTTCTGGTGCCCCTTATCAACCTTTGTCACAACAGCAAGTGTCCTCTACCCTGTTTTATCTACACTCTGTGACATCATAACAGACTCACATGTTGAGAAATCGACCGTTGCTGATAAAACATTCAAAATGATACTCTCTTCAGGTGTAATGTACTCCATGATAATATCACTAATTTGTTCATGAATGTTTTCTGGTTGGCCATGGACAAGGACACGTGATCCCAGGGAGATCAATCATGGTTAAGTCAGGAATACCATGTTTCTTAACAACAAGTGTTATGGGAGTTAGATATCCCCTTAGCATCACCTGTAATTTCTCGCGTAGCCGATTTAATTGCCTTGGAAACATGGGTTTCATCAGTATGCAAGACTTTACCCATGTATTCAAGAAAGAGTATTGGGTCTGTGTTGGAGTGGTGCTGTAGCCGCATGATAAGTGGGACCCTGGTGCTTATCCCCTGACCCCTAGGGAGGCTGATTCTAGCCAAGGACTCTAGCACACTTGATTTTCCTGATGATTGATCACCTATAACGACAATCGTAGGAAGATTAATGCCTTCCTTGGTGGCTTTGAGCTTTCCGAGCTTGTCAACTGTATCGAGGAGAGGACGGATGTGGTCATTGTAGGAGGAGATAAGAGGTGGTAATTCTGTGATTGAAGAGGCTGCTGGGATATCATTATGAGCTTTATTGGTGTCGTTAGAGTCGTTGGTGCAGGTCCTGCAGGATATAATGATCAACATGAAGAAGAGTTTCATTTGGTACAAGTACAAAGGATTTGTTTCTGCCATGGTTAAGGTTGTTGGTTTTGATAGATATTGCATGGTCTGTTGGTTTATATAGGAAATGTATAGAAGAACCACGGAAAATGATTTTTTTTTATTTGTTTTGTTTTGTATACTAGGAGGTAGTTGGAATTTGGAAAGTTGCATCATTGAATCCAAGGTTAAAACTTTTCGCTTACCATTAAATCTTTATATTACTGTATACTTAGATTACAGACTTACAGTGCAAAAACACAGCTTTTAAGGGTTTTTTTTTTTTGAACAGCTTATCAAGGAGTCAGTAATGACTTTCATGTTGATATTTATGAAGGAAGTAGTTGGGAGATGTTTGATTTACCAAAGCCAATTAAGGGAAACTAATACGAGATTGATACATCTACTCACTGAGTAAGCTACTTGTTGGAAATAGACAACTAAACAATCATTAATACGGTTGAGTTGAACTAGACTAATTATTGATGTTCATAAGTGGGTAGTACCCCTAGGTAGACCAATTTTTTCCTAAGTAAACTGTCTAGTGGGATTCTCGAGAAGGTGAGAGGGTAGTCCTATTCATTATTGTGAATTATCAGGATTTAAGCAGTTCACAATTGATTAGTAATGCTCATCAATGAATTTCTAGTCTATTACTCCCTCCGTCCCATAATATAGTGCTTGTTTCTTTTTTTTAGACTGCCAAGACGTAACTTTGACCTTTAATATCTTCAATTCCGTATTAATAAAAAATATAAAAAGTTGATATTATGAAACTACACATTGAGACGAATCTAACAAGATCCCACATGAATATGTTTTTTTTATATATACAAATGAGAATATTCGGTCAAAGATTTTAAAGTTTGACCCACCAAAAATGAAGTAGGCACTATATTATGGGACGGAGGGAGTATAACATTTTTTATAATTGACAATAAAAATGCTAAAAGATGCCTTGAAGCTGTGTATAAGAAGTTTCTAAATATAAATATTAGGAGAAATTAAAGATGTATATACTTCAAAAAATATAATGAAGGGAAAAAAAAAGTGCACTTTAAATTTGTTTAGAAGGTATCCCATTCTACATTTGTTTAGAAGGTGTGAAAGAATTAAAATGCATGCTCATCTCCCTCGCACTTTCTCTCTGCAGTAGAGTCATGGTGGGAGCACTCAGAAGATTTGCTAAAATTTTGCCATATATAGAAATTACTTTGGCCATGCTTAGCTATGACTTTGTGAAAGATGTTGAGAGAAAAAAAAAAAAGAAATCAGGAAAAAAATATGAAGATGCTGATGAAGGAAATGATAGAGATGAGTTAAACTAGGAGTAAATGGGAGACGTACCAGAGCAAAATCAGGAAAAATTATAAAGAAATCCTCTTTTTCCCTTTTAAGTATATTTTGTTAAAAAATACTTCATAGTTGGTAAATTATTTGAAACATCTTAAATAATGTCTTGTACTCTTGTCCATGACATGAGGAGCGAGGAGCAAACAAGCTTGCAGATTGGATTGCTAGGAATGTGAAGGAGAAAATGGATGGTTTTAGTAACATATGTATTTTATATGGCCCTCCACCGGAATATATGAACATTTACTTTGCTGAAAATTTTAGTTGTATGAACTCTATCTCGGATTCAGTTGGTCAGAGTACTATCCCAACCATTGATGTAACAAACCTTCTTAATAGTTTATGTTAGTTTGCTCCTCTTTACCAAAAAAATCTTAAATAATAAAGGGGAGTAAACTGAACTTCAGAAAAGTACAATAATGAACTTCACTAGAAAAATCACGCTAAACTAACCAGCTAAGTACTACTAATTTTGTCGGTATATTCGATTCTCACAGAATCTTAGCGTATTCGGACCAACAATCCATGATTGTTGCTAATCTTGCCAAAAGAGGCTTAGTATTGACTGAGAATTAAATAAACCTTCATGATATAGGAAAATCTGAAATGAAACAACCAAAGTTCATCCAGAAAAAAGACCATTAGTAACATGTTTAGCTTTTAACAGCAAAAGGAAATTAACATATATAAGCTACTGATACCAAATGTTCTACTAAACTACTGGTGATAAGCCTATGGTAGGAGCATAATGCTTTATGATCAATCTTCTAATTCAACTTAAAATCATTCGGTCACAGCAATCCTGTCCATTATCTTTGAAACAACGTCTTTAGGCTCCTTAAGCAATTTTACACTCTTATTGAGCCTCTCTCTCTCTTTCCTGCCACAGCAGGAGACTCTTCCAACATCCTTTCGATGCCTCTCCCGTAAGGCCCCATCAATTCGTTCACAATCTCACACTCCAATTCCTTGTTCACCAAATTCTGGATACTAAACAACAAATGAAGAGCCACGGAATCCACCAATCTCTTCAGAACAATTCTCCAATATGACATCATTCGCATCTTCATGTCGAATGCCTGTTCAGCAAGGTGCTTGTACTTCTTCAAATGACCCAAACCAATTTTTCCAAGCCCTTTGATTTCCAAGTCTGTTACCTTCAAACCCCCTTGATCTACTACACTGCCTTCGACAATTTTCATAAACTTATCCTGATGCAGCATTAGTTGATTCCAAACAGACAGGTATTCTGGGTTGCAAGTGTAGTCCGCGTATGTCTCCATTTGCACAATCTCCTTCACACGGGAAACTGACTGATCTTTCTTCCTAGAAATCAGATTACCAGCAGCTCTTCTGCAGGAGCTCTGAAGGGATGGGTAATTTTCAGAATGTTGTGTTATTATGGAGAGCACTACACCCTCTACATATCCCCAAAACTTGGTCATAAACTCAGCTGGAGTTTCTGAAATTTCCTTCACTTTTCTCTGCAGTACAGTGAGAAAAGCTGAGCGAGGAAGAAAATTTGGTAGCCCAATTCCCTTTGCCTCCTCAAGAACTTGAATCTCAAACATTAAGAAATTACCTGATTTTGTATCATCATTCCCTTTTGACTGCATGAGCTCCGAAAACCCATCTAACATCTCCGCCAAACGAGCTCTGCAATGCATTTCCATATTGTCAGGGAACTCATCGTACTCTCTCCTAATCAGAATCTTTCTCAAGGATTCCTTTGCTGAACCCATGATCTGCATGAACGCTGCAATAGCCTCAGCCACAGAGGATAAATTCTGAGGCATGTCATTCAGTTCAGCAACATTAGCATTCAACTTTGCATTGATCTGCTGTACAATATTGGGCAAACACTTGGAGATTATGTTAGCCTGTATATGAACCAACCTTTGAGCCAACACCGGGACCCCCACAATCGACTCATTGTTTTAGACAGCATAGGGTGAGAGCCAAATAACCTTGTCTCCTCCAACCTCGCTTCCTCGTAAGTCTCTTCCCCGATCCTGTTCCTTACACAGACATACCCTAGACCGATATTGACATCATCATTCGTAACCTTCTCTAACAAGCCTTCTGGAGCCTTATCAGGTTTTGTGACAACAGCAAGAGTCCTCTGCCCAGTTTTATCAACACTCTGTGACATCATTATTGACTCACAAGTTGAAAAATCTACTGTTGCTGATAGAACATTCAATATAATACTCTCATCTGGGGTAATATTACTCCATAATAATATCCCTAATCTGTTCATAAATGTTTTCTGGTTGTCCACGAACTGGAACCCGGGTGATCCCTGGGAGATCAACCATGGTTAAGTCAGGAACACCATGTTTCTTCACTAAAAGTGTTATCGGAGTATTCGATATACCCTTGGCTTTTCCTGCAATTTCCTGAGTTGCTGAGTTGATTGCTTGAGAAACATGGGCTTCGTCTGTCTGCAAGATTTTACCCATGAACTCAAGGGATAGTTGTGGGTTCGGGTCCGAATGGTGCTGTAGACGCATAATGAGTGGGACTCGTGTGCATATACCTTGACCCTTAGGTAGGCTGATTCCAGCCAAGGATTCTAGGACACTAGACTTTCCTGAAGATTGGTCCCCTACGACGACAATCGTAGGGAGTTGGATGCCTTCTTTCATGACTTTTAGATTTCGCAGCTTGTCGACTGCATCAAGAAGAGGCCGAATGTGGTCATTGTAGGAAGATATTAGAGGTGGTGAGACTGAAAAAAAGGGGGATGGCGTGGTATCATGCTCAATATGAGGAGTATCAGCAAGTAAAGAGACTTTTGTTTTGGTAGGAGATGATGCATGAGGCTTTCTGGCTGATCTTTGCTTATTCTGTACCATATTTGCAGGAGAAAATGTAGCAAAATATTGGCCTTCTGGAAATTGTTTCGAGGAACTCTTGATTAAGAGAAAGAATCAGGAATATTAGCTTTGTATATAAAGGGAAATATGACTCGAAAACAGTGAAAGTTACTAATTTGATGGAAGTTGAACGGATTCATGCAAGGTACTAGAGTGAAAGTAGTATCTTGCATGAATCCGTCCAACTTTCATAATGCATTAATGTAACTTCCATAATACAGTGAAATAGTCTACTCATAAACTTTGGGTTGTTCATAGTGATAATGCATTAATGCTAGCTAAACTTAAACGGCAAGTCAGAAAACTGTATTTATCGACTACTACTTGTTAACGTAGCTAGCCCTTTTAATTGTTGTGAGGATTGAGCCTTTTCTAAACTTATAATATAATCAATTGAAACTAGAGCTGTCAAAAGTTGACACGACACGAACCGGATACAAAAAATTGGGTTGGTGTCAAGCTTCTTCAATACGTTTATATACGCGGGTCAACACGTGATTTACGGTCTAATAAATGGATTTGGTTAGTGTTGAGATTTTCAACACGAAACTAACATGACTTTACACGTTTAACTCTAACATGTAGGAAAATTTAACACTTTAACACCATCTAGGGTATAAGTTAGCAAAACATAAAGGAATTCTTTACATCATTCTAATATACCAGCAAGTTCACATGTTCAAACCTTACTTTTTTTTATTATTATTAGGAAAGATAATTGGTTATATATTATAAGTTCACATGTTCTAAGTTATATATATTTATTTGGAGTAAAGAGCATATTTAAATCATTCTAATATATTTAATAGGAAAGAACATCTTACCACCTCAACCAACTATTAAATACGCTCTTTACTCCAAATAAATATATATAACTTAGAACATAAATATATATAACAAACTAATTTGAAATAAATATATTCTCAAAACATAGAAGTATTATTTAAAGTAAAAACTCAAGGCGCCGCCCGAGCAACACACTAGTTATTATCTAGTCCTAGGAACGTTAGGACAAATATCCAGTTGTAATTTATTTAGAAAAGAAATATCACTATTGGATATTTTGATCATACAAATAATAATATTTAATTACGAAAATGCCATATGATAAACACGCCTTGTACATCTTGAAGATGGACTAGCTGGACCTCAAAGTAAAAGTTCTGGAATTTTTTTCCCCAATTACTGGCTAGCCATTTAAGTAGGATAGCAATTCCTGTCTGTGCTTCTAAAGTAAGACGGGCCATTAGTCTGTGAAGCATATTAGAAATTTTCGATGGAGAATTTGGGCCCATGACACAAGAGTTGTTGCTCTAGTGGTGTTTGTTATCTCCATTGGGAGTTACAACCCAATAATTAGAAAGAAAGTGTGTCTGGGAAAAAAAATAAAAATCTCTATTCTACAAAGAAAGGGAGGAGGATTTGATGTCCATTCTCTTGTACAATTATACAAGACTCAACTGAAAAACATTTGCAGCTCTCTCTAGTTTCTTGGTTTAAAAAAAGAAATACAGTAAACTTTGTAAACAATTTTCTGTACATTTCATTACGCAATTGAGCTTTCTATTTACTTATACACGCATCGCATGCATATAAAGCTAGTTGAGTAATATGGTAAGGAGAGTCTCTAAAAGAGAGAGTAACGAGATATATTATGAAAGTTTAAAACTTAGAACAGACTATGAAAATTAGGGCTTACGACTAATATAATTAATGATGGTTGCCGCCTCAAATAACAATCAAATGCTATAAAAACAGTTTTTGGACCAATATAATAACTCCCTTAAAATTTATTTTTCTAAAAGAATGAAATTCAAGGGAGTTACTTTCTGTTTTGGAGACTAAACTTTGCCTTAGTTTTGTTTTTGGGGACTCTAGTTTTGAATTTTTGACTCAAGGCATATATGATGTATGTAGGGGTAAAAGTTCGGTATACGGTTTGGACTTTGGTGTAACACCCGACCCATACAGAGTCGAGTATATCGTCACCAATGCGCATCTAGGGCCAACAACTGTCCCAATAAGTAACATAAGTTGTTCCGGCGTATTTTGTCCTCATGATTGCTTTAAAGAAATTTAGCAGGCTACTCATTCCAACAAGGTGTATCTTTCTTTTAGTTGTGGCTCTAGATGCGCACTGGTGACGATAGACTCGACTCCGTATGGGTCCGGTGTTATAATTAAAACTACACTCGTATTGCTCATAATATTATTTGAAATTAATTTGGGATATCTAACATTGAAATCAATAAATTAAAACGTAAGTACCAAAAACTCCTTTAATTGCTTCCAATAAGTATATCCGATCCTTAAGATAGTATTTATTTTAGGGTGTTCAATTTCTTTTTTGTTCGTCTGATGAAGAAGGAAGATCTAACAATCTCTATTCTCTGTAAGAATCTAGAAGACCACGAAAGTATTTTCACCCAAACGACTATGCATGATCAATGGAAGTTAAGCCGAATCAGAATGAACTCACAAATTGTATTGCTTCGGATGAAGTTTTTTATTTGAGCTATTTTTAATCAAATCTGCGATGTATCTAGTTCTAAGGTGTTATATATTTGTGTTGGAATTTTCAAATTTTCAAGAATTGATTGTAAGCGCCGTTTGACTATCTCTTATGAATGAAATCCTTTTTTCCTGTCACAAAAAAAGAGTAAAAAAAATTATCTTAAGAAGAATTAAAGGAAAGTAGGAAAAAGGGGCAAATGTTAGTAAAACATTTTGAAATACTCACATGTCGCATAAAAGTTTTGATATGGTAAAATGGACTTTCTTAAATACTTTTATGTCCTAAATTGTTTTAGGAAAATGAATACCCTTAAGGGATCGGATAGGGCTTGCATAAGCAATAAAAAGCATTAATTATATCGCTTGATATGTAATTATATCATAAAATCCTAAATTAATTCTACTTTAACATGTCAAAGAAAAAGTAAGGACTGCATTTGCATATATCACAAATCACAATAGGAATGGATTTTTTTTTTTGGATTTTTTAACTACAATAATATAAACTTTTGCCCGTTCTCTCGCAATAATACAAACTTTTGATTATTTTTTAATAATACAAACTTTACATTAAAATTCCTCCAGTAGGTCAAGTTGACTTATAACCGGTAAAACAAGTCAAAAAAATTACAAAATGAACTTTCTTCTTTGTCCCCCCTCCCCCAACCCCCACCCACCTGAACCACCTCTGCTAGTTACCTCCTACAACAACTTAAAAACCGGTATTGTCCTACTGGAGGAATTTTGATCAAAAGTTTGTATTATTCTTGTTAAAAAATCATTTTATTTTTTACACCACATGATTAAAAAATGTATTTTGAAATACCCAATCGACAAGTTGTTGACAACATCTAAAGTGAAATGAACCAAGCCCGTTCGGGCTTGTTGATGGTGTAGATAACGCTGCTTAAAGAAGAAAGAGAAGATCTTTTCAATTATTTTGTTTTTTTATAAATTCAGAAAACAAATATCTAGCTATGCCAGCCAGTCAGGTTAGTATTCTTTCACAGGTTCTCTGTAATCTAATTGCTAATACCATCCTCTTGCTAATTTCAGTCAGAAAAAGAAAAGTATAATCTTCTTGTTTGCGTTTGAGGATACGTGTCAATCCTGGTTCAAAGATTATAGATTGAAGGAGATGAAACAAGATTGAATTATATACACCATTCATGTCAACACCAAAGAGTTATCCACTCGAACTCGAATTGGATTTATTGGTAAGTTAATAATAGAGTTGTGTGATTGCGGGCTTTCTTGCATGAGGCCAATAATTTATTCGAATGGGGAACCTTCAAATTTTGAATTTGAAGGCCTTTTCCTTTTCAAATTTCAGTGTCCCTTTCTTTAGTCTTTGTAGTAATAAATGGATTAGTAGAATGTTAAATCAGCCAATGAATTTAGAATGACTCGATTTGTATCCTTGGAAAAGTAATAACTGTACTGCAACGGGAAAAAAAGATTACTGCTTAATTTGGACTAACCAATACTCCTGTAAGGCTGTAATGTTGTCTCAAAATCAAGATAAAATATAAAAAATCATGCAATGTTTCAAAATTTCCTTCCTCATTCATCTTCCTCCTTGGGTTTGCTTTGATTAATGCTTCCAGTATGTCAAGATTGAGGTCAATATGGCTCAACAATTTTTTGCAGCTCAAATTGTTGTTTGATTCTAACTTTCTAATGTTGTTAGATACCAGCTGTGGCACAGTGGTTTTACGGATCATAAGAGTCTAATAAGAATGACTGGAAGTGTTGGTTACTTAAAATTTTAAGTAACATGTCGGTTATTGCATTTACATAAGGTCTGGGAAACTACTACCTGATTTAGACCAAATCCTCATTAGTTTCAGCCCCATCCAACTTATTTTGTGGTACCAATGATGTCTTGGCCTAGTGGTTAAGATTGAGGTGCTGTGAACGATAGGTCACAGGTTCGAATCCCTCCTCCCCTTCTTTTCAGACTTTGCTACGCCTTGTAGCCGTATGGAAAAAAAAAAAAAAAAAAAAAAAAAAACTTATTTTGTAACGACCTGCAAATTGTGATTCTATAATCTTAACAGTCAAGGGCACATTACCAAATTTCTTTACGATTGTAGTGGCTTTAGAAACAGATCTGACCGCTGGGTCAACCTCATACAGACCTAACTTGAACCTAGTTCGACCTGTGAGGGTCAGTCCCCATACCTGACCGGCACCCGACAAGAGTATATTCTGACCTGACCACATAGACATGCATTCAAACCCGAACCTGACTGTATCCCAATCCAATATTAACCCAAAACCCGACCAGACCCAGTAAATACAAAATTATTTAAGTATGTGTATATTTTGGTAGATATATCTGCATATAAATATATATAATATTCATTCCTTCAAGGTGTCTATAACATATGAGTAGAAGATCAAGTTACAAACGCAAAAATTATTGTAGTTAGTACTTGATCGATAGAACTCTTCTTTTTCGATGTTTAAGTAAGGTAGAATGAATTGCAATAAATTTAAAGAAATAAATTTCGAAAATGTATCACATGTGCCTCCTGACTTTTATATCTCACTAAATCCATGTGCCTCATGACTTTTATATCTCACTAAAATCCAATTATTGTTTTATATCTACAAAATCATTTAAATATATTAATTTTACCTTTTACTAAATATATAATATATCATTCCTTTGTAACTATTTATAAGTTGGTATTATTTAGAATTATATTTTTTGATAACATGATATCAATAGCACTCTAGTAGAATAATATCATTGTGGACTTGTGGTGCGGTTTTTAAAGTACATTGTTGCGTTTTTTTGCACCGCAGCAAATTATACGAATTTTTTTTTTAAGATAAACGTATATTTGTTATTAAATTTGAAGGATATGATATCATAGTTTAAAGGATACTAAAGAAAGTTGGAAACTTTCTACTGGTTTCTCATATCTTTGTGCAATAGCACAGTTTTCTCTTTTGTGTCAACGACATTCATACTTACAACCTAGGGATTCTACCAAAACTCATATATATATATATGTGTGCAACCTTAACCAATAAAACCTAGAAAAGCTATCTACGTACAACTGTAGAAACAGACAAAAAAGAAAGCTAATTTACAGAAGGTGTAAAGTAATATTGTGTACTACAGAACATGTGAATACTAGCTAACTATGTCATTAGCTATTTTCTTCACCCGTCCTTCAAGTTGGACGGTGTCTAAAGAGCAGAGTCCCGACTTGAGACAAAGGTAAGAGTGCTGAGCTTCAGAGAGGCCTTTAGTCATAATGTCAGCTAGTTGAAGAGATGACTTAATGTAGGTAGTGCTGATGAAGCCATCTTCAATATGCTCTCTAACATAGTGACAATCCAGTTTGAGATGTTTGGTACGCTCATGGAACACCGGATTTTGAGCAATATAGTGTGCAGCTTTGTTATCACAATATAAAGTAACTGGTTTAGGAATGGACAAAATGAAGGTCTTCAAGCACACCATTGATCCAAACCAGTTCACTAGTAGTTTGAGACATGCTTCTATACTCTGATTCTGCTGAGGATTTAGACACTGTCTTTTGCTTCTTGGTTTTCCAAGATACTAAGGAGCCTCCCACATACACACAATAGCCTGTCAAAGACCTTCCACTAAAAGCACAAGCCCCCCAGTCAGCATCACAATAGCCAGTCATGGTAATAGGAGAATTAGCTGGATAAAACAGACCTTGGCTTATTGTACCCTTGAGATATCTAACAATGTGAAGTGCGGCATTCCGGTGTGGCACTCTAGGACAACTCATAAATTGAGCGGGTTCTTTGCACGCAGTAGGATAGGTCGGGTCCAATGAGGTTTAAGTAAAGTAACCTGCCTATCAGCCTTCTATATTGCTCAGGATCTTGCATAATTTCACCTTCATCTGTAGAAAGCTTGATTCCTTTGGGAAAAGGAAATTTAGCCTCCTTGCAATTGATAAGCCCCGTGTCTGCAACATTATCTAGAGCATATTTTCTCTGATTTAACATAATGCCTTCCTCAGTTTTGGCCACTTCTAAACCCAAAAAATATCTCATCTCTCCCAAATCCTTCACTGTAAATTCAGTGTGAAGGTCTTGTTTCAAAATGCATATGTACCCTACATCATCCCCACTGATCAAAAGATCATCTACATACACTAGCACAATGCACATTTTCTCCTCCTCTTGTTTACAAAAGAGTGAATAATCTCTCTTTGACTGCACAAATCCTCTTTTGAGCAATAAATTCTTTAATTGAATGTTCCACTACCTGGAAGCCTGCTTCAAACCATAAAGACTCCTGTGCAGTTTACAAACTTGTCCTTCATTTCTGTCAATGTACCCTGGAGGTGGTTTCATATATATCTCTTCCTCCACATAGCCATGAAGAAAGGCATTGTTTATGTCTAGCTGCTGCAATGTCCAATTTTTCATGGCTGCCAATGCTATAAGAATTCTCACACTAGCAAACTTGGCTACTGGAGAAAATGTGTGTTTATAATCCTTTCCTTTCAGTTGCTTATCTCCCCTAGCAACCAACCTTGTTTTCAACCTCTCTACACTTCCATCTGGTCTCATTTTTGTTTTAAACACCCATTTGCAGTCTATTGCCTTCATTCCTTCAAATAACTTTGTTAAAGTCCATGTCTCATTTTCTTCTAATGCTTCAATTTCTTTTTTCATAGCCTCCCTCCATCCTGGGTGTATTGCAGCCTCTTTGTAACTCTGAGGCTCCCTCACTTGAATCACATTGTTAAGAGAGCAAAGGTATTCTCTTGAATACTGCTTCACCCCTGGAAGCATTTTGACATTAAAACTATAAGCATTTGCAGCTTCCTTGTGAGTTACATTACTTGGTGGTAACTGAAACTCATAATCTGCGAACTTCTTGGGAATTGTTCTTTCCCTAGATGATCTTTTGAGTTCTTCTTGAGCAGTAAATTTTAAGACAACTGCTTCTTCTGTCTCATGAGCATTCTCATCTGTATTGGTCACCTGTCACTTCATCGGTATCAACATTTGTCCGCATAGCATCATCTCCTGTTGTAGCACCTTGATCATCTTTCTCAGACTCTTCTGTCATCATCTCATCATCTTCATTCACCTGCACTAGGTCAGTACTTAACATAGGAATGGAATTAAAATCAAGTTTCATGGCATCTCTCTCCTTTGAAGGATTTAAGAAAGGGAATATCCCTTCCTTAAATACTACATTTCTGCTTACATATAACCTTTTTCTCTCAAGATCATACAACTTATATCCCTTTTGAGCATAAGGGTAACCCACAAGAATACTCCTTATACCTCTTTCTTTAAACTTGTCAATTTTCTTATCATGCTTACTAGCATAACATAGGGATCCTATCACTCTTAAGTGATCATAATTAGGTTTTTTTTCATCAACCTTTCGTAGGGTGTCTTCCATTCTATTACAGCACTAGGAAGTAAATTAATTAGATGAGTGGCTGCTAATATGCATTCTCCCCACAAAAACTTTGGGAGTCCAGCATGTATCCTGAGTGATCTAGCAGTTTCAAGAAGAAACTTATGCGTCCTCTCGACTCTCCCATTTTGTTGGGGAACACCTGACATGCTTCTTTGATGCACAATTCCCTTTTCTCTCAGCATCCCACCACACTCATTCTGAATAAATTATGTTCCATTATCACTCCTTATACATTTCACCTTAGTGTCAAATTGAGTTTCCACATGAGCTAACAAACCTCCAATCACCACTTTAACCTTTTCTTTTGAGATCAAAAGATGTGTCCAAGTTACTCTGCTATAATCATCAACTATAGTCAGAAAGTAACTTGCCCCTGATTTGTTTTTTTACCTTATATGGCCCCCATAAGTCCATGTGAACTAAGGCAAAAGGTTCACTGGCAATATTCTTACTGATCTCAAAAGACAGTTTATGATGTTTACAAACATGACAAGTATCACAAAAGATTTCATTCATATGTTTGCATTCACAAAAATCTAAATGTTTCATTTTAGACAATGAATTATGTCCAAGTCTAGCATGAATCAAGTTCAGCTTAATAGTCTTTACACATTTTCTACTAGCATTCCCTACAAAAATATTTCCTTCAACATCTTCACTCTTATTCTCCTTACTTCTTGATCTTACTTGGAACCTGTATAATCCACTTCTCTCTTCTCCACTTCCTAGTTTCTCCTTACTGCAAAGGTCCTGAAAAATGCATCCATTTTTATCAAACATCACTTTCATGTTTCCACCCTCTATTAATTTACTTACTGATATTAGATTGTTCTTGATATCAGGTATATATAAAACATCAGTAAGTGTAATTTTGGGTGTCAGTTTCACACTTCCTACTTCACAAACCTTTTTTATCTTCCCATCAGCCAAACCTACATTAACAGCTTTATCCAAACTCTTCAGATTCACAAACATATTTATGTTTCCAGCCATGTGATCTGAGGCTCCAGAGTCAATTATCCATGTTTCACAATCAAAATTCTCATTGAAACTTCCTACATTTGAAGCAACAATTTTACCTGCAAAGTTGCTTGCCCTGCCTGTGTCACCTTGAGTGCTTCCTCCAAAAGCCTTCATAACTTCCTTCACAACTGCTGAAATCAATCCTGGATCAGGCTTGTTAGAACTGGTACTTCCCTCTCCAAACAGTTCTTCATCATAAGAGGTGTGTTTGCCTTCTCAAATTCTTCATGTCTTTCCACATTTGCAGCATACTTGTTCATCCCTTTGTTCTTTTGCAGATCTTTGAACCATTGAGGTGGTCCATTGATCTTAAAACACTCAGCTTTGATGTGTCCTCTCATTCCACAATGGTCACACTTTTTGTTCATTTCTCTCTCTTGTAGTCTCTCCTCTGAAATTCTCTTCCTTCTTGTCTCCTTGCTTGGAAAGCACTCACTTCTGCTACTTCACTTCCCATTCCAACCATCACTTCCTTTTGTTTTTCAACTTGTTGTATCATGTGGAATGCCTTGTTCACAGTAGGCAAGGGTTCCATTCCCATGATGTTTCCCCTCATATACTCATAATCCCCATTTAATCCCATTAAGAAGTCTATCAACCTGTTTCTTTCAATCATTTCCATCAATTTCTTGTGTAAGTTGCAAGTGCACTTACCACATTCACAAGAAGGCATGTTTTCAACAGCTCGTATCTCATCCCAATAACTTCTAAGTTTGCAATAATATTCGCAAACCGACATTTTTTCTTGCTCTCAGCTTTGCAACCTCCTTCTTCAACCGGGTACAACCGAGGTGCGTTGCTTTCCCCATATCTCTCAACAAGTTCATCCCACAGTTCCTTAGATGATTCTACAAGCATTAGACTCTGAGCTAGCCTAACACTCATCGACTTAAACACCCAACATCTTACCATATAATCATTTCTCAACCATATGTTCAAATCCTTAGACCCCTTCTCAGGCCTAATACAACTTCCATCTATAAATCCTAGTTTATTCTTAGCTCCTAATGCCATCTTAATATTTCTACTCCAGTTCGAGAAAATTACCTCCATCAAATATCATTGTGCTCACTGCATTTGAGGATTGTGCGCATTCGAAAGAAACAAGTGGATTCAAGTAGGCTCCTGCTTCTCCTCCTTCATCCTCCTTGCTTGCCATCTCTGAATCTTTTAATATCTTCAGATTTCCTTAAATAAATGATCTCCCAGCTTTATCTAGCCTTATGGCTCTGATACCATGAAGAAAGTTGGAAACTTTCTACTGGTTTCTCATATCTTTGTGCAATAGCACAAATTTCTCTTTTGTGTTTTATTTCAAACCACAACGACATTCATACTTACAACCTAAGGATTCTACCAAAACTCCTATATATATATGAGTGCAACCTTAACCAATAAAACCTAGAAAAGCTGTCTACGTACAGCTGTAGAAACAGACAAAAAAGAAAGCTAATTTACAGAAGGTGTAAAGTAATACTGTGCACTACAGACAATGTGAATACTAGCTGACTATGTCATTAGCTATTTTCTTCAGATACGAAGATCGTGATTGTGATACACTGTGTAATACGAATTTGAAAATTTTTTTCATTAGAAAATTGAACGAATGCCAAATGTACAATTGAAAAGAAAAATAAAGAAGTCCCAGAATAATTGATACAAAATTGAGCAGAAAAACTCTATCCTAGATCCCACAAAAAACTAATTCAACATAACATAAGAAATAAAGATCAACAAATGAAATTACAAATCAAAAAGGGGAAAACTCTTGTGTGGGCTGCAACCACCACTGACTCCGGCGAGATCTTCGGTCACCAAACCTTCATCGAGATCTTCGCTTGTTCAAATCAAGATTTGAGATGAAGTTTCGCTTGAACCTTCGCGTTTCCAGATCTTCGATCTTTTGCGTTGGATAAGCTATTCGATCTTGGCTCCAGCGATAGCTTCGCTTATCAAGATCTCGGACGAGATTTTCGCTCTGCAATCTCCTTGAGTTGAAGGAAAAGGAGATGAATGAGAAAATGAAATCGTTGGAGTCGAATTGAAAGATAGGGTTTGGAATTGAGGGAGGAAGAAATTGAGGAGAGATTGAAGGGAGTAGAGTTGAAAGAGAAGGAGATCAATTTGCATTGGGGATTGCTTGAGATTACTGAGAATGATGTTAATAAGCAGAGCGACGCACCGGAAGTGAAAGAGGAGCAATTGAATGAGAAAAGTAAGGCATCGAAACGCTCGATGAACAAAGGCGTAAGTTTAAGCCTAGCAAGAGGCTAAAGTTGAAAGTGAAACAACTCGATGAACAAAGTCGAACTGTGGAACTGAGGGAGAAGAAAGTTACTGAGCCTTGCTAACTTGAAGAGTTTTCAGAGAAAAAAAGTGATGAGCATCGCATACTTTCTCGTTGTCAAGCACCAGCATTTATAGAGAAGCAAATCGGTGAGATTTTTTAGATAAAATACATTGCCAAAGAGAAGCAAATCGATGAACGAGGGTCTAGAATGGAGTGGGCTGGTTGAGAGTGTGGTTGAGGGGATGGTAAGCTGAGGAGATAGAATGAGAGAAGGAAGTGGAGGTGGGTGGATGAGAGGGATGGGGGTTAGGGTTTTAGAGAGGAGAGATGGAAGATAGACTAAGGAAATGGAAATGGGTTTGAGAGATTGATGGTTAGATTTTGATCCTTCTAAAATCAGGGTTCTAATTTATGATCCATGATATTATTCTTCAGCCAATAGGAAAAGAGAATGACCTAGCACATGGATTGATGATATATCACATGATTGATAATCTTATATTCTTTATAATCTTACTAATTCTTGTCTTGATTTAGTAACTTACTAACTTTAATTTGAAATTTTGGTTATTTTTATTGAAATTATAGTGATTAGTATTTAAGTATAACTATCATTTATTAATTAGCAATAATATAACCATTATTATTATTATTATTATTATTATTATTTAATTAGAGTTATGAATTGAGTTTCTAAATTTTAATTAGACTCCTTACTTATGGCGTTACTTATATAGCTATAATCAGTCTATTACTCAATTAAGTAATAGTATAATTATATTTATTTAAGTGAACTTATATGTAGTGTTACATTGACTTAGATTATCGACTTACAATGCTGCATTCATTGATCTCGTCCGAAAACAACTTATTTCAATCCAAATACATGTTTTTAGTTTCAAAATGCATTTAACATGTAGACTACTAACTAAAATAGTGTACTATTATCTTGAATTAGCTAAAATAGTATACTATTGTCTTGAATTAGCTTATAATCTACATTGGACATTCATTAAACTTATATAGTAACAACTTCTTCAATTATCTAGGAACAAGCTAGTGAGTTATTGAGTTGGTATAAGTCTAAGTGAGTAACTGACTAAATGCTAAGTTAACATATGGTTGTTGACAAGTTACTATCTAGTTAACTTATTGACTTATGTTTACTATCATTTATATAAATTGTTGTTATGTTTATCATTATTATCTTACAACATATGAACTCTCATTATAATCACTTAAGCCCCATATGAACCGTTGTTGTAATCATATGATTGTCATTTGTTATAATAATATAATATATCAAGAGTCGTTGTACTAATTTATAATCAATATAGTATTAGAATGGTTTTTACAATTATTTTAATACCAATGTATAGTTTTACTAAAATGATTAAACATATTGATAAAATAGTTTGTTTATACTTTATCATATATGGTCACAACATACTACATCTATACCGCGTTATGTTTGTTATTGTTATTGTTATTATTAGCATTGTTGCTACGTATTTGTATTGTTAGTGTTATTGTTATTGTTAGTATTCTTGTTTTTATATTTTTATTATTATTATTATTATTGTTAGCATTGTTACTATTACTGTTATTATTTGTATTATTGTTATTATTATTGTTATTATTATTATTATTATTATTATTATTATTATTATTATTATTATTATTATCATCATCATCATCATCATCATCATCATCATCATCATCATCATCATCATCATCATCGCTTTATGTTAACTAATAATAATTATTATTATTGTTATCATGATCATCATAGCTATTTACAAACTTATATATAAATAATAATGCTTATAATAATAGAGTCATTTATTTAAACCTTGGAATAATATGATTCGTTTACAAAATCCATAACAAAATAAAAATGACACGTCAGGAGTTAACTGAAGTTGAATTGACGTTCAACAGCGAATGAACCCGATGCTTCACAATGATCAAACTAAGGTCATTAGTGTTTCAACTCGAGTACACTTGACTCTACCCAAGCGTACACGAAACCCAAATATGACCTGCGCAACCCGGTTAAAAAATGTCCACGGGCGATCATACCCGGAAATGGATCGACTTGTAAATGGAACGTTCAGACCTGTCCGGCACCCGGCAATCCCACTTATTCAAATGTGATCGTGTAACACCCCCAAAATCCATACAAGTTTAAACTACGTTGCATCGACTTTGGGAGTGTTACCGCCGCGGTGAAACGCAATGCATGATAAAATCAAAACGTTAACAACTCCTTTTTAAGAAAACTACATTGCAGCGGAAATATCATGTTCACTTTTAAATTACAACTCGAGAATCACCATAGACCCCTTTTATTCAAACCATTAACTATAAATACTAATTATTCTATAAGCTCAACAAAAACACTTAAAAGCTTATAAACCAGAAAATATCCCCCGTATGCCAAACTCATGCAGCATCACCAACATACCTAATCTGTTCCCCGTTGAAATATCAATGGTTCATCACAGGTCAACAAACATCACAAATAACAAACAATCAGCTATACTGAGTACGTACATAATCAGTTAAAATTATACATCAAACATAAATAGAATAATAATAATCATTCCTAGACATGATACTACAAGAATACTACAAATCATTTTTATAGTTTAATTGACATCGAACGGGCACCGTCATCTTTCTAGAATCATACGGGCTACTTAATCCTTAATAGACAACCTTGGTCTATTAGATGGAATGTAAATACGGTTTCGTTCCGTTCCACATCCATCACCTTAGTATGCATACCCCAAGATCGTACGGAACCTTCCGCCTACTTGAGTTATCAAAATTTATAAGGACACTACTGTCGTCACAGTAGGCCTGCGTAGGAGTGTAGAATAAGCCTCACACTCCCCCCATTGTTCATTACTTGTAGGGAATCCAACTACAAGTTTATTGCCAACAATCCTTTTTAGCGATACTCATTCATACAACATTAATATAAAATCTTTTTGTTTAGGCAACCTCTTATAAATCCTTGCTACAATTATTAATCAAAGCATTTCAATCCAACATCTCATTTCATGCTTGTGATACAATAGTATTTCGCATTCCAATAACAATTCATTCTATTTCACAACTCATACAGCAAGGAAATACATACAGAATTCCAATTGATTTTATGTTACCAAACAATCTCATCAACCATAATCAACATCAGTTCCCTATCATGATTCTAGGTTCCAATATAACAATCATAACCTAAACATTATACTAATATATCAAACTGAACTAGTACGCGTACGTACCTTGTAACGGAGAATCTTTGCTGACTATTAAAACGTTCCGCTTATGAAATTGGGACCTAATCGAATAATAAAAGTAATTCAGTTCTAAGTCCTTGATATCATTTAAATAAAACCAGCGCTTAACTAACTATGTAAAACTTAGTGTTTCGAATAATAAAATAAACGTTCTTGTTGGTTAATTTTTTTTTCATAAACTTTATTGAACTAACATGTTTAGGACTTAGTAATAGGATGTAAATCTGATTTTTGTTCACCTACATTATTATTTGTTCATAACCATGAAAACCTAACTGGTATATGTAAGTATTATAAATCAGAGTTAAGAATAAACCAACCTAAGAACTAGTATTAATAATCAAGAATCTGATTGCTTTTTAACTTATAACATGCTTTGTTTACAACAACATAACTTAAACATTTATATAAGTATTATAATAACATTAGAATTGTGAAATTAAATCTTCATAAGAACTAATAAAACAATTGTAAATCTGATTTCTTTTAATTTATACTATACTCTAACTATGATACCAAAACTTAGTCAAGTATGCACAAGAATTATGAAATCAAAATTTATAATAAAATAGGAAAAAAAAAATTTTTTAAAAAATATACAAAGAGGTTATCGGAACCACTCGTCGGCAATAACCACCGGGGACGACGCACGATCTCCGGCGACTGTTGCCTTGACTTGCGCGACCACGCCTCGCACCACTCCGGCAGCGCTGCACCACGACCCAGCACTTACCGCACTGCCTCGCACGAGCACGCGACCCAGCACACCACACTGCCTCGCACGAGCACGTGATCCAGCAGACAGGTTCCCTTGTTCTAGCATCATAAATTCTTGGGCTTTCTGCTTCTTGAGGTATGGAGGGTAATACTTATTCCTCAGGGCTTTCTTGAAGGTTTCCCACCCAAAGTCAGGTTGTTAAGGAGGTTGTCCTTAGCTTGGGTCCACCAAAAATGGGCATCCCCCTGTAGGTAATAGCTTGCTAAGGGCACAGTCTTGTCATCTGGACAGGAGAGGGTAAAGAACAGCTTATCAAACTCCCCAACCCAGTTTTCCAAATCTTCAGGTCCCCCTTTCCCATTCAGTACTGGTGGGTTCCTACGGGCAACATTTTCAGACAAGTCCCCATCCCGGTTATGACCCTGGGCTAGGTTAGCTGTGATCTGCACTAGATCATGAATCGATTGCTCAACATTCAGAGAGGTATCAGGCGTGCCGCCTTGACGAACCATTCTGCGCTGAAAAATGACACAACGGCTGTTTCAGCGATATGCACATAGTCGTTTATTTATTTAACTACTACACATTGGCACGTGTATATAACACATTTTTATTGCGAACAATCATCAAGTCTCTATTGACTTGCAATATAAACATCTCAAATAAGACGTTACATCAAATAAAAGAATAAAACTGTTGCATTATTATTGAAAAGGGTAAAATTTATTGTTTCCAAGGAAAACATAATATGAATAAATAAAGGAATAAAAGAATACTAGTTTGCTACTTGGCATGCAAGCCTTATTAAAACTGAAATAAACGAATAAAATAATATTCTAATCCTAATTATATAATCAAAAGAAACTAGGGACTATAATGGTGAACTTCGTCATCTGAATTAGGATTTTCTATTCCTTCTTCCATATCAGCTTCGTCCTCAGAAGACTCGTCATCCTCTATAGGTTCATCTTCCTCCAGAGGTTCTTCTTCTATGGGCTCTTCTTCTGCTTCTTGGTCATTTTCCTCAATCAGATCCTCCTCAGCAAGCTCATTCTCATTAGGATCTCCCTCTTCAACAGGCTTATTTTCATTAGGATCTCCCTCTTCCTCATTTTTCAAGTCAAGTATAGGTTCAACATTATCTTCCCCAATCACTGCGATGAATGTCCTATTATTCCCCTCATCATCGGAAATGTAGGTAACAGTTCTGAGGTTTGACGCTATGTGGTAGTCCTCGTGTATAAACTCATCCTCAAAAGTTTGGTACCTAGCTCTTTTTGCAGCTCTAAAGGACGCTTGCGGCTCAGATTTAACTCTAGGGTTCTCATAATTCACATTAGTTCCCGAGCTTTCCCCCACATGATAGGTTCCTCTAACTAGAGGTGTTGAGGTAGAGGGCTCCCAACTTCTTTTCTCACGAATTTTCCATTCATTTTCACAGTATTTAAGATCAGTAATGAAATGTCCTACAGTAGGAAGGTATTGGTTCCAGTAAGTGTGTTTGGCCCTATTAAAACCTCCATTTTCTGACCACATATCCCCATATCTACAGTGTACGAAAATGTAGGGTTCCTCCTTAGGGACGTACTGCAGCATAAAATATATTTTCTCCATTTCAGTCTTTAGTCTAGTATCTCCCTGTAAGGTCCTATACTCCATAGCAGCTTTCATCTTATGGGCCCAAATGTCCCAATTTTTTTCATTAGAAAATTGAACGAATGACAAATGTACAATTGAAAAGAAAAATAAAGAATTCCTAGAATAATTGATACAAAATTGAGCAGAAAAGCTCTATCCTAGATCCCACAAAAAACTAATTCAACATAACATAAGAAATAAAGATCAACAAATGAAATTACAAATCAAAAAGGGGAAAACTCTTGTGTGGGCTGCAACCACCACTGACTCCGGCGAGATCTTCGGTCACCAAACCTTCATCGAGATCTTCGCTTGTTCAAATCAAGATTTGAGATGAAGTTTCGCTTGAACCTTCGCGTTTCCAGATCTTCGATCTTTTGCGTTGGATAAGATATTCGATCTTGGCCTCTAGCGATAGCTTCGCTTATCAAGATCTCGGACGAGATTTTCGCTCTGCAATCTCCTTGAGTTGAAGGAAAAGGAGATGAATGAGAAAATGAAATCGTTGGTGTCGAATTGAAAGATAGGGTTTAGAATTGAGGGAGGAAGAAATTGAGGAGAGATTGAAGGGAGTAGAGTTGAAAGAGAAGGAGATCAATTTGCATTGGGGATTGCTTGACAGTACTGAGAATGATGTTAATAAGCAGAGCGACGCACCGGAAGTGAAAGAGGAGCAATTGAATGAGAAAAGTAAGGCATCGAAACGCTCGATGAACAAAGGCGTAAGTTTAAGCCTAGCAAGAGGCTAAAGTTGAAAGTGAAACAACTCGATGAACAAAGTCGAACTGTGGAACTGAGGGAGAAGAAAGTTACTGAGCCTTGCTAACTTGAAGAGTTTTCAGAGAAAAAAAGTGATGAGCATCGCATACTTTCTCGTTGTCAAGCACCAGCATTTATAGAGAAGCAAATCGGTGAGATTTTTTAGATAAAATACATTGCCAAAGAGAAGCAAATCGATGAACGAGGGTCTAGAATGGAGTGGGCTGGTTGAGAGTGTGGTTGAGGGGATGGTAAGCTGAGGAGATAGAATGAGAGAAGGAAGTGGAGGTGGGTGGATGAGAGGGATGGGGGTTAGGGTTTTAGAGAGGAGAGATGGAAGATAGACTAAGGAAATGGAAATGGGTTTGAGAGATTGATGGTTAGATTTTGATCCTTCTAAAATCAAAGGGTTCTAATTTATGATCCATGATATTATTCTTTGGCCAATAGGAAAAGAGAATGACCTAGCACATGGATTGATGACATATCACATGATTGATAATCTTATATTCTTTATAATCTTACTAATTCTTGTCTTGATTTAGTAACTTACTAACTTTAATTTGAAATTTTGGTTATTTTTATTAAAATTATAGTGATTAGTATTTAAGTATAACTATCATTTATTAATTAGCAATAATATAACCATTATTATTATTATTATTATTATTATTATTATTATTATTATTATTATTATTATTATTATTATTATTATTATTATTATTATTATTATTATTATTATTATTATGATCATCATCATCATCATCATCATCATCATCATCATCATCGCTTTATGTTAATTAATAATTATTATTATTATTGTTATCATGATCATTATAGCTATTTACAAACTTATATATAAATAATAATGCTTATAATAATAGAGTCATTTATTTAAACCATGGAATAATATGATTCGTTTACAAAATCCATAACAAAACAAAAATGACCCGTCAGGAGTTAACTGAAGTTGAATTGACGTTCAATAGCGAATGAACCCGATGCTTCACAATGATCAAACTAAGGTCATTAGTGTTTCAACCCGAGTACACTTGACTCTACCCAAGCGTACACGAAACCCAAATACGACCTGCGTAAACCCGGTTAAAAAATGTCCACGGGTGATCATACCCGGAAATGGATCGACTTGTAAATGGAACGCTCAGACCTGTCCGGCACCCGGCAATCCCACTGATTCAAATGTGATCGTGTAACACCCCCAAAATCCATACAAGTCTAAACTACGTTGCATCGACTTTGGGAGTGTTACCGCCGCGGTGAAACGCAAGGCATGATAAAATCAAAACGTTAACAACTCCTTTTTAAGAAAACTACATTGCAGCGGAAATATCATGTTCACTTTTAAATTACAACTCGGGAATCACCATAGACCCTTTTATTCAAACCATTAACTATAAATACTAATTATTCTATAAGTTCAACAAAAACACTTAAGAGCTTATAAACCAGAAAATATCCCCCGTATGCCAAACTCATGCAGCATCACCAGCATACCTAATCTGTTCCCCATTGAAATATCAATGGTTCATCACAGGTCAACAAACATCACAAATAACAAACAATCAGCTATGCTGAGTACGTACATAATCAGTTAAAATTATACATCAAACATAAATAGAATAATAATAATCATTCCTAGACATGATACTACAAGAATACTACAAATCATTTTTATAGTTTAATTGGCATCGAAAGGGCACCGTCATCTTTCTAGAATCATACGGGCTACTTAATCCTTAATAGACAACTTGGTCTATTAGATGGAATGTAAATACGGTTTCGTTCCGTTCCACATCCATCACCTTAGTATGCATACCCCCAAGAACGTACGGAACCTTCCGCCTACTTGAGTTATCAAAATTTATAAGGACACTACTGTCGTCACAGTAGGCCTGCGTAGGAGTGTAGAACAAGCCTCACATTCCCCCCATTGTTCATTACTTGTAGGGAATCCAACTACAAGTTTATTGCCAACAATCCTTTTTAGCGATACTCATTCATACAACATTAATATAAAATCCTTTTGTTTAGGCAACCTCTTATAAATCCTTGCTACAATTATTAATCATAGCATTTCAATAAAACATCTCATTTCATGCTTGTGATACAATAGAATTACGCATTCCAATAACAATTCATTCTATTTCACAAGTCATACAGCAAGGAAATACATACAAAATTCCAATTGATTTCATGTTACCAAACAACCTCATCAACCATAATCAACATCAGTTCCCTATCATGATTCTAGGTTTCCAATATAACAATCATAACCTAAACATGATACTAATATATCAAACTGAACTAGTACGCGTACGTACCTTGTAACGGAGAATCTTTGCTGACTATTAAAACGTTCCGCTTATGAAATTGGGACCTAATCGAATAATAAAAGTAATTCAGTTCTAAGTCCTTGATATCATTAAAATAAAACCAGCTTAACTAACTATGTAAAACTTAGTGTTTCGAATAATAAAATAAACGTTCTTGTTGGTTAAATTTTTCTTTCATAAACTTTATTAAACTAACATATTTAGGACTTAGTAATAGGATGTAAATCTGATTTTTGTTCACCTACATTATTACTTGTTCATAACCACGAAAACCTAACTGGTATATGTAAGTATTATAAATCAGAGTTAAGAATAAACCATCCTAAGAACTAGTATTAATAATCAAGAATCTGATTGCTTTTTAATTTATAACATGCTTTGTTTACAACAACATAACTTAAACATTTATATAAGTATTATAATGACATTAGAATTGTGAAATTAAATCTTCATAAGAACTAATAAAACAATTGTAAATTTGATTTCTTTTAATTTATACTATACTCTAACTATGATACCAAAACTTAGTCAAGTATGCACAAGAATTATGAAATCAGAATTTATAATAAAATAGGAAAGAAAGATTTTTTTTTTATATATACAAAGAGGTTACCGGAACCACTCGCCGACGATAACCATCGGGGACGACGCACGACCTCCGGCGACTGTTGCCTCGACTTGCGCGACCATGCCTCGCACCACTCTGGCAGCGCTGCACCACGACCCAGCACTTACCGCACTGCCTCGCACGAGCACGCGACCCAGCACACCACACTGCCTCGCACGAGCACGCGACCCAGCACACTACACTGCCTCGCACGAGCACGCGACCCAGCACACCACCCAAGCTTCGCGCGCGACCCGCAACCCAGCAGCACCGCTCAGACCTCGCGCGACACGGTCCCACACCACGCGACTTCCGGCAGACGATTCCGGCCGCCGTTAAGGAGAGCAGAGTAGCGCATGAGAGAGAAGAAGAGAAAAGAAACGCTGGGGAAGAAATAAAAAAGAGGAGAGAGAAAAACCTCTTGGGGTAAAAAAAACGGCTGATTACAATAGTGTTTAGGGTTTTTGATTCTCTTCTTTATTTTTTTTCTTCTCCTATTTATAGCACGGTAAACCCTGGTTTAATAGGATTCGTTTCCAACTCAAACTCCGATTTCTTATTTATTTGGAAATTAAAACGAAACCAAACTATAATATAAGTAGGTACAACAGTAGGTTATATAGTTAAATTATAACTGTAGCTTACCCAAACTATATATATTTCTAAATAATATTAAAAACACTTTCAACTTTATTCTTTATATTTTCTTATTTATAGCAAAATAATTCCCAAAAATACGGAGTATTACAGATCGACCCAGTTGAACAAAACCTGACCAATCACGACTTGGGACACTGATGGTTAAAATCCTGACTTGTCCGGCTCTGACCTGGTTCGCCGTTGGTATACCCAGAATCTGTTTGAGAACCCGTTTTGACACCACTATCTCCTTGGCAATATCTTGGAGCTCTAAGTCCTCATTAGTCATTTATCTTCTTGTCCCCAATCCATATATATTATGGCCCTGTTTAGCAATTAGCGGATAACTGTATAGCGGTTAGCTGATTGTATTAGCAGATAACTGATTACATTAGGTGATTTGACTAGCTTATTGTATTAGCTGTTTGTATAAAAGTGTTTGTAAGTAACTGATAGCTGATTGTCAGATAATTGTGTAAAATGACCAATAAGGACATGTGCATAATCTATTGTTGTACCTTTTATTGTTTATTAATGTAATTTTCAAAAACTTTAGGACATAAAAGTAATTGGCCCATCCATTCTCAAACCTTTAATGTCAAAAAGCTCATCCCCCTAGCTTTTTCACAAAGAGCTTTTTTAGCACAATCAGCTAATTGAAACCTCTCTTTACCAAACACTCAAATTAGAATATTGACTAGTCAAATACTCTAATATAAGTTCAAATCTCTAACTTTGCCCCAAACCTCTCTTTACCAAACAAGGCCTATACTTCTAAGAGTGACCAAGTTGGGAGGTAATTCCATATCTTAGATTTTTTTTTTTTAGTTGAAGATTAAATTGACGTAGGTCAATCGAATTACCATTCTTTAAAAGTGGGATCAACAGAATTTTCTCACCATTGCCACAAAATTCATGTGTACAATAATAGAGGGTCATCTTTGATAATCAGTTTGTTTTTGGTTTACCAAATAGAAGTATAATAAGCAAAAGAACACTTTTTTTAGGAATAATAAGCTAAAGTCACTAGTACATAAAAGCCCATCCGATCCGGTCAAAACTGGGCATACCGCTCCGATTTTGGTCCGGGTGGGATGGGCTGGGCTAGCAGCGGTTAACTATGATTAACTGATCCTGTCCTCAACCGGATCAGTTAATCATTAACCGCTCTGGTTTTGATGGAAAAACGAATCGGTTAATCTGATTAACCGATCCGATTTTCCATCAAAATCGGAGCGATTAGTTAAATGGCGCCAAGATATTATGTATACATAGCACATTAACTGATCCGGTTATGTTAGTGGATCCACTGAAAACTAACCTTAAGCTGAAAACTGAAAACCAACCTTTTTGCTCATTTTGCAGATTTTTGCTCATTTTATATTTTTTGCTCATTTCATGTTGTTGCTCATTTAAAAAACTTTTGCTCATTTTAGCAAACTTTCGCTCATTTTTAATTAGTTTTTGCTCATTTTACAAACTTTCGTTCATTTTATGTTTTTTTGCTCATTTTATGATTTTGCTCATTTTAAAAAACTTTTGCTCATTTTACAGATTTTTGATCATTTTATGTTTTTTGCTCATTTTATATTGTTGCTCATTTTAAGAATTAAATTTTTGCTCATTTTATCGTTTTGCTCATTTTAAGAAACTTTTTGCTCATTTTATGTTGCAGTTTTCAATTTTCAGCATAAGGAGTGGTTTTCACGTTATCCTATTCCTATATATATATAGCGTTTTGTGTACTAGTCAGTCAATAATTACCATAGAAAATTCCTGAAAACAAAAAGAAACTCATAGACTTTAATTTAATTACCTTTGTTTAACACACTAAGAAAATTATAACCTCTACAGATTGTACCATGTAGGATCCTCTTTAATGTAAAATGAACCAGTAGCAGATCCAGGAATTTAACCATGTGGGTTCGGTGCCGATCAAAAATATACTATAATCATTTACTTATAAAATTCAATACATTAATTCTAACATCAAAGTACATATGTTAATTACAATACCATTTGAGTTCCCTGCACAATCTTTAAAAAAATTCAATTCTAAACCCTTCGTAATCACAAAATAATTATACAATCTACACCAACAAGAAGCCAAGAACAACAAATTGGTCACTTAAATGGCCAAAGAACTAATACATTCAACATCTCAACTAAGGAAGGAAAGATACTGAGATAACTAACAATTTAACATTTCAGTTTCAAATATCAAGTAAGTTTCCTGAAAAAAAAAGTTTCCTACAAAAAACATCAAGTAAGAACTTATAACAATAATTTTCTACTAATTACTTACTATAACGAATAGAAACTCTAACAGCTTGTTTGGTAGAAAAAATTTGGAAGGAAAATAAAGGAAATGCAAGGAAATTTGTTAGTTTCTAATGTTTTGGTTCAAAAAAAAAAAAATTAAGTGAAAGGAAATGAAAATGAATTGGAGGGAAAGACTCTTTAATAAATTTCACTCCTTTCCTCCTAAAAGTGGGGAAATTTGGAAGGAAAAAGAAAAACGGTATTTTCACAATATACCCCTGACAAATTTTTTTTTGCACCGTATACCCTCGCAAGTTTCCAAATTCACCATATACCCCTCACGTTTCAAAAAATACATCAACATGCCCTTATGACTAACGGAAGTCTAACATCGTTAGTCATTAACCCCTAATCCCCCCTCTAATCCTAATTAACTACTCTAAACCCTAACCCCATCTAACCCTGACTCTAACCCTAACTCCCTAATCTAATACCCTAACCCCCTCTAACCCTGACTCTAACCCTAACTCCCTAATCTAATACCCTAACCCTAACCACCCCACCCCACCCCACCCCACCACCACCGTCCACCGCTGCCCCCTTCCCCCACCAAAGCCCTCCCACACCCCCACCCCAACCCACCACCACCGCCGGTCTGCGTCGCCCCCCTTCCCCACCCCACCACCGCTGGTCGGCCGCCCCCCCTTCCCCACCCCCCGAGGCCCTCCCTCCCCCCACCCCCACGGAAGCCCTCCCTCTCGCCCTTCCCCCACCACCACCGGATCCCTCCCTCGCCCCCACGGCACCCCTCCCCCTTCACCCACCCCCTGCAACACCCCCTCCCGCCTTCCCTCCCCTCGCCCCAGCACCCTTCCCCCTCCTCTCCCCACCCCCTACGCACAAACCCTCGCCGGAAAAACGCACGCTCTCTCTCTCTCCTCCGTTTTTCGCCGGAAAAACGCACATTCTCTCTCTCTTTCCCCTCCGTTTTCGCCGGAAAAACGCACGCCTCACTCTCTCTTTTGTTTATTTGGAACGCTCTCTCTCTCCTCTGTTTTTTGCCGGAAAAACGCACGCCTCACTCTCCTCTCGTTTCGCCGGTCCCTCTGTTTTTCGAAGGGGAGGGGTCTCGCCTCGATTCGCCAGGTCCTCGGTTTTTCGAAAGGGAGGGTTCTGCGAGATTCGAAGGGAGAGGGGATGCGGCTGGGGTGGTGGGAAGGGGGAGGCGCGGGCGAGCTAGGCGTGGTGGGGAGGGGGGAGGTGCGGCATCTTTGGGGGAGGGGGGCAGTGGGGCTGGAGTTGTGGGGGTGGGGGTGGTGGGCCGTAGGATTGGGGATGGTGGGCTGTGGGTGGTGGGGGCTGGGGTGGGTAGGGGCTGGTGGGCTTTTAGGGTTAGGTTTTTTGGTTAGTTAGGTTTAGGGTTGAGGGTTATTTAGGGTTTAAATTATTCAATTAGGATTACAGGGAAGATTAGGGTCTAATGACTAACGGAAGTCTAACACCATTAGTCATAAGGGCATGTTGATGTATTTTTTGAAACGTGAGGGGTATATGGTGAATTTGGAAACTTGCGAGGGTATACGGTGCATAAAAAAAATAGTCATGGGTATATGGTGAAAAAACCGAAATTAAACCAAAAATGGTAAGTTCAGCTTTTTATTTTTCTTTCTCTTCCCTTCTTTTGAACTAGAGAAGGACAATGAGATAAAACCAAAAGAAAATGAACAGAAATGAAAAAAATAGTAAGAATTTTCTGTTGTTTTTTTTATCCATTGGAGCCACGAAGGCAGTACAAAGTACAAAGAAGGGGAGGGGAGATTCGAACTTGTGACCTATCGACTATCGTTCACAGCACCTCAATCTTAACCACTAGGCCAAGACATCCTTGGTAGAATTTTCCGTTGTTGGAAGTCGATTCCGCGACTATTTGCTTAAGCTGTCAGAGTCAACTGACAAGCAAAACCATCAAGCTACTCTTAGTTTTCGTGTTTACTTTCACAAGCAAAATGTATATGATGGTTTATTAATTTTTGTTTATTAAAAAAAAAACTATGCAATTTTTTTTCCAAAATTCATTGGGTTTATCTGAACCCAATGAATCCTGATAAGTGATATTTATATCACTCAAATACCTTATTTTCCTCATGTTTAGAGTCATTTTTTCTCTTTATTTATCACTTTCTAGCTTATTTTGCTTAATTTAGTAATTGAGTCATTTGTAGCTTTTGTAAATATTAGTTAGTTTGGCTATTTATATATAGTGTGGTAATGCTTATTTGTGTTTGATGTTGTAGGATTCACCTTAGAGGTCTACATACCACACACCAAGCATAGAGTGGAGTATTTTTGCCAAAAAAAGAGCTTTTGGAAGGATTTGTGCATAAGGGTCATATTTAAATGGTCATAACTTTTAGCACACAAAATATTTTCAGTGATTGAAGTTGGAGATGAAATTTTGGCTCGATATCTTTCCAAAGAGTGGTCACAAGCCCAATTCCGATTAAAAATGAAAGAGATATAGCTATTTGAAGTCAGGCGCGTCTGCCAGAACGGAGCGCCCGCTCCTTATTGTCTGGCGCGCCCGCGCCGTAGGCCCATAAACCTTCTTTCTGCGTGAAATTGTATGGAGCGCCCGTGCCACCTGACCTGTGTGAAAATCCCTGTTTTTCGACCCGTTTAATGATATAATGTCTAAATCTTTTAAAAGGACGGATCCCTAACTTTGGAAGAGGGAGGGAGGAGTGCTAGCCTCCGTAAGCTTAATTAGAGGTTTTAGTTAGGGTTGTTAGAGAGAGAAACTCTCATCTTCTAGAGAGAAAAGTGAGAGAAACTTGTGGAAAGCTTGGATTTTGAAGAATCTAATAAGGAAGCTTGAAGATTTAGAGACTCCTTACAACTTTAGTGAGAATTTATTACTCTCTCTCATGTTTTGTTGCTTTATCTATTTATTTTCATGTCATTTTCACTCTATTTACTTGTTCATCCTAGATAGTGTTTGATGTCATGTTTTTATTTTGTTATTTAATTCATTTAATAATTTATTATGATTTGTGAGTAGTTATTTTGCTTGGGAGGGGGTGAAGCCATTAATGATATCATGAGCCTTTGGGTCATATTTGGGGTTATTTTGGAAAATGAAATCAAATGAGCAATAGGGGTTTTATTGTTGGTTTTGTGATTGGCCTCCATGGAAAATTAATTATTAGTCACTTCAATGAAGGATTGAAAAGATGAAATTGATGATTGACTCCCTATTTATTCACTTAACTAAACTTGCATGAAAATAAGGGTTTTAGTTAAGGGATATATATAGTCATCTTGTTATTCATGCTCATGAGTTGGGGGTTTGTTGCATAAAAATAGGACATAATCTCCAATTTGAGTAACCCTCTTTAGCTTGAAAGAGTAATTAAGGATTTGTTAGATGATCCCTTTGATTCATTCTCTTTATACTACCCTCTTATTTGCCTAATTGTTTTCATGATTGAAATAATTGGTGAATTCCCCTACCCTAGTTCCTTTTATTTAATTTTTTTTAGTTGATAATTAACAAATCTCTTAACTACTCCCTCCGTTCTCTTTTGTTCTTCCTATTTAGAATCTTGACACTATTCACAATTGAAGAGAATCTTCTAAATTATTTTCAACATATGATAAAAAATATAGTCATGTGGGGTCTTGTTTGATTCATCTCAATGAGTAGTTTATTAATATTTAATCATTATAATATTTACTAATACACAATGAAAGATATTTAAGGTCAAAGACGTGCATTGGCAAACGTGGAAGTCAAAATAGGAAGAATAAAAGAGAATGGAGGGAGTATATCTTAGCCTAGCTTATTATAATTAACATTCGGTGGTTACCCTTAATCCTTGTGGAAGAATGACCCTTACTTGCTATTATACTTAGGTTAGTGGTTAGTTAGGTAGTTTGATTTAGGGCTTTTGTCCAACGACCAAAATTTCTATTATCAAACCCATTGTGTATCCTCCCATGAAATGAACCAAGCCTATAAATCATCACATATTCACATCATCACATGCGCTCTTGTTGGCTTGTTGTTGGTGAAGTGATGGCACTGCTTAAAGAAGAAAGTGGATATCTTTTCATTTATTCTCTTCGTCTCAATTTCTTGTGCTAGTATATTATTCTGGATGTCTCAAAATTCTTATGTCTCATGTCTTTTATTTTTGAAATGGTACGTAATTTATTAAATTCCCTCATCAAATAAATTTTATTCCTCTTTTTTAATTATTTTTACATGGGAAGTTGCATCCACATGACCATATTTAATATTTGTCATCATTTTTACATGAAAAGTTGTAACCACATTATATATATATATATATATATATATATATATATATATATATACATATGTATATATATATATATATATATATACATATGTATATATATATATATATATATATACATATGTATATATATATATATATACACATATGTATATATATATATACACACATGTAAATATATATATACACATATGTATATATATATATATATATACACATATGTATATACACATATGTGTATATATATATTTACATATGTATATATATATATATATATACATATAGAGAGAGAGAGAGAGAGAGATAGTGGGGTAGGATATACTAAAAACTAACCTTGAGTTGAAAACTGAAAACCGACCTTTTTGCTCATTTTGCAGATTTTTGCTCATTTTATGTATTTTGCTAATTTCATGTTTTTGTTCATTTTTAGAAACTTTTGCTCATTTTAGCAAACTTTCGCTCATTTTAGCAAACTTTCGCTCATTTTACGAACTTTTTGCTCTTTTTACGAACTTTTGTACAATTTATGTTTTTTTGCTCATTTTATGTTTCGCTCATCTTAAGAAACTTTTGTTCATTTTACAAATTTTTTCACATTTTATATTTTTGCTCAGTTGTAATTTTTAATTTTCAACTTTCAACATAAGGAGTGGTTTTCACGTGATCATATATATACATATATATATATACATATACATACATATATATATACATATACATACATATATATGTTCATATGAGAATGCATACTTACATGAGAAATGAGAATGAATTTTACACGCTATAACTCTAATGAACAAGTGATGTAACTCTAATGAAAAAGTGATGTAACTCCAAAAAAACAAAAATTAGGGAAAAAAAAAATCGAAATTTTTTTTTTTGTATTTGGGCTCGAAATTTTTTTGGGGGTATAACTCTAATGAACAAGTGTTGTAACTCTAATCCAATCGTGTGGTTGAGATTCATTCTCATTTCTCATGTGATCCTGCCCCTATATATATATATACATATATATATATATATATACATATATATATATATATATAGGGGTTACTAAATACCGCCCGTATTTACTTGAAATCTCCCGTATTTTTTTTAAAATACTCCTAAACTACCCCCTACAAATATACCCCCCACACTCTCTCACTCTCTCACTCTAACACTCTCTCACTCTCTCACTCTCACTCCTCACTCCCACCATAGCCACCACCACCAAAGCCACCACCACCCCCAAAGCCACCACCACCACCACTGCCACCACCACCACACGGCAACCACCACCACACGGCAACCACCACCACCAGGCGAGGAAGGCCGTACCGGCGACCACCAGAAGAAACCGACGCCGACCACCACCACAATACGCCGGAAAAAGAATGGGCCCAAGGAAGAAGGGAAAGGAAATCGGGGAATCTTCAAATCACGTTAGTTTTGTAGTTATTTGTGGTAAAAAACAACGTAGGGTTGCCGGAAAAAAGGCCCCTCCTCGCCGGAAAAACGAGGAACAAAAAAATTTTTTTTTTTTCGTAAAAGCAGCCCAACGGACGAGAAATCCGTTACCACCGTCACGGTGGTAACGGACACCTTTACCGTTACCACCGCAGAGGTAACGGTGCAGATCTCCGTTACCTCTGCGGTGGTAACGGAAAAGTGATCCGTTACCACCGTCTGGTGGTAACGGATTTCTTATCCGTTGGGCTGCTTTTACGAAAAAAAAAAAAATTTTTTTGTTCTTTGTTTTTCCGAGGAGGGGATTTAGGGTTTTTTTTCCTTTTTTTTAATTTATGTTTATGTTTATGTTTTATTAATTTCTGTTTTTTTCTAATTATGTTTATATGTTTATTTTAAATAATTTATGTTTGTTCGTAATTTATGTATTAATAATTTCTGTTTGAATTAAAAATAATAATTTGTGTTTATTTGGGCTTTTATAATTAATGTCAATAGTTATTTGAATATATTAATTTAATTGGAATAGTTAATATGTTAATTTGTGTGATAATATGGTAATTAGGTTTTATTATTATTATGTTAATGCATGTTAGTAACATGGTAGTATTATTTAATTTATTTGATTTAATTTATTTAATTGTTTAATAGCATGTGATAATAGTATTATTTAATTTTAATAGTTATTATATAATAAGTTAATATATTGATTTGAGCATGTTATTATATTATTAAAATATTTCAATGATATTAGCATGTTATTATTTTATATTAGTAGCATATTACGATTATTTATTGTAATGATATTAGCATGTATTAACATGTTAATTTATATAGGGTATTTGTTTTTATTAGCATGTTTACTAATGATATTAGCAAGTTAATATGATTTATTGTTGTAATTTTAGTTAATTAATTATTAGAAAGTGAATAGTTATATAATAATGCCCTAATTTACTTACTTTGCGCATGTTAATATATTTTAATAATAATATTATGTTAACACCATCACCAATGTTAATGCATCTTAGTATTAGTTTTCCTTATAATTTTAGTTAAGTAATTATTAGAGTGTCAATGGTTATAGATTAGTAGTAATTACAATATAATAACGTAGACATTAAATAAATAATAAATAATTAACATAATGTATTATTAGGGTCTTGATGGTCCTGAGGGATCGACGCCACGACACACTAGATCTCGTGGTGTTGATGCATCTAGTAGGAGGGCGAGGACTGATACTCAGGCTAGCCAGATGCCTATTCCTGAGGACGCGCCTGATAGTGCTGGATGGGATATTGGGGACGAGCAGGAGTTAGATCATGCTATGAGAGATGACGATGGAGCTGATGTGGGTGAAGCCGCCTCCCATGTGCCTGTGAGGAAGGGTAGTAGAGGGAGGTTTGTTTCGGGGTCGAGTTCCGGATCTAGTAGGCTGTCGAGCAGGGCTAGAGCTGCTAGGGATACTTCGTGGTTAGTTACCGAGGCGATGCCTGGGGGCCCACTTGACGGTACCCTGATTCCTAGTTGGCGGGGGCACGTCGGCTCCCGTATATACCACGATACGACTGCTAGGGATGTTATGCTGTGCCATAACCGCTCCAGTGCATTTGATCCGTTGCTGACTTGGGGTTTCCCGCAGCAGTCGTTGCAGCGCTTGGATAGATCTTGTATTGCCCAGCTACCAGGGATTATGTTTGGGCACCTTGACTTTCCATTACTTACAGCGTTTGTAGAGCGTTGGCAGCCCGACACGAACACGTTTCACATGCCTTTTGGAGAGATGACGATCATGTTACATGACGTTTGGCAGATCCTACGTGTTCCTATTGAGGGTCGGACTGTTAGTGCTGTTTTGCCGACTTCTGAGTTGTATGTACGGTTTGAGGAGCTCCTCGGCTTGACTCGTCAGGAGTTATTATGTGAGGACTCACGGGTCTGGAGGAACGGTGGCGTTACCGTTCAGAAGATTTTCGATCACTGCATGGATCAGGGCCGTCCGGCTGACGTGCAGGTTCGCGCATGGTTCCTCCTGACACTTGGGTGTACCCTCTTCACTGATAAGAGTGGTTCCCGCCTCATGCCCCGTAACATAACCGAGCCGGGATGACCTTGATTCAGTTCATACTTACTAGTGGGGCTCGAGTGCTTTGGCGTACCTATATCGTCAGCTAGGGGTTGCGTCTAGAGCGGATAGCAAACAGGTTGCCGGGTGTTTGACGCTCCTCCCGGTCTTGGATATACGAGTACTTCCCGTGTTTCCGACCACAGCGAGAGGGGCGGCCTTCGGTGATCATGATCCCCGGGCACGGAAGTGGGATTATCACATCGTCGGCAAGGATTTCGTCCGACCGGAGTCCATTCGTAGACGCTTGGACAACCTTCAAAGTTACGAGGTACGAATATTTAATGCATTAGTAAAATATATATTATTATGTTCTCATATATTACTACTACGTTAGTAACATGAAATTATTACATTTATCCGTTTTCAGGTCGACTAGACTCCATATGGGGATGACCAGGCTGCCATGATTCCGAGGACGTTGTATGTCGGTTTCATACGTTATCGAGGTATCATTGAGCCGTACAACCCGGATCGTGTACTGCGACAGGTTGGGTTTTGTTCGAGTCATTCCTACCCCTCCTATTCAGCCCTGATTTCGCATACGGACCGAGCAACCCGAAGAGGTATGAGGTTCAATTCTCGGTCTCGGTAGGCCGAGTCCGCATGGCGCGGTTCACGCCATATCTTGGGGGTCTCAACGTATCACGCTTGAGACGGGTTACTCGTCGCGGAGAGTGTTCGAGGGAGTACATGGATTGGTTTTGTACATATTCCCATCCTACCCTCATTGCTGCAGATAGGACGCATATTCCGCCCCGGGCCAACACTTCAAACACCCACTATGTACGCAATATATTCATTTATTTGTTTACTATTTTATATGTTATATTATTGATACATAACATAACATAACTAACTGACTTTTTGCAGTGGATGGCCCGACATTTTGACGCCACGAGAGCGTTGACGGAGGATCGGCACAATGACCAGCGACCCAACACTTCTTTGGCATATGAGATGTTGGCCGACCTCGCTCGGGATTGGGATGCTGCATTGCGTCTAGATCGGGCACGGGACGCTGCTGAGGACGAGCATCATCATGACATGTAGTCATTGCATTTCAGTGTTCTCATTCCATTAGTTATGTATGGGTGTATTATGTAGTAACATTTTTTTATGATATTACTTTGGGTGTATTATGTAGTTACATTTTTTGATGATATTACTTTGTTAGGTATATATGACTTTGGTTTTATGATGATATTTATTATTTCAATCTCAATCATTCCAACTTATTATGATCCAACATTATAAATTAATATGATCCAACATTATAAATTAATATCATATCAAATACTACTTATTCGGCTCAAATTCAATTATCAAATAGTATTAATAATTACAAATGCATTTATCAAATACATTACATAAAATATTACAATGAATAGATCGCACTATGTACTATATACTAAGAAGAGAGTAACTCATCCCATAAAGCGCGTCGCACACCATACAACAGATCCCAACCATCAACACTATCTTCATGCATGTTATGCCACAAGTTATGAATAGGTGGTACCGGTGATCCGGGAAGTAACTCCAGTCTAATATAATGCTGAAAGGTACCAAGATGTGCAATTACGAGTTCGTTAGTTGGACCCACCGTGTATTCAGAAGCACGCCAAGGAAGGACAGTGATACACGGATATAGTTGTCCCTCTGGGCCAAGTCCTACTAAAATGACTGCGGCATTGAACATCTGCGCAATAGGAAACAAGTCTTGCGAAGTAACCATCCAATGAGCCTCAGATGCTGGCCCCCCATTCCAAATAATGCGCCTTATTGCTGCGTCTATCCCATCATAATAAATATGTGTGTAAACATCCCGATGAGCAGCAATCTCATTTGCCATATTTTGGTGGATAAAACCCCAATGGTCTTCACTCCCTAAAAAACAATCTGCAATAGTTCGAAATCCACAGTTACCGTCCGCCTGGACATTAGTCCATCTAGTAATGAATGGGCGAAGAATCCCAGGAATCCTGCGGTAAAATGGAAATCCACTAACACCATCTTGTCCATCCACGCTTTCCCGACCTACAACAATCAAATTAATTAACATAAAATTTATCAGTACGTATCAAATAAATGTTATCAATAATCAATACATACAATTAACAAACATATTACCTGTAGAAGTTGACAAGCTCATAACTGAACCTGAAGATCTGCTTCTCTTTGAAGACGAACTGGATGTGTGCTCAAAGCCACTCTTCTTTCGTTTTGTACTTGGGTGATTCTTTCGGCGTGGTCTCCCTTTGGGGTTCTCGACAATATCGGGCTCAAAAGCTGAATCGCCCGGATTACGCAGATGTTCCTCTAGAACCCGGGTAGCGCTCCGCAATACGGCAGGATCACTACTTTGAACCTGCTCAACCAACTCTAAGAAGTACTGAGAATCTTGTGCTGCCTCAGATACAAACACAGGGTTGTTGACACCATCACCAATGATCAAAGTAGTCCAATAAGGATGTAAGTCTGTCAGGTACAGACTCTCGTTCGCCTCCAATCGTCTCCGTATGGCGCATGCACAGGGGATTGCATGTGTGGTTCTCAACGAGCAACCGCAACGCTGATATACCTCGTAGCCTAACTCCCGCATACGATTTTCCTCATGCAGTAACAGTTCTAAACAGTAATGCGAGACTCGACCATTTAATTGATACAATGCCTGAGTCTTGTATAATATTCCGTGCCGACGCCGACTTTCCTCCAAATCATTCTCAACCTTCTTCACCTGATTTTCTATCTCACTGTGAGCAATAGAAAAGATGGAGTCCAAGGCAGTTGTGCTACTAAAAACCCAAGACTTCAGTGCAGAGTGTGCACTTTCAACTCGGCTAGTGCACGTGTTCCCAAGGTGAAGTACATTGTCCGTCCATGCCCGCACAAACTTCTCTTTGTACACAAGCCAAGTTGTTTCAACGTATTGGATTATTTTAGGCCACTTTCTGTACACATCTCTCATATTATCAACCTCGGCCTCATAACTCCTCTCGTCGGTCGCGTTGACTATCCGATACCAAGTTCGGCTCACGAATCTCGGACCCGCATCGGTGTTGGCCATGATGTTACTCACTCTAGCCTGCACGTCTTTGTTGATATGCCATCTACATAGTAAATGTGCGAGTTAGGAAACACTTCCCGGATCGCTTTCATAAGGCCCAAATCACGGTCGATAATGAGTGTAACAGGGACAACATTCACTCCAATAAGCAACCTAAACTTGTCCAACACCCAATTATAACTATCACTTGTTTCGTTGGCCATCAGAGCATACCCAACCATAAAATTCTTGTTGCACGGCGTCATCCCAATGAGCACTAGAAAAGGCATGTTATATTTGTTGGTTTTATATGTTGCATCCATACCAACAACAAGTGGATAAGTTCGGAGGATATTTGCCGAACGAGGGTGCACCATGAATGCTGCCGATCATTGCATTTGTCTCCTCGTCTTGCCTAATCCAAGTGAAGGTAGTTGCTCTCTCGAGCAAGGTGAAGGAAGTGTTGCATCACATCTCTACCATCCATTGCTTCCCTTCTATCCTTTTCCTTCAGGTTGTACAAGTGTCTCATATTTGGATGATCATCGGGAAATTTTTCATTCACGACTTTTCATTATACTAGCAAGGCTTAACGTGCGACTTTATCATATCGCGAGCGAATACCTTTGCCGCCGGACTAAGGCCGCTGATGGGTCGATGTCCCTCAGGGTAATGAATGAACTCATGATTGTGCATGCCCCTAATCCCCCGTTCTGCTTTGATCACCCATCCAGTTCGATCTGGGTACTCCAAATACTCAACCTTAACTCCCGCTCTACAGCCACAGGCTTTTGTCTTTGTAGCTACCCGTGCTGCTACACTAAGATCTCTACCTTCACCCCTATATGGTGCGCCCCGGTTACATTTCATATATACATATTCTCGTCCACTAGGATCGTGTTTATGATTTGACATAATAATCATCACAAACCCGATTTCATTTGCCCTTTTCTTAACCCAATCTTGTAGTTCCTTTTTCTCTGCCCATAGTGTTTCATTATAAAACATGTGATTATAATCTATATAATCACCCCCAAAGTCCGGCAAATAAGCCTATAATGTTTAGCATTTTTTCAATTAGACAACATATAATCAATAATATTATTCACATATTTGAAAACAATATCAAAAAATATTAACTAAATATTCGTTAACAAAATTAACATAAACGGATGTACTATTATTCGCTAATTACAAAATCAATACTAATTATGACGGAAAATCAAATATTAACTAAATGGAACATATTAACTATTAACATTTAATTAATATATTCAAATTAACTATTCACATAAATTATAAAAACCCAAATAAACACAAATTATTATTTTTTATTCAAACAGAAATTATTAATAAATAAATAAATAAATTAGGAACAAATATAAAATATTTTAAATAAACATAAATATATAATTATTAAAAAACATAAATTACTACAAACATGAACAAAACATAAATTTTAAAAAAATAAAAAATAAAAAAAACCCAAACTCCCTCCCCCCAACCCCTCGCCGGAAAACACGAGGCTAACAAAAAAATTTTTTTTTTTTCGAAAATGCGGGGCAACGGATAGGAAATCCGTTACCACCGCCTCTGGTAACGGATATCTTTTCCGTTACCACCACAGAGGTAACGGATCAGATCTACGTTACCTCTGTGGTGGTACCGGAAAAGTGATCCGTTACCATGGTAACGGATCACTTTTCCGTTGCTTCCACAGAGGCAACGGATTTTTGGTCCGTTAGTTCTGTGGAAGCAACGGGTTTTACATCCGTTTCTTCCACTGGGGTAACGGATTTTCGATCCGTTACCCTGCTCCGGTGGCCAAAAAAAAATTTCCGGCAACTTAAAAAAAAAAAAATGTCCAACTTACCACATTTCGTTCCGGCGGCGTTGACGGTCCTTCATCGGACATTTTGCGTCGGTGGTGCTCCGGTGGTGGTGCTCCGGTGGTGGGTGGTGGTCGGCCGGCGACGGTGTTCGGAAGGTGGTGGTGGTGGTGGTGTTAGTGCTTGATGGTAGAGAGAGAGAGCTTAAGTTTGGTGAGAGTGTAAAGTGAGGTGAAAGGGGGAGGGGCATGGGGGGTATATAATGAAAAAAATACGGACGATTTCAAGTAAATACGGACGGTAAATAGCGATTCGGTTTTAAAAACACTTTTAAATTGGTTTTGCTTTATGTGCCCCACCCTAACACCATTATATCTCTATTATATAAGCCAAGGGGTGAGTAATGGCGTCTCCCCTTGAGTTTACATATTTACCCCTCCACAACATGAATATTACAATCCAACTACATCCTCCAACAGTAAATCAAAAACCATTACACGCATAAACTTGCCAAAAAAAAAAAAATTCAATCAAATCTCTATTAAACCCAATCAACTCATATAATGATCAATCAATAAACTTGCCAATAAAAAAGATTCAATCAAATTAAATATACATCCAATCAACTAACAAAATTAAAGTTTGTGTTTTGTGAGATTAGGAAGGTGGATAGGCTCATAGTTCAAGATAGCCATCACCTAGCGATAGCTGCTAGGAATGGAAATCTTGTTTAATGTTGTTTTTTGGTGTGTTGTTTGATCTTGTTGTCAAAAAAAAAAAACTAACAAAATTAATAATCGATAACTTACCAAAAATTAATACCATAGACAGTAAAAAAAACACGGCATTCTCATTACAGAGCAACTTATATTCAAACTAAAAAAATTCCATAATACAAAATTAATTACAAACACAAACTTCAAAAAAATCCAATTTTCTTCATTACTTGGCTATGCAATTTCGTCACTTATACTTACTTGTCAAAATGTTTTTAAATATTACTTGTAAGTATTTAAATCTTTCTTACTCACCAAATGGAGGTTAACTTAGATACGTACTTTCATAATTTCGTTTTTTATTCTTTTATTACTAAGCTTCCCAAAATGCCATCATACGCATAGCGTGCATAAAAAGCTAGTATTTAATAATGGGGCACATAGGATACATTTTTGATAAACTGTTTTTTAAAACTACCTAAGAAAATATGTATGAGAATATTTTTAAATGGAACATACAAAATCAACTGTGGGAAATGTGATAAAACTAACACACAAAACACATGACATATTACTCCCAAAAAGGATCCAAACCCTTTATTCTTCACACTTTATAGCCTAACAAGTACCAAGTCATGACAACTAATTTAGGCACATAATTCTATATTTTCATCATCCAATCATTTTAATTCTATCAATTAACAATATAAATGACAGATGACAAAATAGTACTCCCTCTGTTTTTTTTATCTTTCTCACTTAGAATCTTGACACTATTCATACATGGAGAGAATGTTCTCGATTTTTTTGCAATTTATATGAAAAACTAGTCATGTGGGATCTTGTTTGATTCGTCTCAATTAGTACTTTATTGATATTCAATTGTTATACTTTTTACAAATATATAATGAAAGATATTTAAGTTCAAAGAAACACATTGGGAGACGCGTACAGGAAAGTGAGAAGGATAAAAAAACAGAGGGAGTACTCTTTTTGTATTCTTTTAGTTTGCTTGTTTTGACTGTGCTTGTCTAGCAATACACTTCTTTACCTTAAATATCTTATTATATATTAGTAAAGATTATAACGATAAAGTATTATAAAGTATCATTGAGACGAATCAAACAAGATTTCACATGACTACATTTTTTTATATGTTGAGAAAAAATTTAAAAAAATTCTCTAATTGTGAATAGCGTCAAGATTCCAAGTGAGCAAACTAAAAAATACAGGGAAGTATCAATTAAGACAATTATCATTCATCATTTTATATACTTATCTCCTCAAAACAATAAAAGTACGAAATCTTTAACAATAAAAGTACGAAATCTTTAGCATTCAGGATATTATATGGAGTACAAAGTATGCTATTTGCACTCAAGCAGGAAGCAGGAACATAGAATTTCTAGCAGTGGAGATTATACCAAACTAATTAAGCAATGAAAAAGATATTAATATATTCTCGTCATCCAATTTCTTATCTAAATATAATTTTAAGTATTAATATCTCTAATTCTCCCAATATATAAAAATTATAAAAAAAAATTGATATTCTTAAAGTATATGTTGCTATAAATCCAACAAGATCCCACATGACTATTTTTTTCTTTGTGTAAAAATCACAAAACACGAATAAAGGAGTAGGTGAATAGTGCAAAAGTCAAACTGTGTTATCTATTTTGAAACGGAGGAAGTAATAAGTACAAGAATATTATATTAAAAAATTAAAATCCATAAAAAAGGGCTGAAAATCATTAGCAAAACTTTTCAAATTACTCATATGTCACTAGAAATTTTCTAAATGCTCATATGGTGCAAGGGGATTTTAAAATACTCTCATATCACTGATTGTTTTTCAATTCTCACATTATTAAAGGGTGTAATTTAGAATACCTTCAGTTGCTTGACTTACTAACTTGCTCATTTTGAACACCATTTAGACTAAAGGATTATATTAAGATCAAAAACGACATTGTGATAACATATTATAATCAGGTCATGTATTAGGTTTATATTTACTACCTTTTTATTATAAAATATACGGTTTTTTCACCCAAATACCCCTGACAAATAAATTTATTCACCAAATACCCCCACTTTTTTCAAAATTTACCAAATACCCCTGACCTTTAAAAAAATTCACCAGATACCCCTGACATTTCAAAAAATACCAAAAATACCCTTTTTGGCTAACGGACGTTAGTGATCCGTTAACTAATTAACTAATTAACCCTAAAAATTGTAATTAACCCTAAACAACTCTAATTAATCCTAAAAACTATAATTAACCCTAAAAACCTAAGTAACCCTAACCCAACCCCATTTGACCCCCCCCCCCCCCAGAACCCTCCCCCCACGCAGCTCCCCCTCCCGCCCCCCCCGCCTCCACGCAACTCCCCCTTCCCCGGCCCCACCCCCTACCCGCAGGCTCCCATCCCCTCCCGCAGCGCCCCCTCCCCCTGCACCCCCTCCCCCTGCACGCAACCGAGTTTTTCGAAGGAGTATTTCACCGGCGTTCTTCTATTTTTGCGTTTTTCGAAGGAATATTTCGCCGGCGAGTTTGCCCCGAATTTGATGTGTTTTTTGACCGAGTGTTTCTTCTACTTTCTTCACTTTTCGTTTGCCCCGAATTTGATGCGGGCCGGGGGTGGTGGGCTCGGGATTCGAAGGGGTGAGGGTTGTTGGCCCGAGATTCGAAAGGGTGGGGGAGAGCTCGGGATTCGAATGGGGAGGCGCGGCTGCGGGCTGCGGGGGAGGGGGGGAGACGCGGCTGCGGGGGATGGGGAGGGGAAGACGCGGCTAGCGGCTGCGGGGGGGGAGGAGGCTGCGAGGGAGGGGGGGCTGCGGGGGAGGGGAAGGGGGGCGGGGGGTTGTTGGGAGGCAGGGGTTGGGCGGGGGGGTTGTTGGGTGGTGGTGGGTTTGGGTGGTGTAGTTGGGTTGTTGGGGGGTGGGGGGCTGTGGGTTAGGGGAGAGAGAGGGTTAGGGTTAGTTAGGGTTAATTAGGTTGACTTAGGGTTAATTAGGTTGACTTAGGGCTAATTAGGTTGACTTAGGGCAAACTTGTAAATAAACGCTAACGGAGGACTAACGTCTGTCAACAAAAGGGTATCTGGTGAATTTTTTTAAAGGTCAGGGGTATTTGGTGAATTTTGAAAAAAGTGGGGGTATTTGGTGAATAAATTTATTTGTCAGGGGTATTTGGTGAAAAAACCGTAAAATATACTACCTTTTCACCAGATGTATTATGAAACAGAGGCAGTATATTCATTAACTTCATATGGAACTAATATAAGTGCACAATATATGATTGTAACCTATAATTTTAAAATTAATTTGATCAAATTGCATATGGACCCTAAGTTTACCCCAAAATATCCATTTTGAAACAAAAATATAAATTTCTATAGTAATCAAACATAAAATATATCAAATTAATGCAACATAGCCCGGGCTTTGTTGACTAATAGCCATGATAAAAGAAACCCCAATTCGGTGTCAAAAAAAAAAAAAAAAAAAAAAGAAACCCCAATTTCAATGGAATTCCTGGATTGAATAACATCAACATATAATTCTCTCTATTTAGTAGATTTCTTTTGTTTGGATTACCGGCAAATAGAGAAATTTAGCCCATACAAGAAATCCAATTACCTAATTTTGATTTTTATTCGTAGTCACAGGATTTATGCCTCAAACCTGAGTGATTATTAAATTTGTAATTAGAAAATCGGAGAACAATAAGGTGGAAAAGGGATATTATTAAAAAAAATCATCAATGAGGCCCATTTAGACGCAAATTTGGACGGAATTTATCATTTGGTGGTAACTCTAGCCAACTACAGTAATGTAAAACACGGTAAAACTCAAAAGGTGGTATAGCTCAAAATCAGTAATGGATATGTGGTGAATATTTTCTTTTTAAAATCCCTTTTTTAACTTACAGAAGGAAATAACTAAAGGTATCCTTATCTCAAGGGAGAAAGGGTTTGTTCTGTTCAACTTATTTTGTCTTAACTTATCTTATAAGATCTTATAAAATCTTATCTGATTTTATCTTATCTTATCTTATCTTATCTTATAAGATAGTTTATTGAGTGTGTCTAACATCTTATTTTATCTTACGGTTTTTTCACCAAATACCCCCGACAAATTAAAAAATTCACAATATACCCTCAATGTTCCAAAAATTCACCATATACCCTTGAGTTTTCGAAAACGTTCACCAGATGCCCTTTTTCTAACTTCCGTTAACCCGCTGTTAGCTTTATTTACCATTTTGCCATTATTAACCCTAAACCCTAATTCTAATCTAACCCTAACCCTAATTTTAACCCTAATCCACCATCCCCTTCCCCAAACCCTAACCCACCTAGCCCACCACCCCTCCCTCAACCCAGCCCAGCCCCCCCCCCCCCCCCTCTACTCCACCGCGCTCCCCCCCCCCCCTTCCCCCTTCCCCATCTATTCCCCCCTCCCTCCCCCCCCCTTCCCCGTCGATTTCCCTCCCCCCGATTTCTTCTCACTCCTCCCTGTCATTTTCCCCCGCCAGTAGTGAAATTAGGTCGGATCTCGGACTTGCTTGGCATTATTAGTATCGGACTTCGACGGGGAGCAGCGATGAGGAAGGAGATGGGTGGCGAAATCGGCCCGGGAGCAACGACGAGGGGAAGGGGAGGGAGCGGCGGCGAGGGGGGAGGGGGAGGGGAGGTGAGCAACGACGGGGACTTGGAGGGGGGGGGGGGGGGGAGCGAAGAACGGGGGAAGGGGAAGGGGTGGGGGGGGGGGGCGACGGCGTGAAGTAGAGGGGGGGGGGAGGGGGTGGGGGGTTGGGGTGGGGTTGAGGAGAGGGGGGGTGGGTGGAGGGGTTGGGATGGGGTGGAGGGGGTGGGTTAGATTAGGGTTAGGGGTTAGGGTTAGGGTTAGGGTTAAATTAGAATTAGGGTTAGGACTTAATGATGGCAAAATCGTAAATAAAGCTAATGGTGAATTAACGGAAGTTAGAAAAAGGGCATTTGGTGAACGTTTTCGAAAACTCAAGGGTATATAGTGAATTTTTGGAACATTGAGGGTATATGGTGAATTTTTTATTTTGTCGGGGGTATTTGGTGAAAAAACCGTTTATCTTATTTGATTTTATCTTATCTGATCTTATAAGATCTTATATAAGTTAAAATAATTGAACCGAACGGACCCAAAGTCGACGTGAAACCTATATCTAACACTTGAAATTGATACCTGCAGATGCTTTCGAATTGATACAAGATGCTTTTAAATTTGTATTAAATAAAAGAGTTTACAAAAAAAAAATTTAAGGATAAAGAAATATGAAAGCTTAAGGAAATAAATTTATCTCTATTGTATATGGCAACACATGAGACACCAAAAAATATAAAAAGAAAAAAAAAGGATAACTATCTGCTTCATTTTACCCAATTAATTTATTTTTCTATATTTTTTTGAAAGAGAAAAATTTCATTATTTGAAGGTCAAACGACATCTACAATAGGTATTAAAGAAAAACAAGATACAATCAAACAATATTAAATCAAATTCGTCTTCGAATAAACTATTCCCTCCGTCCCATAATATAGTGCTTGTTTCATTTTAGGTGGGTCAAACTTTAAAATCTTTGACCAAATAATCTCATTAAAATATACAAGAAAACATACTTATGTGAGATCTTGTTAGATTCGTCTCAATATGTATTTCATAATATCAACTTTTTATATTGTTTATTAATAAGGAATTGAAGATATCGAAAGTCAAAGGTTCGTCTTGGAAAGCGTGTATAAAAGAAACAAACACTATATTATGGGACGGAGGGAGTACAATTTATTTTTCTATATATTTTCGCATACATTGCGATTTGCGTGCATATAAGACTAGTATTTATAAATAATAAGTTTTGGATTGAGATTAAGGATCCTAACTCCTAAGAACTAGATGGTTAAGCATTCATGTCCAAAAATGGCTAAAAGCCTAAAACCATTTTATGATAATGGATGATGAGTGAATAACTCCAATTTCCAAATAGCAAAATCACTACTTCCCTAAATAATCCCTAGTAAGAAACACACACCAACAACGGAATATGAAATTGAAAGCTCCAGCAAAGACAAATGACCAAACACAGAATTTAACTTGGGGATTTTGATAATTTTATGGTGATTGGCGAGTATTAGTATTAGTAATAGTATATTATTTGGCTCTTAATTTTTCTTAATTAGAAACTACTGTATGTTGAATTTACTAAGAGTAGAACCCAGAAACAAAGCAGGGATGAAGATGAAGATGAAGATTAAGTTTACTCCTAAAGCTGTTGCTTCCTTCTTTCATGGTGCTGCTGGTATTACTCCTTTTCCTTCTTTACCTTTTCATGTTCATCCACGCAATTACTCCATTGCAAGTGATGCTGTTATTGAAGATCGTAAGGTGTTTCTCCATTCAGTTAGAGAACACTGCAAATTAGGGTTTTCCGATCTCAATTTCCCCCTTTCTCTCTTCCATCAAATGCTCTCTTTGCGCCCTCTTCCTTCTGTTATCGATTTCAATTAACTCTTCACTGCCATTACCAAATTGAAACGCCTCCACCCTCACTCCACCATCATCTCTCTCTTCAGGAAGCTTGAGTTATCTGGTATTACACCAGACAGGCATTCATTGGGCATCCTCGCCAATTGTTACTGCCATTTGGGCCATCTCGATTTCGGCCTCTCTCTTATGGGAAAATGCCTTAAACTTGGATATTCCCCCAACTGTTATACCTTTAACACCTTAATTAATGGCTTTATCCACTCTGATAAGCTCCCTCAAGCTCTTCAATTGCTCCATCATATTGTTAAGCAAGGTTTCCAACCTGGCATTGTACCTATGGTGCTATTTTTAAAGGCCTTTGTTGGATTGGCGACAATGCTGCTTGCTTAAGGAGATGCAATCTGGTCGTTGTAAACCTAACCTTGTTATATATAACACCATTGTTGACATCTCTGTAAGGATAGGCTGTTGAAAGAGGCTCTGGACCTGTTCACCGCCATGAAAAGTGAAGGCATTATACCTGACATTATCACTTATAACTCCTTAATTAGAGGTCTCTACAACTCTGGCTCCAAGGTCGAGGCGAAAGATATGCTAGCTGAGATGTTGGAGTGTAACATAGCACCAGATGTTGCCACCTTCAACATGCTTGTTGACATGTTTTGCAAAGATGGGAATGTCAATGAAGCACAAGCTATTCTAGACTACATGATTAAGAGAGGTGAGATGCCAGATGTCATTACTTAGAGTGCTTTACTTGATGGTTATTGTTTGCGTGGTCAGATGGAGGATGCGGAAAAACTACTTGATTTTATGGCCAAAAATGGCTATGAGCCTGATCTTGTGAATTTCAACACTATGATTAATGGATACTGCAAGGCTATAAACATTGACAAGGCACTCAATTTATTTCAAGAAATACTTGAGAAAGGGATGACACCTAATGTTGTTACCTATAACACTCTTATTGATGGACTATGCAGAAACAATAGACTCCCACTGGGGCGTAAATTGTTCAAGGATATGCAAGGTCATGAAAATACTCCTAATGTTGTCACATATGGTTCATTGCTTGATGGCCTATGTAGAAGTACTCTGCTTGATGAGGCAGTGGCATTACTTGAAGAAATGGAGAATAATGGTTCTTGATATTGTCATCTACAATATCCTCATGGACAGTTTGTGCGAGGCTGGGCAACTTGAAGATGCAGCAAAAAATTTATCTGATCTTGTATTTAAGGGCCTGGAACCTAATTTTAGAACATATAATATAATGATTAAAGGTTTATGCAAGAAAGGGCTCATGGATGAGGCTATCCAATTGTTGAGGAAAATGGAGGAAGACAGTTGCTCACCCGATGATCGTACTTATAATACAATTATCAGAGGATATATTCTCAACAATGACTTATCAAATGCATTGTTCTATTGTGATCTTATGGTTAGCAAGGGATTCAAAGGTGATGCTGACACTTTCTCATTATTTACTCACCTCTTGTCTTAACTTAAGAGCTCATCAAAGGACCAAGTGCTGGAGTTCATCAATCGAATAGAAGCGAGGTCGTAACCTGTAATTCTCTTATTGATGGCCTAATTTAATCTAGTACTACATTGGAGACTGGAGTAGTATCTTGCTGTATCTTTTAGTTTCCTTGTTTTACTAGGATGGCTTTGCTTTATATATTGCCATTTTATATGCACGGTTAACAATTGTCTTCCCATAAGAACTTCAAGGAAATTCTATCTTAAGGATTTACTTTGGACATCTTCACTTTCAGTTCATTGCTTGAGGCCTATGCAATAGTGCATGGCTTGGGGAAGCACTGACAGTGTTTTTAGAGATGGAAGTGGCTTCTGATATTGTCCTCTACAATATGTAGTTCTTTATCAGTTCTAGAGAAATTAATTACCACCTTCATATTGTTTGATGTTTAGATTTTTCAAACAGACTGTAATTCTTTTTCTAGCATATTCCGTTATTATTTTTACCCAAATGCTTGTGTGTTTTCTGAATTCGGATTTTTTTTAGAAGAAAAACTATATTGCTGCATCACTGAAAGTTCATCTAACCAGGAAGGAAAAGCTTTCAATCTATTCATGTAGTTCTGAATGATCTTATATGTTACTCCTTTCAATTTTTATTTATAGTTATTCCGCTTTGACTTTTGCACTATCTAGATACCCCTCTCCCGACCATTTTTCTTACTAATATTTAGTCAAAATGTTATGTTTGACACATGTGGTATTGCAAAATATGTAGTAACTACAGATAGGTATTGTTCCAATTAGTTTGACACATGTGGTAACTACAAAAAATTGGAACACTGCCTTTGTAGTAAAAACACAGGATTCTTCAACTTTTCGCATATGTGGTAAGTAAAGGTAGGCAGTGTTCTAATTACCATGTTTGAAAAACTTAGTTTACAGGACTGACGTTGAGTTTTGTAAGTTTGTAAGTTACAACTTGCAAGTACTATTTCATTATAGGTCTACTATGACAGAATCCTCACTTGGGTGATTATAATTAGTTTTGCTCTTCTTTCTGCTTCAGATCCTTTATTACCTTTGGAGATCAGTGTTTAATTTTAGACAGGTCAGTGTTTTTACACGTCTAGCCGTGATTGTAATGACTTTAATCATGACTTCATGTTCTTTTTCCTATCAGAGTGACATATGAATCCAATTTGGGATGTTTTATTTTTCTTTTCTGATCTGGCATCTTCATATTCACCCTTGTGGCTTCCCCTCCTTCTATAAGAATCGAAATCTCCTGAAGCTATAACTTTCTTGCCAAAATTAGATGTATCATGTATGGAGTTGTCCTTGTATGTTAGATAGTCGGGATTAGATTCTTAGCATTGCGTTGAGTCTTTGGGATTGGGAGGTTGCATCTTAAGTTCTATGGAGTATTCTTTCGTCTATTGAAAATGATTAATAATATCATTGAGTATTAGTTTGAGAAATTTCATATTAAATTTTAAATTTTTTTTTTCAAAAGTGAGTATTTATGTAGTTTGGCCATTTATTGCAAGTCAAAAGTGAGTTTTAAATTATTGTATTTTTGAGTTTGAACAGTTTATAAATCATCAATCTCCATACCAAAGTCTGAATGTTTATTGATAGTGGAAGGAGTTCAAATCTTTTGTATGTTTCACGGTCTTCATTAAGGATATTTATTTGATATTGGAAGTAGTCCATAGAATATGCCCACAAATTTGTACCATTACATGTGGCCAACGATAAATGTCAATTTGTACATTGCAGCATCTAAATTCATGAGTCACATGCTCAGATATGCATGATGCATAGAATGACTTTTTGTCTAATAGGTATTGATTAATCACTTAAATTGATAAAGAATTCATTGTGAATCCATGTAAATGCTTTTCTGTAGAATGCCACTTCAGTGTGATGTTTCGAAACTTGGTATTATTGAAGAAAATGTTTGGCTGATGTTCCTGTCTACTTATTTCAAAAATTCATATTGCCATATCTCCTGGAGTCCTGGTACTCCAAATCAATGTTGCAACATGCGTAGTGCGTAGTGCGTAGTGCTTGTATTTCTGTGAGCTTCTCAAGGGATGACTTAACTCAAAGTATTTGGTTGCTGGCTCCTTATGTTTTTGTCTTGCTTGAAAACATAGTGCACGTCTACAGAGAGTGTGCCCTTAGCAAGAACTTTTTGCCAAGCAGTGTGTGAGAAAGAGAAGTTTAGTCAGTATCCATTGATGCTTATATATTTATATGGAAGTTAAGACCTAAAAGCTCAGAGTTCGAAGCTAAAACTCTTGGGCATATGTTTCAAGACCTATGTTTTGCAGAGTTATGAGCACTTGAAAAAAGTTTCAGAAATTCGCGAAGCTAAAACATATCCGAGAAAACTGCTTGTCAAAGAAACTTCATCACTTAAAGCTGGTGCAGACAACTTGAATCGTTTTTATTTTCTTCTATGGTGTGTTTATTTGCCTATTTGGTTATGTTTTGAGTCTAGTGACCCTTTAGTTTATTACTTGAAATTTAACTTGTATTTCTGAATTTATGTGCCTGTTTCTGTGATTCTTTACTATACTGAACATCGCTTTAACTGCATGTATCGAGCTTTGCTCCTTTCCGGGATGGAGTATTGGGGGGCTGCTGAATTTTCTTCCTGCTGAGGCTGATTTTCAGCCGCTTGAGTTTATTGATACATGGAAGGACCAACCGGAAACCCAGGTGGAAAAGCTAGTATACCCGATATGGGGCTTATGGTACCAACGCAATCAAGCTAGCCTCTGTGTCTAGTCTCCCCCACTCCCTGGCAGCGTGAAGATTAACACTGATGCTGCCGTAGGTGAAGATGGTTGGGTGGGCCTTGGTGCTATAGCTCGTGATAGTCTGGGTACGGTTCTTTGGGCAACTACAAGGAGGGTACGAGCTTGGTGGACTCCTTTGATCGGGGAAGTTAAAGTTGTGTGTTTCGCTTTGCGTCTGGAGAAGTCATATGGGCTTGATCATTTTATCCTTGAATCTGATAGTTGATCAATAATATCTAGACTCTCTATTGGCTCTGTATTTCAATCTGATATGGATTTAGTTCTTGAAATTGTTCTTTCTCTTAGCAGGAGTTTTAATTATGTGTCTTCGTATCACGTGCGCGTGGATGGCAACAGTGTAGCTCATCACTTCGCTAGGGTAGTGCCTTTTGGTGTGGAACAACGTTGGAGTAATCATTGTCCTCTGGAAGTCTCCCTTTATGTACTTATGCATGCTTTGTCCATTGATTAATATATTTCCCTTCCCTTTTCTCTTCAAAAAAAAAACCTTTGCTCCTTTCCAAGGGGTGTTGTAATGTATTTGCTCATTTCTGATTCATCCTTTTAGTAGTTGGCTTGGAAATTTGCTGCACTAAGAGGCATTATCGTTTCTTATCTGGAATTTTTACTGAAGTTTGAAGCCTGAGATCATGAAGTATCGAACTCAGTATCATTTGTCTTTTAATTACTGAAGTTTGATCCATGAGATCCATTAGAAAACAATTAATATTTCGGTTTGGACGCCATTGTTGATGAGAGAGAATGATGGAGGACGGAAATGATGAAGGACAGGGGTAGAGGAAGAAACAAAGTCATAAAAGGTGTCACGTGATTTTTAATGGGTGACCTATAACCTGCTCCAGTAGGTTAAGTAACTTAGAGGGTCCAATAAAAGACAATATCCCTAAAGTTATGATCTCCACGGGTTAATCGATAGTTATGACCTATTAAAAATATTGAGCCATAGTTAGGACCCGTGACATTAATTTTTCCTATAATTTGTGATAATAATATTTCTTTTAGTGGCATTTTATCGCTGTCTAATTTTGTTGAAAAGCTTCTTCAACTAACGAGTAACGATTTGATTAGATGATTACTATTAACTCCAAAAGACGAAAAAGATAGTTCATAAATTAAACTAAATAAAGAAAAGGAAAACACCACAAACAAAAGACTTCAAATCGTGAACTCAAGACTCAAAGAGAGGAGGTTCAGTTCAGCGGCTGTGAAACATTTGAGAGTGAGAAAGAATAAACGACTTTTACTTTAATTAAATGACTTTTTGCTAATTGCAGAATAAATACAAGTATAAGAGAGAGAAAGGAAGCAGGGATGAAAATGAAGATGAAGATGAAGTTGACTTCTAAAGCTTTTACTGCCTTCCTTCATGGCGGTACTGGTATTACTCCTTTTCCGCCTTTACCTTTACCTTTTCATTTTCATTACCGCAATTACTCCAACTGATGCTGTTATTGAAGATCGTCAGTTGTTTCTCCATTCAGTTAGAGAACACTGCAAATTAGGGTTTTCAAATCTCAATTTTCCCCTTTCTCTCTTCCATCAATTGATCTCCTTGCGTCCCCTCCCTTCTATCATCGTTTTCACTCAACTCTTCACTGCCATGTCTAAATTGAAACACCTTCAACCTCACTCTACCCTTATCTCTCTCCTCAACAACCTTGAATTGTCTGGTATTCGACCCGATATGCATTCTATCGGTATTCTTGCCAATTGTTACTGCCATTTGGGCCGTGTCGATTTCGGCCTCTCTCTTATGGGAAAATGCCTTAAACTTGGATATTCCCCCAACTGCTATACCTTTAACACCTTGATCAATGGCTTTATCCACTCTGATAAGCTCCCTCAAGCTCTTCAATTGCTCCATCAAATTGTTAAGCTAGGTTTCCAACCTGACATTGTTACCTATGGTGCTATTTTCAAAGGCCTTTGTCGGATTGGTGACAACGCTGCTGCCCTCCACTTGCTTAAGAAGATGCAATCTGGTCGTTGTAAACCTAACCTTGTTATATATAGCACCATCATTGATAGTCTTTGTAAGGATAGGCTGTTGAAAGAGGCCCTTGACCTGTTCACCGTCATGAAAAGTGAGGGCATTATACCTAACGTTGTCACTTATACCTCCTTGATTAGAGGTCTCTACAACTCCGGCTCCAAGGTCGAGGCTAAAGATATGCTAGCTGAGATGTTGGAGTGTAACATAGCACCAAATGTTATCACCTTCAGCATGCTGGTTGACATGTTTTGCAAAGATGGGAATGTTGATGAAGCACAAGCTATTCTAGACTACATGATTGAGAGAAGTGAGGTACCAGATGTCATTACTTACGATGCTTTACTCGATGGTTATTGTTTGCGTGGTCATATGGAGGATGCCGAAAAGCTACTTGATCTCATGGCCCAAAATGGCTGTGAGCCTGATCTTGTAAGTTTTGGTACCGTCATTAATGGAAATTGCAAAGATAGAAACATTGACAAGGCCCTCAACGTTTTCCAAGAAATACTTCAGAAAGGAATGACGCCCGATGTTGTTACCTATACCACTCTCATTGATGCATTGTGCAAAGCCAATAGACTTTCCCTTGCACGCCGGATGTTCATGGAAATGCGAGTTCAAGGAGTTATTCCAAATGTTGTCACATGTGCTTCATTGCTTGATGGCCTATGCAAACATATGCTTCTTAATGAGGCAGTGGCGTTACTTGAAGAAATGGAGGATAATGATGTTAAGCCTAATGCTTTCATCTACAGTATCCTAATGGACAGTTTGTGCGAAGCTGGGCATCTTGAAGATGGAGCAAAATTCTTCTCAAATCTTGTATTGAAAGGTCTTAGACCAGATTGTAAAACATATACTATAATGATTAAAGGAATGTGCAAGAAAGGGATCATGGATGAAGTTATCCGATTGTTGAGGAAAATGGAGGAAGACAGTTGCTTACAAGATGATCGTACTTATAATACAATTATCAGAGGATATATTCTCAACAAAGACTTATCAAATGCATTGTACTATTGTGATCTTATGGTTAGCATGGGATTCAAAGGTGATGCTGACACTTTCTCGTTACTGGTTGGCCTATTGTCGTCTGGTAACTTAAGTGATTCATCTAAGGTTCTTCTTAGGAAGTTCTTGAAATGACTTAAGTAAGATGATTCCAAATTGCAACTATTGCTGACACTTTTTCATACTGGTTGGCCTATTGCCGTATGCTTCAAGTATTCATGTAAGCGTTCTATTTGAGGAGTTAGGCATCAAAGATCAGTGTGATTTTCTGTAACTCTACTTAGGTTTTATGTATGTGATCCCTAGTTCTATTATCTTTGAGCTGATTTCAGCTAGCTGGCATCTTTCGGAAAATGAGACAATATTTCTGTATTCTGTACTTAGTTTTTATGTAAGTGATTCCTACTCGATTTCAGCTCGCTGGTACTCAGATTATTGTTGCCTTCATTGATCTTTTATTAGCTTGCGGAAAATGAGACAATATTTCTGGAAACCTGACCTTCCAGTCTTCTACATTGATCTTTTTGTCAGATTAGCTCCCTTCCCTATTCAAAACTTTTCTTTCACCCTCCCCCTTCCTTTCTATGCATGTGCACTTTCATATTACTTTTCTAAACATGGCGACTAAAATTTGCTGTTGATTGAGTTGCAAACCGCAACTTGTTGGATGTAGCATATAGTGGCCATAGCCGAACCTGACAACACTATTCCATCTCAAGACCCTCTTATTACTTTTGGACTATGGTTTGATCAATATGAATAATTTCTGAATAGTCCAATATCTAATGCTTCCTCTGTCCATAAAAGTTCCCTATATGGCTATACATGTTTTCGGATGCGACAAAAGATGTTTCTTGTTACTTGAAATGGACATTTTACCCCATCTAACCTATGTCTTGTGAACCCTCCAACTTAATCTCATATTCTCACACACTCGTCCCTATATTTCATAGGATGTGGGTCTCCCATAAACTTTCTCTTTCAGTCAATCTTTTATTTCTTTACACTATCTACCAAGAAAAGAAAAGAATGTTTTCTAATTAGTCCTTGATATAGAGTTAGGCTATGCATATATGTGCTCAATATCATAGAAACTCTACCAATATTTCTTAGTTCGATAAAATTGTGGATGGGTAAACAAGGATTAGCTTTTAGCTAGATATAAAATGTACGGTTTTTTCACCAAATGCTCCCTGAGTTTTCACGAAATTCACCGGGTACCCTCGCACTTTTGAAAATACACCTAGTACCCCTTAGTTTTAACATAATACACCCAAATGCCCCTGCTGTCAACCATCCTTTTGTCCTCCGTTAGAGCAAACTTAAATTCACGAGGTACCCTCAAAATGAAAATTATTTCACCAGGTACCCCTAAATGTTTTCAAATACCACCTGACGTTTAACGGTTAGAAATTGATTGAAAAACTAGCCGTTATGTCTTTTGACTCAGTTTCTCTATATATTGTTGATCCCCCTCTTAACATCCTTACCTGAATTTGTTTGTTATCATCTCTCTAAATTATCCTAATGAGTTCTCTCTCAAAAACATCTTCCTCAACCCAAGAATCTACATACATTAGGGTAGAGGGCGGACGGGCCGCGCACGAGCCGAGGCCCGGCCCGGCCCGTTTCCGCTCCGTGGGCGTGGGCTGCCACGGTCAAGAAATTTTATTCCGGCCCGCAGGCACGAGCCGCGGGCGGCCGGCCGAACGCTCCTTTCCTTTGTTTTTAGCCTAAAATTGTCAAAAATACAAAAAACAACATAAAACACGGGCCAGCCGCAGAGGCGAGCCGCCGCGGGCCCGTGGGCGGCGGGCCGTGGACAAACCCAAATTTCAAGCCGCGGACCCCGGCCCGCCATGCCCAGGTCTACATTAGGGTTCCAAATCGAATGTGTAGATGTAGAAGGAAATTAGCAATTAGAAGTTCTGATTCAAGTTTAAACCCACAGCGATTGTACTTTAAGTGTGATGTTTGTGACACTTTTAGGTGGTGCAAAGGTTGGGTGGAGCAAAGTGGAGGCATCCATCATGAGGCACAGAGTATGAGAACCGCATATGATGAGAATATGCAAGAAGAATTGAAGCAATTGAAGAAGAAGCTTAAAGAACAAAAGAAGTTAGTTAGGCTTACAATTAAGTTAGGTTTGCTTATGTTTGTATTGCTCCTCTTTGTAATTTGCAAGTAAGTTATGTAATTAATGCCACAAGATTTGCCAAAACAAAGTTGCTATTCATAATAATCATTGTAGCATACATATGTATCCACAGCCAAAAACTGACCTCCTGTTATGTTTCTTTACAAAAACTGACTTCACTAGAACATCACTTAATCACCCAAAAATATGAAAATTCAATTAGAACCCAAAAAATTATATTCAAAACCAAGGTTGTTGTTGGTAGCTTGCTTGAGTGGCCTTCCTTGCTTTCTTCTGTGCCTTGGAAGTACTAGCCCCACTATATGCAGCTCTCTTTTGACCTTTATCACCTCTGCCACATGTTCTTGCATTGTGGCCAAGTTGCTTGCACTTGTTGCACTTAACAGAGCTGTGTCTATTGGCCTTCTTTGCTTCATTCACTCCTCTCTTCCTGTTTGGAGGGTGAATGTGAGGGAGATTGTAATTTGGCCATTGAGAAGGATCAGCCATGGGATGGATGTGCTCAGCATAGGTGGCCTTGTAAGCTGCCCCCTTGTAATAATCAGACACATACTCAAGAGGCTCAATCCTCTGATTGTACATGACCCTCAAGGCATGCTTGCAAGGGATCCCACAACATTGCCACTTGCCACAACCACAACTGAGCCTACCCAAATTGATTGGGAATTTCACATTCCCATCTGTCACTTCAAACTCTCCTCCTCCACGTGGTTCAGCATGACAAAACCTTGAATCCCCACTCCTAGTTTCAAGGACCTTTGAAGCATAATCAGTCAGCTGCCCTGCCTCCATGTCAATGGCCTTGTCAAACCTTGCACCTATCCTCTTCATGGACCAGACTCTAATGGCTGTGAAAAATAACAAAAATATTAATCCTTGAATAATATAGTAATTGAAAACAAAATAAACAAAGTAAAAAATGAATACCTTCAAGTAGATTTAGTACAGGTAAATCTCTGTGAGCTTTGGTGCAAGCATTGAAACTTTCAACAAAGTTTGTAGTGTTGTGATCACAACTGATTGTTGTGTCAAACATGTACCTAGACCACTGCTCTGTTGTGGTGTCTAGGTATGCTGCAGCATCTACATCAAAAGCCTTGATTTTCTCCATAGCCTTATTGAACACATAGGTGTTGTAAGCATTTGCTGCAATCCAGAACAGTTTATGGAAGGTTGTTCCACTCCAGCCTAAATTCTTGCAATTCATGTAAAGGTGCTGGCAGCACGCCCTTCTACTTGCCTTGGGAAACACCCCATGGACAGCAGCATCCACCCCTCTCATCCTGTCACTAATGAAGCACCAGTCATCCTTGGTGCACCCTTCCTTCTCAAAGCAAATCTTTAAATTCCTAAAGAAGTATTCCCAAGACTCTGTGCTCTCAGTGTCAACTAACCCATAGGCAATCAAAAAAAATTCATTATTACCATCCACACCAAGAGCTGACAACAATATCCCCTTATAGTATCCACTCAAATGTGCCCCATCAATGCCTATCAAAGGCCTACAACCCCTTAAAAATCCTCTGACTTGGGCAGCAAATGAGAAAAAACAAGCCTTAAACCTAGGTGCCACCTGACCAGTGTTCCCAGTCCAAGTTATCAATGCATATGACTCAGGGTTGGTTGCTTTAATAACCTCAGCATATCTGGGTAGCAAGCTGTAAGCCTCAGCAAAACCCCCATAAATCTGTTCCTTAGCCATGACCTTCACTTTATAAAACAGTCTCTTCTTCACTATCACCCTAAATCTCTCTTGGGTGATCTTTTGCAAAGATTCCACTGGAATTTCAGAACTGCTTTTAATCACATCCAGTAGGTGCTTACACAACCAACTTGAAGAAATCATGGGATTCTCCTCCAACCTCCCACAAGTTGTGTGTTCCCCCTTGATAGTCTTTATGGCCCAACTTATCTTGTCAGTTAACCTGGAAGCATGAATCCTCCATTCATATCCTTCCATTATACAAGCAGCAGTAAACCTCTTGTTGTCAGCCTTGAAAACAAAAAGGCCAAACCCCTCTTGAATGCAAAAGTCTCTCAGAACTTCTAGAAACACCTCCCTTGTTGGAAAGATCAACCAAGGCTCTAGTACTATACTACCATATAGCTGCTCAGTCCATATTTTCCCATTCTTGTACACCTTGTCCATGGTTGAGCTTCCATCTAGGTAATCCTCAAAACCTAGCTCAGAAACATCATCATCTAGGAGGTCATCCCCCTCTTGTACCACAAAGTCACCTAACACATCATCATCCTTAGATGATTCTTCATCCTCCCCAGCAACAAAATCTTCATCATCACTGCCCTCATCATCTCCATCATCATCACCAAAATCCAGTATACCTTAGCTCTCCTTCCACTACCCTTCCTCCCTGTCCCCTGAGGTTTTGGAACATAGGTGCCCAGCTTTTTAGCTATGGTTTTAGGGACTTTATAACATGAGGGCCTAACTCCTTTATAGCTGTGAGGGGGTGGGCTCAGAGGGAGTAGGATCTTCTTGGGTGGGCTGTGAGGGGGTGGGCTCGAGAGGGAGTAGGATCTTCTTGGGTGCGCTGTGAGGGGGTGGGCTCGAGGGGAGTAGGTGGGTGGGGCAGTGAGGGAGTGGGCTGTGGGGGGTGGGTTGTTCATGGGTGGGCTCTGTGGATGTGGGCTGTGAGGGGGTGGGTTGTTGTTTAGGGGCAGCCTTCTTCTTAGGCCTTGGTGTGAGTTTTTTATTCTTGGGTGTTTGTGGTTTTGTTGCTGTTGTCTTCTTCCTGGGTGTTGTTTTTGTGGGATGTTGTTCTTGGGTGGGTTGTGTTTGTTCTGGGATGGGCTGTGTTTGTTCTTGGGTGGGATGTGTTTGTTCTAGGGTGGGCTGTGAGGCATGTGATTCTTGTGTTTGAGGCTCAGGTTCTGGTTGAGATGTGCCAGGGAAGTAAGCATCAGCTTCTTGGGTTGAGTACACCCTCATGTACTCAACCTCATCATTTTTTACTGACAATACAGGAACCTCCATAGCAACACATAAGTCCTTAGCATACAACATCTCTTCCTCCAATCTCCTCTGCTCCTCCTCTTCATCTTGTCTCCTCCTTTCATTCTCCTCTTCCTCTTGTTTTCTAATCTCCTCTTCCCTATCCCTCTGTAAAATCTCCCGCACTCTCCTAATGTTCTCAAGCTTCTCCATCTCCTCCTGATCCTTCTTTGCAAGGACAGACCTAAAAACTTGGCAAGGGTCTGCAGTCTCCTCTACCCATACGTCAATGGTATCCTTGCCCAAGCCCCACACCCACAGTTTCATCAAATCAGAATCAGTCCTCAACTCTATTTTCTTCTTAGTCCTAGGATTTTCAACTAACAACCTAAATAGTTTAGGCAAATACACATTTTGCTTCACTGATTCCTCAAGAACATCCTCAAATAAACCCATTAAATGACACAAATCAGTGTCCTCCACCCTAACATCAAAATCATGGGTACTGTAATGTACCAATAACCACACACCAGCCATCCTAATAACAATATTACATCAACATCAAACACAAAGTTAAGTAAAAGCACACAAATTTTGAAAAAAAACACAGTTACAACAACAGTTTAACCCTAACATCCCACAACAACACAAAACATTATACATGCAACAATCACATGTTTACTAAGTTTTAAAGCACTTTAGAATGGAGAAAGGAAGTAAAATTTTACCTAATGAAGATTTTGATCCGTCGATTAAATTTTTTTCAGTTCTTCGCAATTTCAGGAATTCGTGCTTTTTCTTCACTCTATTCTTCAAATTTTTGCACTCCAAAACAATCGCACCCAAAAAACTCACTAAAGCGCACCAAATGAATCAAGATTTTCCTTCAAAGGCTCGAGTTTTAGGGTTCCATGGATGACCCAGAACAGAGGAAGGAAGTTGAGGGGACAAATTTTTTCGAACTGGGTTGAAGATGTCTGACGGGGGGTTATCATTATGGCGCCACTAATTAATGGCATTCTTGTAAATAAGCAGTAACGGACCACTAACGTCCGTTAAGTGTAAGGGCATTTCATGTTAATACACAATAACTGAGGGGTACTAGATGTATTTTCTAAAGTGCGAGGGTACCCGGTGAATTTCGTGAAAACTCAGGGGCATTTGGTGAAAAAACCGTAAAATGTATTGTCAAATATTCTATATGATTCTTGGAAATTTTTTTATTCATTTGACTACTTGATTGAAAGAATCGACCGATCAATGCATATATACAGATGTGAAAAGTGTTTCGGTAGTGAAACAGGTGACCATCTTGTGCTGGAAGCCGCTGCCGCCACGAATAGTCATTGGTGGATGAGGGCTACTTTTCATGTTTCTCTTTGTCTTTTGTATAGGACACATATGAGTCTTATATGGCATGGGTACGCTTTTTGTTAATTAATCTTTATGTATGTGTCCTGTAAATGTATAATTAGTTGCTTATATAGTTCATATCTATAGTTGTAAATGGGAAAATTGAATTCTAATCTACGATGGAAACAATGGTACATAAATGTCTTTTCTAAAATTTGCAAAAAAAAAAAAAAAAAAAAGTTACAGACAAATAAAGTTGAGAAGAAAAAAAACACCATAAATTTTTCATTTGAGTTCTTTAAAAAAATGATAGTGCCACAAACAAGTAGTAAGAGTCACTTACTATTCCCCCAAAAAAAAAAAAAAAAAGTCATTTACTATTCTAAAATATATGAGTGAGGGAGAGAAAGTGAGAATCGGGGGAGAGGGTGAGAACAACGTTGGAGTTAGAAATTAGGGGAAATTGGAGGGGATGGGGTGATAAGGATAACAAGAGAGAAATAAATAGTAGAAATTTGAGAAAAGATATGTGCGGCCTTGTTTCTTAATAATAAATAAATATTTGGTTTTTTTAAAAAAAAATTACATTAGTCATCATGATTGTGATAATATTCTACTTTGGCTTGTAAGAGCATTTTTTCCAAGAAAATAAGGGATACACTGAGAGGAGGAAAGTATATGTATTCAGCTTAATATAAATTATAATGCAATCATTAATATAATAATTGAGCACCTAACAGGTTCTGAATATGCATAATAAGTTTGGAATGTTAATGGTTATAGACTTAGAGCATGTTTGGTTTAGGAATTTTTGGCTCTTGGTAACGGAATGGAAACAACAATTCCATTTCTCTATGTTTGGTTGACTCCCATTTTTTTTATTTCCGTTTCTTGAGGAAATTTGAATCCTTTAAAATAATACTGACAGGCTAAGATCGTATCACCTAATCAAAAGTAATCCTAAAGTCCTCTAACAAATAGTAGTCAAGGAAGTAGGGTCGAATCCACAAGGGAAACAGTGTTCTTTTCCTAATTGTGATCAAATCTAGATTATAGGGAACAAGTGTTTGGGTTGTAATTATACTAAATTAGTCAATAACTATATCGAGAATATCAATAATAAAGAGTCTAGGGCATAGGTTCACCAATGAACAATAATCCAGGATGTAACACAATAATAAATAATAAATAATGCAGTCAAACAGGTTGATTTCCTCTCTCTAGTCGAAATTAACCATAGAATGATATTAACAGGCTCTCGCAATTTATTAATACCAATTCTACCTATTGAAACTAGCCTTAATATCAAGTTTATACCTCTCGGCGCATAACCTAATATTGCAATACTATAACAATCGAATCTGGCCAAATCGGATTGAATAGAGATAATACATTCAATAGGAATCAACATACATCATCAAAAATCAATACTTTATAAACATCCCTTCATAAATATTCATGGATCCCCTTAACCCTAGAATTAAACTACTCAATCATAATTAAAGAAAACATATTCATGATGAAACAAGTAAACATGGTGAATCAATAATCAAAGATTGAATAAGGATAACAAGAGAAGAGAAGAAATACCAATATAGGACAATCATGCAAAAATCCAAACTTCTATTGAAAATCCAATGTAAAAATGGTAAAGAGTAATACTATCGTTCTTAAGTAATTAAAATGTGCTTAGGAAAACTAAAACTGAAACTATCGTCTAAAAACGTGGTCTTTCCACCCTAAAAGGAAAAGTATTTATATGAAAATAAGAGCCAGCGCGACAAGCGCTTCAAAATCATTAAAAAACGACCCGCCCGGCCGGGCGGTCGCCAGGTGTTATGTTTGCTTCGTCACGCCCGGTCGGGCGTTCACCCTTCAAAGTCACTCGCCTCGCCCGACCAACCCGGACGGATATCGCCCGGTCGGGTCCGCAAGGATTTTTTTTCTTACTTCCTTTTCAATCTGAAAAAGTGGCTAAGGCAAAGTCGCCCGACCGGGCGGTCTTCAGGTCCTTGACGCCCAACTTCCAATATTCAACGTGTCATAACTTTTGCGTTAATTTTCGGAATTAAGCAAATGACCACTTGTTGGAAAGCTCTTGAATTATAGAATCCAACCCAAATGAAATGCTCGAACTCTCGAAAGTGCATCATCTCTTGTAGGAGTATAAATAAGTAGGAAATGCATCAAACATGCTAATTCCTACAATAATCGTCCTGAAACTACAAACATCCTACAAGAAACACATTAGTACTAAAAATGGCTCCAAAGAGCGCAATTAAAACCAATAATCAATGAGGGACGGGGGAAAACTCTATATAAAATAGACATATCAGTTACCCTCCTCCCCTCAGCAGTAACACAATCTGTTACATGGGGGAAATAAAACAAGACCACCCACCTCCCATTATCAAAGAAACGGAATCAGATATGCATTAGGGATGAGTTTTATATTTTGGTGAACCAAACACTTTTTTCAAAGAAACGGAATCAGATAAATAACATTCCATTCCTCCATCTGATCTGATACCTTTCCGTTTCTTTTTGTTAGCATGAACCAAACATGGGCTTATAGTTAATGTTGTTTTCTTCTACTTTAAAGTATCATAATGTTAAGTGGGGAAAAAAGTTAAAAGATAAGTTTTAACATGTAAGATTAGAAAAAACAAGCAATAAATATGGAAAAGAGGGGAATAACGCAGTTATTGAAGCAATTTTTTAATGATCTTTTCTTTAAAAATGATGGTAGCACATAGAAGAAGACAAGGAAGGAAACACATATGAGAATATGAGGGGGAAAGGAGAGGAGTCGAGGAGGGAAAGAGAGAATGGTGGTGAAGAGAGAATGCGGAAGAGGTTGAGGGGGGAAACAATATAACAAGTGATAAGAAAATAGTAAAATTTAAAGAGAATAGTTGTTCGACAATGTTTTCTAATTTTAAAATATGATTTTATTTTAAAAAATTGTTAATTATGACTTTTTGTGATAAATATTCTATATTTGTTTGTATGAAATTCCTTTTATGCGTATTTAGCTCAAACATTTATCAATGTCAAATAAAGCGAAAAGCCAAAATTAAACTTACATTGCAAGCTTGGAAAGCAAATGACTATAGTTGATATTGAATTATTTTTTTCTTATATGTTTGTAATTAAAAAAAAAAAAGGAACATGAAACTCCAATTGCATTTAGTTCTCTAACGAATTATATTAATTTACAACCTTTTACTTAAGCTATCTTGATTAACCAACATTTGACTAAAACCAAATGATAAGTTAATATAACTAAAGTTAACGTAAAGTTTGATGAAAATCCATGCACACAATAAATAATTATCCAAAATGCGGGTATTGTGTTACCTTACAAGAACTAAGTTGACAGAATAATACTGCTACCTAAATTATTATATTCGGCATACCATATTAGGTTGCCGGAAATAGATTACCTAACTTTTGCCACCTTAGGGCAATGCGTGCGTTAGCAAGCGTTGCAACTAGTGTGTGTATATATATGTACTATCTAATTTGGCTTCTCATAATTTTGAATGCTGTTATTTATGACCACTGCAATTTTGAGACGAGACAATTCATCCAAGAAGGGAAGATAATCAAAGTTAGCTTATTGCATAATATACCATGCTATGTATTGCTGGAGGTTTAGTGTTCATTTTGACATGAATTCTAGGGAGCTGGGGAGCTAGGGGTTGAGAGAAGGGCAGCACTTCTATGTCGCCTTCCTGTTAGTAAAGTTGACATGAATATTGGCAAAACAGTGCAGCGTGGGAGTTTGACATGAATTCTGGTTATAAAAAGGGGTGAAAGGGAAAATTTAAAATCTCTTCGATTTACAAATTCTTCTTTTTTTTTCTTCTTTTTCTTTTTTTCCTTGCCCTGTATCCTAAAAACAATGGGGCTCGAAAGAATGACGCCCACAATAACAATCAAGGACTAATGCAACTAATGAAGCCATCTGTCACATGTGAAGGCACGGCAGAGTAACGGGTGTTTACATTATGGATGAATTGCTCCAAAGTTTCTAGCCAAGAACATTTGAGCTGAACGCTAGCCAAGCAAGAATCTGAATACATCGCTCAATGTAATAATGCCTTCTACACGCTTGCTCCCGGCTTCCACAATCACAAGTCTCCTGACGCCTGAAAACAATGGTCAATAACAGAATCACTTCATATCAGAGCCCGAAGTCACAGAAAATTAGGACGTGACAAAATATTATAAGTGACCCATCAAGTAGGCATACCTGGATTTGCTAGCCGCTCCATGACCTTGTGTAAGGGGTCCGAGGATAAGCACATCTGACATCTTTGTCCACTAAATACTCCACAAGGAGAATTAGCATCTTGTCCTAGTTGAAGGGCCTACATAGCAGTGACAAATAGGTGTAAGAGAGAAGTGCAGTCTAGCTCTCAAAGTTTATTCAATAAATTTAACATTTAAACTTATATGAACCATGCGTCTTAGACTCTCATGAGCTGACCTTGTACATTTATCATATATCTAAAAATGAACCAAGTAGGCTGGAGAAAGTAGCTAAAATATAGCGGAAAACACTTGGAACTCGTTGAACATTTACCTGATGAATACTCATTTCATCAAGACGAATTTGTGCATATGCCCTGTCCTTTGCTAGAGAAGTAATATCACTAACACAAAGATGAAGGAAACGTTACATCAAAATGTATTCAAAGCAAGATCAACTTTCTAAAAAAAAATTAAAAAAATAAAAAAAATACCTCCGAGAATATAGATCCAGTAAGGAGTCATTTTCATCAACTATAGGCACTGAACTCACATCCGCTGCCAAATTAGCAAATAACTAGCATAAGATCACGATACCTAAATTGAGTATTCAAAAGAATAAAGAGTAACAAGACAAATCTTAAATAAGACCATGATGAAGCTAAATGAGGATTTTCAACTGATCACTGTTTTCTATCAGAAGAATAGATAATTAGATACTAAAAGTTCTTATCCATCTGAATCAAAAAAGGTCAAAAGGAATCAATCACCTTCAACAAGCAAAGTCAAGGCAACCCCAAGAGAGGCGTTTGGTCTCAACATAGCCAATGGCGGTCGACTTGATTCCCCAATCTTGGGAACCCAAGTACCCAAAGGAATCGAACTAATGGGTTGCTGAAGTATAGGCAGAGAGCCGGTTGAATGTTTAAAATATCTGCAAATACCTGGAAATGGGACAGTAAGCAGCAATTATTAACATCAAGCTGAGATGCAGAGAGTTGCTGAAACTGTGAGTTGGAGGTTGGAAACTTGCATTTTAGTATTCCAGACAAGGAAGCAAGATGTAGCAGCTGAGGGAAAGAACCATCTGGTGACGAGGAATGTATAATTGGAATAGTGGATACTTTGTTTTGCAAAATTTTCAAAGCCACGTCTTTCAATGAATCATAAGGCCCAGCCTGCACAGGTGAAAACGTAGAAATTTCAATAACCATAATGAGAATACTAGACCGCCCTATCCCAGCATTTGAAGAGGAAAGAGCAGAAAACAGAAATACGACAATATGAAGAAATGAAATTTATCGTTCATTCCAAAATCGCTACCTCATGGACATGCTATAGAAGGAAAATTAAAAAGATCAAATAACATGATATCCATTATACAAGGAAGGTGGGACACATCTTAGGGGTAATGAAAAAAATCAAGTGCATGCTCAGTATCTCAACTCCAGAACCAAGCTTAAAAGGCAAATTTTACTAACTAGGCCAAAATTAGGGTATAATTTAATTTATAACTTCAAAGTCCTAAGCAAAAGTTCCTAATAGTCTCATACTCAGGGAGAAGACAACCACTGAATCATGCGACACAAAGAAGACGGGAAAAATGCACAGGACAGAATAATTATAGCATTAACTACCCCATTTGATAACTGACCAGCATACTTTTGATGCTTGATACATGGGCCACATGATTTCAACATGAACTTGCATTATACTATCAGACACCATTCGTTAATAACGGAAGACTAATACTGTCACTACCACCAGCAATAGGAAAGAAGCTGAAAGCTAAGCCAAGAACTCATAAGAGAATCACCCATCCCTCCCGCCGGTGACGAATAGCAAGGTAGTGATTACAAAGAATGCAAGCAGACCAAGATTAAAATATTAGACATGTGAAACACCAACTCCACCCCAGAAAACACATACTTGAAATATTCTCTAAGTCTTGGAAGCCTTCTCCATTGGATCCTTAGAGACAAATTAATAACTAAATTTGAATATGGGACACTAGCTGTAAACATAGTAGGTCCTGTAGAAATGCAAGCATCATTTATGCTAAAAACTTCAACCAAAAGCTGTTATAAATAAGTGAAGCCATAGAGCAGGACACCTTCATATAAGCTAAAAGCTGAAGCACTTACATTTATAAGCTGTCTAGCATATGGTCTCCCGCTACCCTCAATTTGTCTGTTGTGGCGAATCTTCCCATCTTTCCATGCCAATATTGTATGAGTCTCCAGCTCTTCCTCCGTCAAATTTGATCCATGATTTCCAAGCTAAATATACCATATAAATCAACAGAGTGAATAAACAGAAATAGATTCAAATAAATAAAATCAACAATAGCAAACCCAAGACAAATTCTGCTTTTACGAGCAACAGAGAGTAAAATATTTCATGAAGGATGTTAATAGCAAATATCATCGCAAGCAAGCAGATATCAGAAAGCCTAACATTTAGAACATAAAGAAGTATATGATACAGGAAACACAAGATCATATCAATCCATATCTCATTACACTATAGAGTTCCAGCCTCAGGGGTTAAAAAATAATAAAGGATATCCAACAATTTTGCGCACAAGTGAAATAAGAACCAGACATCTCATCAAGCAGTATAATTGAGGCCAAGTAAGAATGAATACTCCATTCATCCAGCTATTGTGACCTAAGTATAAAATAGTCCTTTCAATGGATTTCCAACCAAAGTTCTAATTCTAAAGAGCCTACAAGACAAACTTGCATCAAATGCTATCAAAGAGCTATTTTACTTCTTAGCTCATAATTTTGAGACCATTACTTCTGTTTTTATAATTCTCTACAGCAATTATGCACCAAAATCATCACATAATGCTGGGACACATTGACATTTTAAAGAATTCAAGGTTTGTCTCTATCAAAATAACTACGATCACAAAATTCCACGATGAGCCTCCACTACATACTGTGGTGGATCATCAAAAGAATAACCAAATAACAAGTATCACCACAAATAGTGTTTATTTTGCTACAGATTCATCAGCCTTTTGAAGAAATCACATACACAACCAATAATAATAATAATAATAATACTACACGAGCAACTCACAAATATTGCAGCAAAAATTTAATTATGTTCTCATGGGGCAGCGACCAAAGACGGGCACATGGTAGCACTAATTTTTTTTATGTAGCTACGATAAGAGTGCCCGCATACCTCTCTCAAGATCAAGATGAAATCAATTGCACTAAGAACTCCAACAAAATGACCCTTGCCAAAATCCCACAAAGGAGCAACAGGAACTCCCTGAAAATAGAGTAAACCAGAATTAGAAAATCCAAACACAAAATTAACAAGGAGAGCTTTGTTTAGGAAGAATGCAGCAAACCAACAGAAAAACATAAAAGAAAGAAGAGGAACAGAGGAGAATAACGGCTATGAATTGGCACAACATTATAAGGTGATGCTCTTTTGCTGACCTTGACAAAGTACAAAAAGATGAGGATACACAAGTGATCACTGGTCAAGGAAAAAAATGGGAAGGGAGAGCGGTGAAGGTGAAAAAAAACGAGTGTTCTTTCCACAAAGTACACATATTTAGCAGATAAAAAGCCATCCCATTAAAGTTACATCCATTATCTCCATAAATTTGGAAAATATGGTTGGAGTTGAATTTTTTAAATGTTTCCTCTGTCCCAAAAAGAGTATCTAGTTAATCTGATACAGAACTTGAGAAAATATCGTTGTCTTGGCTTTCTAAACGATTTATTTGGTATGTCATTCACATAATTTTGTTTCCTATGGTATTGACTAAACCACTGGTGACTGTCGAAATACATTTTCTTGGATGTATACACAACAAACTTGAGAGACTAAAGAAACCAAGTCATTTCTAGTAAGTATACATTACTTGAGGACATAGGAAGAGCGAAACTGTCATTCCGTTGTTTCCTTTTTTTTTGAGGTGAAGGGGTACATTCACTATGCAGGTACTACAAATAATAATAATCAATCACTGCAACTCACTGGAATCTACTGACTTGAAGATCAAGTATCAGAGAAAGCAAGTCCAGAGATGCTAGCTCTGATAGCTACTAAACAATAGCACTACTCAGATATTGTTGGGCTGGAAATAATATTGTCTAGAAATCAATAATAATTCTGACCTACATTCTCTCATTAGTGATGGGGTTACGCAAGAGGTTTACGCAACCGATAAGCACATTACAAATTAGAAAACCTCCTTACTGTAGCGGAATATGTGCATTTGTATATTTCATTACAGAATGTCTCATGCACTACACATCCCAAGCAGCAGGCACAACTTAATCCCGATAGAAATTCATATTTTTTTCAAGGTTATTTGGACTTGACACTTCCATATGAGCACCAGGTATGAGTTTCAACACAAAACTCCAGCTGACAAAAAGGACACACCTGACAGACACCCGAAAGGGATAATTTGGTACTTTGCTGGACGGAGTTTGACAAAGAAGAGGAGGAGCAAACCAAATCGGCATACAAAGATTGACTGTCCTCATTTGTCCTTCTGTCCATAAAGGATGACATTATTGGGCAAAAGACATCATAGTACAACATATCTCCATATTGTTGTTTCCAAAGTGGAAAAGAACCCTATCAAGCCAAGTTTTTAAATATAAGGCTTCTGGTAGACAGTAAGCAGTAAAAAAAAAATGGTCACTTGTAATATTTAATGGCACTGCTGTGGTTCTCTATTCCAACAATAGCTGGCAGCATGTGTTGCTCTTCACTGGAAAAGTACTAAACTAGTAATAATATATGTTCCTTATAGTAGAGGAGGTCTGAGATTTCTGACCAAGTTGTAAGATTTTTCTTTTCTTGTTGCTCTTGTCTCTTCATGACTTTTTTCTGCCACATCTATGCTTCTTGCTTTCCTAAGCCACTTAGATCAAGGAAAGAAAAAGACATTTGCCAAGTCCTATAAAACAAGGAAGGAGCTAAAATGTTTACAACCTTTCTTTCCCGTTTCTTTAAATGTTGTTTATTTTATGGGGAAATTGAGCTATTTATTTTAGAGAAATCTTCCAACTTTTAGGGAAATAGATGAATTCACCTACACTCTTTTTCGAATTCTTATTCATGTCTACTTTTGAGTAACATATTTTATGGAATAATCACTATATACAACTTTGATATAATTACATAACCCAAAATTTTGACAAAATTTACAATGTACCCGAAAAGTGAGATGGCATACCCTTAAAGTTCATCATTTATTCGCAATATGATGATTCTATTAAAGTTAGCATATGCCACTATTTAGTTACATCGAGAATAATATTCAAGCTAAAAAAACAAAGTACAGAAGAACATATGAAAGTACAAGGTTCACTGCGATTAATGAAGGTAAATAATGAACATCCCCTTAATTTCAGAAAATTGAGGTAAGAAGACTTGTACTAATGTCTATTAAGTAGAACAAGAGTTTTTTTGTGTTCTGTTATCTCAAAAACCCAAACAATTCTGAACCCGAGATCCACATCCTCCCATCCTCTCGAATCCAAGACTCTTTAAAGAGTCCGAGTAACAGTCATCCCTTAATCCTTAAAAAACTGATTTCTCTAACAGAAAATGCTAAAGAATAATGAAAGAAGCCTCTCTGCAGTGGCTCTTCCACACTCAAAACTGTTACATAGACAATTCAACTGAAAATGAACCAAAATGTTACAGCCGCATTTTTTTATAAATTCACTCCATAAACAGATAGCTGCTTGACTGCTTCAAATGTGCGCACTCTTCTAAGATTCTGCAGACCTAACAGCCAATGCCTGTGTTTCTTGTACATATAAACAAGTACCCATACCAGCATAAGATGTAGCCATAAAATGTAACAAAGTACCAAACCCAACTACTTTTATGAAGCTGTGTCTTTCTTCTTCTTTGGCTCCAATTATCTACTATTATTATTAAGAAGGGTGGGAAAGCCTCCACATGTCACCCCCTCTCAAAATGTCGGCATGTCGCCATTTCATCTCTCATATGACATATATCTAGAAAATGATCAAAGGTCTTTAAGAAATCTAGAACTCCTGACCACTAACTCTAAATGTAATAATCCTACCACCAAGCTAGAGCAATAGTTTATAACAAACTAACAAGGTTCCATTGCTAAATTGTTATCCTTTTGCCTAACTACACCTTTTTTAAAAAACAAAATTCTAACAATTCTATAACCTTTTTTTCAAAAAAAAAAAAAAACAAAGCGAAGAAGTCTATACGATAATGCACCTATTTGTAACAAAATTCCAACTATTCTATAACCTTTTGCCTTCTTACAATATTTGTTTTCCAATATTTGATAGAATTTTATAATTTGCACATAAATTAAGTTACTAGGAAGCATTCTGGCAGCAGTTTGAATGTCATAATATTTTCATTGACTTTGAGTAAAGGAGACATTTAGCAGCCAGTTCTCTCAGACGAACTTTTTAGATGTCTGCATCTCATTATATTTTACATTAAAAAATATAATAATGTAATTGTAGGGCAAAAATATGCAAATAGCAATCTTTAAACAGTAAGATGTACCACAATCAAGGCCCTAATAGAGAAAAAGGACATGAACCGTCTTGAACTAGTGAAATAAAAATAACCCAGACATCACAACGCGGAGTAATTTGACAGATTATAGCATATTCTCCACCATGTGACCTAGGCCATTAAGTATGAATATAACCAATGAAATTAGCACTTTCTAAACAGAACAACAAGCCACAAGCAAGATCGAAATAAAGTGCCTAATGGAAACAAATGACATTAGCTACCTTGAACTAGAGAAACATAATGCACCAAGATAACCGGCGCATCACCCAAGTCAAGAAACTAGTTACTCCCTAATAACAAGTGATCAAGTTCCATCATCAATGAGCTTAGTTCACTGATTCCCAACAAATTCTAACTTAGTTAGCGGACTTTAATGAGGCATCCTCTTGTAAATTTTTCAACAAACTCCCAGTCTATTGCAAACCTACAGTCTTTATCTCTCTCCATGTTTCCTTGGATAAGGAAGCAAGTAAAAGCCTTCCCTAGGGAGCTTTGTTGGATAAACTCAATACTTGTGATAAATTGCAAGTGCAGAGATCCAATGATGCATTGTCACCAAATGGTATGTTTCTGGATTTTGCCATCAGGGAGACAGCATTACACTTGTTTATGCACTGTGAGCTAGCGTTCCAATCGAGATAGCTCCTTCAAGTAGTTTGAGATACGTGAGGACTTGAGTTTTAAGCCACTTTCTGAAGATATGCTCACGGAAAATAATCTATATCCAGATAGTGTTTTTGCATTTACAACGAGACCTGCATGCTAAACTTGTATCGACATATTTTTCACAGAACAGTCTTCCCTAATATTTTCTTGTTACTTCGATGATAAATGTTTATTTATCTAGAAACCAAGTGATCAAGTTCCAACATATATTATTTAAGAGTAAAATAATACTTTCATAGAGGAAAATAGTCAGAGAAAGAAAGTGTCATTTATTTTCTAATCTGTAACGAATAGCCAAAAGTATAACATCCTATTTCAAAAGATACTTAGCAAAAGCTTGCCATTTACCTAAGATAACCTTATGAATGTTAATCTAACAAAATTTCCAAGTTTAACTTAGGGCTAAAGACGAATACCAGCCAAAATGAGAACATAAATGTGAACATCTAAGGGAGAGAAAAAAGGAGATGATCTATAATGGATAGGAAGAATTTGTATAATTTTACCCAGAGAAGCTGTACAAAGAAAAACCTTCATCTTATCAGGAACTTCTGATCTCTAATTAAAATCTTTGAATATGGTTCGGATGCAAATGTTTTGTCTATCAAAACAGAATGATCTACAAAGACACTGAAGATCTTCCATCAAAATACTTTCATGTATCACAAAAATGCAACAAGAACAAAAATTCCTAAAAAATATTAGCAAATTCCTCCAAAAAATATGACGAGAGGGATTTTATTCAAATGGAGATCCAAAAGAAAACAGACTGATTCTCCCTCCAACAAAAACATCACAAACAGAGAGCCTGGACATAGAAATTAAAAAGTTTTACACGACCCAAAAAGTCCATCAAGCCCAAACTACATTTACTATCACATTTAAAATTTCAATTGGACAGTAAGCTTGTAGGGGCTTATAAATGAAATCCCACAAAATATGTGCCAGAACGTGAAATTATACTTCCTGCAATTTTTTTAGTTCTACCATTTTGACTATTGGCACTATTCACAAATTCTACTTTGACCATCTTGTATTATTTATATATAAGGAAAAACATATTATCGTGAAATCTTATTGGATTCGTCTCGATATATATTTTCAAGATATCAACTTCTTATGATTTTTACTTATACCTAATTAAAGATAAAATTGTTCAAAATTGTGTGTTAGAAAATGGTAGAACTAAAAAAAAGGAGGAAGTAGTTCTGAAGATACTCCATCAAAAGTTGTTTGGTAACCATTTTCTTTCAAACTCAGGGATTAAAATATTCAGATTATTTGTTAAGAATGATAAAAAACAACCCAGAGTTCTAAGATACAATTGGATCTATTAATACAAAAATGTACTTCATCTGTAATGAAAACTCATTGTCAAAGACAGCAAGGGAATGTTTAGTGTGAAATATAATAAAGAGAATTTGGGGGACTTGTTGGAACGTTTTGCATACATTATTTTCCAGGGCTGAAATCAGGCAGTAAAATTATTACCAGGAGATGAAAGTAAATTTATTAATTCCCTCTCATGGAACTCCCACATGGTATGAAACCTCAACTTCATGTTTAGTAGCCTCTTAAGTTAAGCTATAAAAGGTTAGCTATTAGTGTCATATATTTTTGCCAACAAACTAACATAAATGAAATAGGAAGGCTATATAAGATAGAGGCTGAAAAAGAAATTCAGATAAATGGCTTGATTATGCTGATTCATATCCTCTTAGGAGAAGTAATCCAATTCCCATGTTAGAAAAATGTCAGATTGGCAGAAGGCGCGTAGAAACAGCAATACCATTTAATTTTTGTTCTTCAAGATCCATTGAGTGCACATATAGGTAATGCTTATTCAATGGAACAGGTATGGAATGACGAATAAACAGGAAAAAAAAAGCATATCTTAGCAAGCACATTTAAAGGGATGATGCAAACCTGTTCATAAAGGATATGAAAAGCTTGTTTAACCGGTAGAGTAACATCCAAGGCAACAACCTACATTCGCAACACATACAAGTTTCAAAAACAACCTCACGTAACAGAAGTGTGTAGGAGTCAAGGACAGAAAAAAGATAAGAGGGTAACAAAGAAGGGCATATATCCAAACCTTGCCTGACTCTGGAAGCAACTCATATGCTGTATGTTGTGACAGAAACAGAGATATACGATGACGAGACTCCTGTACAGCAGCTTCTGAAATTTGCTCCCTCAACATTCCATCAGGCGCTGTATTCTGTTGCCACATGGATAAAAGAAGCAACTGAGGCAGATCTTAATTGTCCAAGAAGTCAAAAAAGAAAAGGATGAGAGGTAGGTGATTTTCTTGATATCATAAGTACAAAAAGGAGGTCTTATTATAATGGTAATATACCAACATTTTAGATAGATGTTCCAATAAGAACAACAGGATGCATATTTGTCAGGCCATAGGCCCTAGCTTCAACAGTAATACAGATATCAATGAAACAAAAGAGCTATATCCTCCATCAGAAAAGAAAAAACAAACCAAGCCAAACAAACAAGTTATAGATGCCTTGAAAGATTCTTAAGGAAAGGGTACTATAAACAATCCCATCCCCACATGAAAGTATAAAAGGTAAGGTGAACTCTACAAAATGCAAACACATGCTGCCAACATTCTCCTATCTATAACCAGCATTGAAATACTACATAAAGTGAACCGAACATAATAAAGCATTAAAAAAACAATACTTACTGGACGAACAAACATGTTTTCATCCACCTCCATGTTAGATCTACCCGGAGCATCAGAACTAAATACAACCGGACCCATATCAGATTCCCTCGCTAAAAGCACAGTGTTGACAACTCCATAAGTTCCACTCACAAAAGGTTGATGTTCATCATAACGCCATTCTCCATCAACATTGAATTTGTACTGCATGAAAACAGATGACTTTCAAGAAACTGCAAGCGGCACAATACATTTCCCAAAAAGACTCTTCTAGAACTTTGTTTATTCAACGTAAAGGGATAAGTAAATTCATAAGAAAAAACTGCCATTGAAACTATCGTAGTACAACACATCTATCTTGATTTGTTTAACACAATGCTTAACAGGGCAGTATTAACAAATTTCTCAATACTATCAAGTACCACGACAATTATCAGGTTAAGCTGTCACAAATAGCATATATCCCAAGCTCAAGAGAGAGGGTAACATACACAGGATAACATCGAACCAATGGGGATACACATACTCTTTGTCATGGCTATAAAGGTGAAAAAGTATGTAGGACTGCTGAAGGAACTAGGAAACTTGCGGCAATTCAGCTATGTTCACGACATACCTCTTTGATCTAATATTAAGCCCTCAAAGTTGCCTCAAAAAATAATACTTCATGTAAAAACATTGATGCTTCACTTACAACACATGCTAGAAACAGTAACAACAGAGATATCACAAAGCAAAGCACAACAGGGGAAAGAGACGGGGTGGAAAGAAAAGGACAACAACGTTGAACGAATTAACCAAAACATCCAATAATTTATCCTCTCCATATCATAGACTTAAGTAAAGAGGGACAAAGGTAACCATTAGTAAAACATATAGCCTATAACATGCAACATAATGGGGAGGAAATCATGGTATTGTGCCGATTTCTCATTTCTCCCCATTTCCTCTGTCACTAGAACAACAAAAAAAAGGCCTCTACAGTATTGGGGTTGGCTAACATAGATTGTTTCATACGATATCTCGTTTCCATTGACGAATGAAACAATAAAGTGATCTTCGTGACTCTAGTCCTCGATATATTTATCCGAGAACCGAATAATCACTCTCCATTGCTGATGATGTGATATTAGGGAGGAAAAACAAAACCACCAATGATATTTTATAGAGGATCAAACTAGCTTTTCCATCTATCAACTGCACAAATTACAAATAGACAAAAAAAAAAAATTATCTGCAAGGAGGCATTTATTAACTTTGCTGACATGCATATTCCATGATACAAACGTCTTTGATCCCCACCCCCAATGAACAAAGACACCTATACATGCACACAACAAAACTCAACAAATTTATGTCATCACACACACACACACCATGTGCACGTTGCTATATTTTAATGGTGCATATGCAATCCTAAGATGGAGCAACACCAAACACTGTCCTCTAAAACCTGAACCAGTCCCAAACCAAGATTCACGAATACCCAACGCAACATATGTTGGTCGTTGGCCCAACAATCCACACTATTACCCAGCAACTCAAAAGGACACAATTTGCACAACTGAAACAACTTCAACAAGAATCCTCAATCATGCAGAGTAAAGTACAACTATAACCTGATGATATCCTGGGGTTAAGTTACAAATAACTTGAAACGCAGTAGGGCACCCCTCCATAGGGGACATGAGTATATGCTCCGACCACCTGCATCAATTAGATAAAAATATGAGACTAAAAAACCACCCACTCCAAAGTTCATCAATCATAGACACAAATATGATGTTCAGAAATCATAACCAATTCACCATTAAACACAAAGATTAGGTCGAAAGCGAACCCCGTACCCGGTAAACGAACCACTGAGGAAAACCCTCCTTCCTCCATAAGGCCATACGAAGCGAAAAGGAATTAATAAATTTCCAGGAAGTCCACTGTTACTATGTGTAGCAGAATCCGGATTGGATCCAAACATTGCCCTCAACAAAATTAATTAATCTAATAACTTTATAAAAAAAAAAAAGATAATCTCAGCAAGAACAGCAGCAACAGCAGCAGCAGCAGAAGTGGATAAAATTACTAAATTGCAAATTTCTTCAACTAAACCTAACAGCCAAATACAATGTCTTAGTCTTCAACTCATTCATCGGTCGATTAATCGAACATCGACCCATGCCAAAAATCCCTAATTCAAAGTTTTTTTTCCCAGCAATTGAGCTATGTTTCTCGCATTCAAACGGAATAACCTGAAGAAATTTCACAGGATCAGGTAAAATAGAACCCTAATTTGAAGTACTAAATGCAGAAAAAATTCGACGAAAAAAATTAAAAGGAGAGAAATTTGTCACCGATTGCGAAGAAAATTCACATCGAACGAAATCGGAAATCCCTAATTGAGAAAATGAGGAGAGAGAAAATGCGAGATAAACACCAGATCGACGGCTGAAGAAAGTTGAAGACGACGACGGTGGAGGTAAGACGGAAAAAATTTTATTATGAGAGGGTTGATAAATAAAATTATTTTTACATATAAGATAGAAGAAGAAAGAAAACAAAAATAAAAGAGAGAGAATATGAGAGAGATAAAATTGCGGCCGGCGGCGAAAGAAACCAACAACTAACAGAAGAACGAGATGAAGGGAAAAAAAACCACCTCTAGTGAATGATAAATTGTGCTTACTTTTTTTTTATTTGTTATTGAAGATTATATTCTAGCGTCTGTTTAGTTGTTTCACTTCAACTTTTACGCTATTGAGTATAGTTATAAAACATTGACAATATTATGAAATATGTGTGTCTTTTGTTAAATGGTCTCGATTATTGTAATTGTTCCTATTGTTCTCGAAGTGGCTAGGACGTATGACCCACAACATGTTAGACAAGAGAAGTGATAGTGATGGTTGATGAGGGGATAAAGGAGAAGTAAAGCAGAATTCTTTAAAAAACGATTTTTTTTTTTCACTTATCCTTTAAAAATTTATGTGTGATGATGATGACAATGAATTTGAATAGTCGTGTTTATTGAGGATCTAAACATAAGCACAATGAACTTGATTAAAAAGTTGTTCAAAATAGTTCTATGAAACACATGTTGTACCCAAAATGATGTAAGAAAATTATCTTCTAAATCATATTATTAAAAAAAACTAGAAAGATAAATTCTAGTTTTTGAGATAGGTTTTCAAAACAAATGACGCTTAAATGAGAAGATTATGTGTGCCACTTTGGTTGTACGTTTTGGAAACAATGTGACTCATAGCGTTATGCGTCTATCTTCTATGTGGCGCGTGTGTGGCACTCGCCAAGATGCGAATGATGCGTGTATCATGCACTATACAATATACATACTAAAGTATTCCTCATTTGTTTTCTTTTAGTCTAAAGATCTCTATTCAAATTATATGTGCATTCCTTCATAGCTTTCCTCTATAGAAAGGAATAGCTTCCTCATACTTTCAAAACCTATATGATTTCACAATCCTTCACATGTATACAATATCCAAAGTTTTCTCTATTTCTGTATGATTTTCTAAGATGATAATTCTCATATAGGTCGAAGGGCTCCTAAAAAGGCGACCATTGACCACAAGGTGGTCTATTCTTAAGAGCTAAAATCCTCTATTCCCTTCTTTAGTTCTTTATATCAATCCTTATGTAGCTATATGCACATCTGATTGCTTCATGTGATACTTTTAGTTCATCACTATATAATTGTTTAAGGCATAAAAACTTTGTTAAATCACCAAAGAATATCTAAAAACCAGATACAATATTAGGCTCCCTAAATCAATCTTAAATTTTTGTAGTGGATACATTCATCCAGTGGGGGATGTAGGATTTTACGTATGGTGGTTCACCATCACGGTTTTGAACGCGGTCGCGGAAATGCTAGCAGAGAGGCGGAACGAATACGTTAATCGCAATGGTCGTGGCATGATTTTAATTTTAATTTTTTCAAGTGCTATTAAATTTTTGTACTAAATATCTTGAAACAAGATCCATTAAATTTGTAAAAAAATATATACTACCTCTTTTTTTTTACTTGCAAAATTTTCATTTTAGGCAGTCGCATGTTACTTGCAACAGTGACATCTTTGGCAATATATTATCTCTTTTGCTCTTCTAGCATGTGAGAGGTCTTTTTTGAATCACTTTTTAATTTATCTCCTTCTCTAAATTCTTGTGTCATACTTCAATGTTGCAAGCAAGAAAATAAAAGACGATGAAAAAATAAAAGAATAAAAGATCCTAAATATTGTATGAATCAAATGTTCATCCATTTTGTTATCAAATAAAAAAAAGGCCAAGCGCTTCTCCCAAAGAAGTCCACTTTTAGAAAGTAATTCTATTTTTGTTTAATCTAATAATTACAAATCTACTTTTAATAAGCCTATCACTAAATCTTTCTCAGAGATTGTATTGTTGCAACTTGCAAGTCATATCTAGTATGCCTCCAACCTCGGGATTAACATCCAAAATCATCAACCAACTTCGATCTCTAAAATGATCTATTTGTTCATTTACTTATGGAAGGTTGACAAACTGGAAGCAAAATCAATGAAATGACTACTCTCATGTGGTTTAATTATCTTGATAGCAAGGAATAATCTGATTTTCAGAGTGGTCCAAATCAATCCCCAATAAAATTCAGAGCTCACTGACCAGAATCATAATTCAAGAAAGGTCGACAATCACATTCGAATGCCAATACTATAAGCCTATCCATGAAGATCTTAATTAACTTAGTTGTCCTACAACATACAACAAACCGAGTTTATATTCTCCCATATTGGATTTATGTTGTTGGCACTTTCAAAAAAAGAGGACGGAATAGGGGCACTAACCAAGCGGGTATTGGTTGGTGTGGATTCCCCGGAATTTCGAGGGATGTTTTGGAATGAGGGAGGCATCCCCTCTAGAAATAAGGATGTGAAGCACATGGAAATTGTAACACCCCGATAATTCTCTCTTTTCAGAAATACTTTTTTTTAATATAAAACATAGAGAATTACCAAAGCATTATCGCCCGTGTGATAACGTATCGGCTTATTCAGAATTTTGCAGCGGAAAACATATAACTAAACTCCATACTTTATCATAAATAAATAAATAAATACTTTAAAATCAAACATTTTAAATATGTCTACTCAAACAACTTATTAAAGTACGTTCCTACTAATGCAGAAAATAAGATATACTAGATTACACAAGCTCTCCATTCCCAGATTCCCAATGATGCTACATCTGCGAACCTGTAAATGTCAATGCTCTAGAGAATCTGCTCACCAAGATTGGGTCATCACAGGATCAATAAGGCAAAGCCATGATCAACACATACAAACAAAGCAAGTAATCAGCAAAGCTGAGTACTACATAACAATACATAAACATTCCTAACATGATACTAAGAAATAATAAACAGGGATAAATCATAACATAACAATGTAAAATTCTGCAGATAACTTCTACTGAACTAAACTTTAATCATCTTTTTATTATTTTAAATGGAATAGTTATTGGACCGAGTTGTCTAACTAAAACCAGCCTTCCCTAGGAAGACGAAATACGGGCGCGACTCCGTATTCCATAATGACCTGCGATATCGAGGAACCTTTGAATAAAAAGAGGAACAGTGATCAATCCAATTCCCAGAAAAAGCCATGGCACGCTCACCATGTAACCCAACTCCTGATTGTCCAACTTCAGACGTGCACCAGTCTAAAGTTTATTACTATCCAAGTTACACTTTACGTGATTTACAATTTATTACTTATTATAACACACAAGTAATACAAAAATATCAAATCAGACATTCACAACTGAACTTTTTTTATCTTAGGATTAAAATAAGTGATCATAAACTTACAATCCAAGATCAATCTCATTTTATTCCAGTTCTACTTATTTGTTGAACTTAGCCAACAATCAACTTACCTTTCAAAGGTATAAATTATCAACTTACCAAATAAGGCCCACAGTCCTCATAGAGTAGTGAAAATAATACTTGTAAGGGAACACATGAATAATCATGAATCAATCTTTATAGCATATTAATTCCCCATGTGAATTAATAATTAAAGTTCACATCCACATGCTTGCATCAATAAATCCATACAAACATGACAATTCCTTACTCATAATAAATCTGATAATTAACATGCTTGCTCACAGGCATAAAACATGTAAAATCAATCATACTAGAAATCACATATAAACTTATAAAGTTCCTATACATGATACTACAACTTTTTCCTCCTTATATCATAATACTAATCATATAATCACACAAGTATGTACGTACCTTGTGTAAACTAATCGACAGGCCACTTTTAATCCTTTAAAAGTCTCCTACGGAATACTCTCCGCCTAGAGATCAAATATAACTAAAATCAATACTCTTAAATAAAAAGACAGCAACTTTAAAATATTTAAAAACCCCTTTAAACATATTCAAAAGTTGATTTTACTATCAAAACTTCCATTACTTTTAATTCCTAGCATAGTACTACCATACTAGTAATTAAAATTCTTAAAACTCCCTAAATAAAATACTTTCTGAAATTCCAGCAACTTATAAAATCGTAAAACCATCTTTAAACCCACTTAAACATGCTTAAAATCATAAATTAAATCAATCTCATAGTATACAACATGCTACAATGGTTTTCTAATAATTAACACCCTAAAAATCCATGCTTTAATGATTAAAACTTCAATCTAACAATAATAAACAAATCTGAATTTTTATTCTTATAATATATAATATATATGGATCAAGATTATTTATTAAAACAGTAAATTAAAATCAATAATCATGATTAACATTAAAATAAAGCATAAAAATATAGTCTTTAATGGAAACTTGAGGAAAAAGAAAAGAAATTAACCAACAAAACAAAGAACCAAGAAGAAGGATGTAGGCGCCGGAAATCAACAGCCACGCAGCAGCAGCAACGACGCCCCACGTGAGGATTTGAAGGTTTTGTGACGTTTCTTGTCGAAGAAGAAAGCGTTACTTGAAGAAGAAAAAAGAAAACTTGAGAGAAGAAAAAATTGAAATCACGTGGAAGAGGAAGAAAGAGGAAGCCGTGAGTTTTGAGAGAGAGAAAATAAAATTTTGTGTGGGGTAAAATAATTGGACTTAAGGTATTTTTATAAGTAGGGTTTCCTTTTGGGCTTAGGAAAAGGAGATTGAGTTTAAATAGACTTTGATGACGACTAGGATTGATAAATGATGACTCCTAGCATCAATATAACTCCTCTTTCCTAATCTACTTAGAATTTGGGTTCCTCAAGTCCATTAGACTTTTTTTCCAAATCAAATTCATATTTCAAACCTTTTTCAAAGCATGCCTAATTAAAATATTTACAACTTTCTTAAATCCTTAAAATAATTTCATTTGACTTTTAAAATAGTCAACCTACTTTAAATAATAAAAATCATTTCAACTAAAATATAAATATATAAATGATAAAATATATTTATAAAATCCTTTAAAATTATGGGGGATTACATTCTACCCCCCTTAAAAGAAGTTTCGCCCGGAAACTTGACACGAAAACTCACATATTTTTCAAAAATTGAACTCAACTTTTCAAAAGTTTACAAAGAATTGTGTCACTTGTGCACACTTTTGCTAACTTAAAACACTTGTGTTACTTATGAACACGTTTTCTTATGCGGAGAGTCTACTTCTTCAGTACTAACATTAGCAAATTGCCGAAAATAGGCATACATATGCATAAAAATCTCATAAAAATAGACAAAAAGCGCGAAATTTATCGCATACTATCCCCCTTAAAGAAAACGAGTTACGCCCCCGTAACTCACCTCAAGGAACAAGTCTGGATACTTCTTTTTCATCTCATCTTCGGCTTCCCACGTTGCCTCTTCAGATTCGTGGTTAGACCAAAGTACTTTCACGATGTGGACGTCCTTATTGCGTGTACTACACACTTTCCTGTCGAGAATCTTGACAAGTCTTTCCTCATATGTGAGGCTACTATCGATCTGAATCCGTTCAGGCTCTAGGATATGACGCTCATCAGGGATATAGCGTTTGAGTTGGGAAATATGGAACACATCATGCATCTTCTCAAACTCCATTGGCAATGCCAATCTATAGGCTACTTTCCCAATTCGCTCTAAAATCTCATATGGGCCTACATACTTAGCACTTAACTTGCCCTTTTTCCCAAATCTCATGACGCCCTTAGTGGGTGATACTTTCAAGAACACCTTATCACCTATAGCAAACTCATCCTCGTGTCTTTTCAAGTCAGCATAACTCTTCTGTCTATCTTGCGCAGCTTGAATTCTAGCCTGAATCAGTCTGACATTCTTAACGGTTTCCTCAATAAACTCTGTCCCCAAGACTATATTCTCACTAAAGTCATTCCAACAAATGGGGCTTCTACATTTTCGTCCATATAATGCCTCAAAAGGTGCCATCTTAATGCGCATGGTAACTATTGTTATAAGAAAACTCAATCAGATCCAATTGGTCCTCTCAACTACCTTGAAAGTCAATAGCACATGCTCTCAACATATCCTCCATAGCTTGGTTAGTCCTCTCAGTCTGACCATCAGTCGCAGGGTGAAAGGCGGTACTCATCTTCAATGTTGTCCCAAGATTTAATTGGACCTTCTGCCAAAATTTCGAGAGGAATCTCAAATCACGATCTGAAATAATATCAGTGGGAACCCCATGCAATCTCACTACATGCTTAAAATATGCCTTTGCAAGTTGCTTCTTCTTCCATGTCTCTTTGATTGGTATGAACACGGTCGACTTCGTCAGACGGTCCACAATAACCCAAATAGCGTCGTTTCCACTCCTCGTTTTAGGTAAGGCAGTCACAAAGTCCATAGAAATAGAATCCCACTTCCATCCAGGAACCTCTAAGGATTGAACCTTCCCCATGGGTCTCTTATAATCTATCTTCACTTTCTGACAGGTTAGACACTTAGACACATACTCGGCAACCTCACGCTTCATGTTTGGCCACCAATAGATACCCTTAAGGTCCTTATACAACTTGTCACCCCCAGGATGCACAGAATTTGGAGTATTATGCCCCTGATCCATAAGGCGTCTCTTAAGGTCATTACATTTTTGTGGTACACACCACCTTCCTTTAAACCTTAAACTCCCATCATCATGAATCTTAAATTCAGCTTCCTTACCTTGCCTAATTTTCTCCTTGATCTTATCTAGGTGCTCATCCCCAACTTGACCCTCTTTGATCTCATCGAAAACTGACAAACCCAAAGATAGAGCGCTAAGTCTTGCCTCACTTTCCCCAGGATTTAAGAGTTCTAGGCTCAGCCTTTGCATATCTCGACACAACTCCTCAGGGACTATCAAGGTACTCAAGCTATGACTCGATTTTCTACTCAAGGCATCAGCAACCACATTTGCTTTCTCCTCATGATACTGGATGTCTAGGTCATAATCCTTAATCAACTCCAGCCATCTTCTTTGCCTCATATTCAGGTCTTTTTGAGTGAAAATGTACTTCAAGCTTTTATGGTATGTGAATATCTTACAAGTCGCTCCATAGAGGTAATGTCTCCAAATTTTCAAAGCAAACACTATGGCAGCTAACTCTAGGTCATTGGTTGGGTAATTAGCCTCATAAGGTTTCCATTGACGCGACGCATACGCAATTACCTTCCCATTCTGCTGTAGCACACATCCTAGACCATTCTTCGAAGCATCACTATATACCTCAAATCCCTCATTCCCATCAGGCAGGGTCAAAACAGGTGCATAGGTTAAACGATCTTTCAAAATCTGAAAGGCTTCTTCACACTTTTCACTCCACTCAAATTTTGACTCCTTTTTCATCAAGTTGGTCATAGGTCTTGCTATCTTCGAGAAATCTCTCACAAATCTCCTATAATAACCAGCTAGACCTAGGAAACTTCTGATATCTGACACGCTCTTTGGAGTTGGCCACTCACTCCCAACTTGAATCTTAGCAGGATTTATTGAGACTCCTTCTTTAGACACATAGTGACCCAAAAACGCTACTTTCTCCAAACGGAACTCGCACTTAGAGAACTTGGCATACAATTGGTTTTTCCTCAATGTCTCCAAAATGATCCTCAAGTGCTTATCATGCTCAGCCACATTCCTCGAATATATCAGTATGTCATCAATGAAAACTACCACAAACTTATCTAGAAACTCATGAAAGATCCTATTCATTAAGTCCATAAATATAGCAGGAGCATTGGTTAACCCAAATGGCATTACAGTGAACTCATAGTGACCATAACGCGTTCTAAAGTCAGTCTTAGGTACATCCTTATCAGCTACCCTCAATTGATGATATCCTGAACGTAAGTCAATCTTTGAGAACACATTCGCTCCATTCAACTGGTCGAATAGGTCATCTATTCTAGGCAAAGGATATTTGTTCTTGATGGTTACATTATTCAATTCCCTATAATCGATACACAACCTCATACTCCCATCTTTCTTCTTAACAAACAACACAGGAGCTCCCCAAGGTGACGCACTAGGTCTAATATAACGCTTATCAAACAATTCTTGCAACTGCGTCTTCAACTCACCATCTCCGGAGGTGCCATTCTATATGGTGCTTTAGATATAGGTGCAGTTCCAGGAACTAAGTCTATGGTGAACTCAACAGCTCTAACAGGCGGCATACCCGAAATCTCACTCGGAGACACATCCATAAACTCATTCACAATCGGAACATCTTCAATACCTACCCCAGCCTCTTTACTCACATCTTGCACACTACAGAAATATAACTCACACCCCTTCTTCATCAACTTCTTTACTTGCATTGCGGAGATAACCCCAAAGTTCTTGGATTTCCCAAAATGTCTATATGAAGTCAGCTTACCCAAAGGATTCCTTAAAGATACTTTCTGAACTTCACAATCTATCTTGGCCTTGTATAAACTTAGCCAATTCATCCCAAGAATCACATCTAGGTCTCCCAAATTGAATTCTATTAAGTCAGATGGAAAGTAACAGTCTCATATTTTCAAAGGCAAATTTCTAAACAACTTGATACACTTTATGATCTCTCCAGTAGGAATACTGATAGATAAGTCAATTTCTTCATAATCTACTAACCCCAATTAAATTTCCTCAATCAAACCTTGTTCAAATCACTAAGCCTTTAACTCCTCAGTGGCTATTACCTCAAGTGCAAATGTAGACGATGCTATGAACTTTCTATAATACTCAGAGATGGTCATGCTCCCCATCCTAAGGTTGATAAACTCTTGGGCCTTTAGTTTCCTAAAAAAAAAAAAAAAGGGTAAAATTTTTCCTCTTAAAATAGTAATGAAGGATTCCCAATTAATCTCTTCCACAACACTAAGTCTATTTCCATTTTCTTTCCACTATAAGTCAGCCTCATCTTTCAGATACAGTACAACTTGACCTACTTTCATACCTTAAGGACAGTTCACAGCCCCAAAAATCTTTTCAAACTCCCTAATCCACTCTTTAAGAAGGTAGGGTCAGCTTGCCCCTTATAGTACAACGATTTAATCTTATATAGCTAGTCTCTCAAACATGTCCCCGTTAGAATCGGGACTCTCAGTTCTTTCGTGAGTCAATTTCTCTGCCAATAGGCGAATAGCAGAAGCTAAGGCATCATTGTTGTTTGACACTCTACTTCGTGACTGAAATTTAACGTAACTCTACTTTGGTTTCGATTCACACTTACTTGCCATTTCCTACGAAGACAACATTTGATTTGACCATAAAGATCGCATCAACAAACAATTTCTCATAAAGTTACTATAACACTAAGTTCACACATTATGAACCATAACAATCATATATTCACGCATGAATAAATAATCACATAAATAATCACATAAGGATCAAATCAAACCAATCATAATAAATAAAATATTTCCCCTTTTCACGTACTAAAATATATTCTCACTCAACTCAAATAACTAAATAATAACTTTTATTCCTCAAACGATAACAAGAATATTTTCCAATCCAAAATAACCAACTTATTCCTCAACAATATAAAGATGCTAAAGAAGGAAATTTAAACCATTGTAGCTTGACTACTTTCCAACAACTAATCTTAAAGCATAAATAAATACTCTTATGGAGTTACATTTTCATTCCTATTCTTATTTCCTTTATACTTTCATGGAGTAACATTTCATCTTCAAAGTCTCCAGAGTCTTCACTATAATAATAATAATAACCTGAATTCCTAGATCTAGTAGATCTTCAAATCATTTTGGGTTGATGTCCATTTTCATCCATCTCTAAATCACTAACATCGCTCAGATAAGGTCTCCAAGTAACATTGTAGATGTCCTTTCAGGTTTGCGCTCTAGTACGATCAAACTCTTGAATTACTTCATATATCGCTAATAGGGATGCCTACTTTTAACACGTAACGCATAATGCTCTCTAAGCTAGTGTAGCTATCACTTCCAGGCTCATGACATCGAACATTCTCATCATCAATCAATACAATTGGGTTATGATGGCTTCCTACTCTATTAACTTGCCTGACAATTCTATTAACTTGCCTGACAGACATGGTTAGGAATCTATAACAAATAAATTAAACCTATTCCAATGGATATACTTAGTACTCTCCCTGTACGCATTCCCAAAAATAATAATACACAAGTTGCCATTAAACATCATAGACACAAGAATATAACACTTAGCAGGCAAGAAAAATACAAACAGTTTGCAGGGAAGATAAAAATAATCATGAATAGTTAGTAGGGAAGAAAATAATAATCATGCTGAACTAACTATTCAATGCAGGCATATAATATTTCTATCCTATATGCCCTTCCTATACTATCCATTCTCACAATGCAACAATTAAAACTTTGAAGGCATGAAAAATAATGCAGGCATCCTTATAAAATAATACTAATTAAATGTCGAACTAAAAAAAGAAAAAATTCGACTAAACAAAAAAAAAATTAAGACTTCTAAAATTCGAAAGAGGAAAACAATTCGAATTTTTTTTTTCTTTAAAAAAAAAATTTCAGAATCCTAAACTTTTCGAATTATCACAAAAATTCGAAATAACAAAAAAATTTCGAGCAAATAAAATTTTCGGACAATAAAAAAAATCGGACCCCTAAAAAAAAAGTTTCGGTCCTCTGAAATATACATATAATAATATATTCCTATAAGTTTTTCAAAACGAACAAGTAGGAGCAATTCTAAGAGATTATTCAAATAACTAATAAGTTAGTTAGGCGCCTAAATTTTTTGAAAATAACCTAAAGCTCCCAGATACTACTTTGTAAAACCCCGATAATTCTCTCTTTTCAGAAATACTTTTTTTTAATATAAAACATAGAGAATTATCAAAGCATTATCGCCCGTGTGATAACGTATCGGCTTATTCAGAATTTTGCAGCGGAAAACATCTAACTAAACTCCATACTTTATCATGAATAAATAAATAAATACTTTAAAATCAAACATTTTAAATATGTCTACTCAAACAACTTATTAAAGTACGTTCCTACTAATGCAGAAAATAAGATATACTAGATTACACAAGCTCTCCATTCCCAGATTCCCAATGATGCTACATCTGCGAACCTGTAAATGTCAATGCTCTAGAGAATCTGCTCACCAAGATTGGGTCATCACAGGATCAATAAGGCAAAGCCATGATCAACACATACAAACAAAGCAAGTAATCAGCAAAGCTGAGTACTACATAACAATACATAAACATTCCTAACATGATACTAAGAAATAATAAACAGGGATAAATCATAACATAACAATGTAAAATTCTGCAGATAACTTCTACTGAACTAAACTTTAATCATCTTTTTATTATTTTAAATGGAATAGTTATTGGACCGAGTTGTCTAACTAAAACCAGCCTTCCCTAGGAAGACGAAATACGGGCGCGACTCCGTATTCCATAATGACCTGCGATATCGAGGAACCTTTGAATAAAAAGAGGAACAGTGATCAATCCAATTCCCAGAAAAAGCCATGGCACGCTCACCATGTACCCCAACTCCTGATTGTCCAACTTCAGACGTGCACCAATATAAAGTTTATTACTATCCAAGTTACACTTTACGTGATTTACAATTTATTACTTATTATAACACACAAGTAATACAAAAATATCAAATCAGACATTCACAACTGAACTTCTTTTATCTTAGGATTAAAATAAGTGATCATAAACTTACAATCCAAGATCAATCTCATTTTATTCCAGTTCTACTTATTTGTTGAACTTAGCCAACAATCAACTTACCTTTCAAAGGTATAAATTATCAACTTACCAAATAAGGCCCACAGTCCTCATAGAGTAGTGAAAATAATACTTGCAAGGGAACACATGAATAATCATGAATCAATCTTAATAGCATATTAATTCCCCATGTGAATTAATAATTAAAGTTTCCATCCACATGCTTGCATCAATAAATCCATAAAAACATGACAATTCCTTACTCATAATAAATTTGATAATTAACATGCTTGCTCACAGGCATAAAACATGTAAAATCAACCATACTAGAAATCACATATAAACTTATAAAGTTCCTATACATGATACTACAACTTTTTCCTCCTTAAATCATGATACTAATCATATAATCACACAAGTATGTACGTACCTTGTGTAAACTAATCGACATGCCACTTTTAATCCTTTAAAAGTCTCCTACGGAATACTCTCCGCCTAGAAATCAAATATAACTAAAATCAATACTCTTAAATAAAAAGACAGCAACTTTAAAATATTTAAAAACCCCTTTAAACATATTCAAAAGTTGATTTTACTATCAAAACTTCCATTACTTTTAATTCCTAGCATAGTACTACCATACTAGTAATTAAAATTCTTAAAACTCCCTAAATAAAATACTTTCTGAAATTCCAGCAACTTATAAAATCATAAAACCCTCTTTAAACCCACTTAGACATGCTTAAAATCATAAATTAAATCAATCTCATAGTATACAACATGCTACTATGGTTTTCTAATAATTAACACCCTAAAAATCCATGCTTTAATGATTAAAACTTCAATCTAACAATAATAAACAAATCTGAATTTTTATTCTTATAATATATAATATATATGGATCAAGATTATTTATTAAAACAGTAAATTAAAATCAATAATCATGATTAACATTAAAATAAAGCATAAAAACATAGTCTTTAATGGAAACTTGAGGAAAAAGAAAAGAAATTAACCAATAAAGCAAAGAACCAAGAAGAAGGATGTAGGCGCCGGAAATCAATAGCCACGCAGCAGCAGCAACGACGCCCCACGTGAGGATTTGAAGGTTTTGTGACGTTTCTTGTCGAAGAAGAAAGAAAACTTGAGAGAAGAAAAATTGAAATCACGTGGAAGAGGAAGAAAGAGGAAGCCGTGAGTTTTGAGAGAGAGAAAATAAAATTTTGTGTGGGGTAAAATAATTGGGCTTAAGGTATTTATAAGTAGGATTTCCTTTTGGGCTTAGGAAAAGGAGATTGAGTTTAAATAGACTTTGATGACGACTAGGATTGATAAATTAGGACTCCTAGCATCAATATAACTCCTCTTTCCTAATCTACTTAGAATTTGGGTTCCTCAAGTCCATTAGACTTCTTTTCCAAATCAAATTCATATTTCAAACCTTTTTCAAAGCATGCCTAATTAAAATATTTACAACTTTCTTAAATCCTTAAAATAATTTCATTTGACTTTTAAAATAGTCAACCTACTTTAAATAATAAAAATTATTTCAACTAAAATATAAATATATAAATGATAAAATATATTTATATAAACCTTTAAAATTATGGGGGATTACAGAAATGTTAGGTATATAGCAAGGTCTCAAAATTGGTTCTACATGTGGGAAAATGGATCTTGAAGTTTTTACGGATTGTATTAATACATTGTTCGACATGGAAGACCCGAGACAATGCTTTGCCCATCGACTATTAGAGACGATATCATTTCTTTGGCTAATAGGTTTAATATTATTTTCCTTGATAATGTCCTTAGGAGTATTATCAAAAGGGCTAATGATCTTGCTATTACAATAAGGAAATTAGCGCGACTAGACAGATGCTCTGAGAAATCGTTCATGGTTTGGTGCCTATCACAAAAATAAAAACTAAATAGAGCTAAAGAAAGAAAAAAAAGAGTAAAACAATAGAAGAAAAAGAACATGAAATTACCCATCCAATCCCCATTTGATAGTCCCCGCTCCCCATCCACTTGACCAGCTTATCTGACTTCTCTCTTTCTCCCTCTCTTTTCTCAGTTTCTCAAATTTGTAATCACTTGTTCTCTCTCTCTTCTCATTTTATGGTTCTCAAAAGTTCAAAATATGGCGTTTTATTTCTGTTATCTACTTTCTTCTTCTTCCCGTATTTTCGGTTATGGTGTTTAATCTAACCTTTTTGCTCTTCAACCTGTGTTTCGAGATATGAGGAGCCAAAAAAATCAATTTTCTTTTTTTTGAAAATTAAAACATAAATTTGAACTTCATTTTTTTCTCAGATTATGGTAGGTCAGTGATCCACCATGACTAACAGTGGTTCCACCATTGCTGATTCATCTATAGGTGTACTTGAATACAATTTAATATACTTATGTATTAAAAAGTTTTTGGTTGACTGATATATGTTAACTATGTATCTCATACAATAAATATAGACTTTGTTTGAGGTTTACTATTTACAGTCCGTATTTATTATAAGTCGTCCGTATATTTTCTCATACATCCCTACATTACCTCCTACATAAACCTCGCTCCACCTCACTCTCACTCCACCTCAGTACTCCTCCTGACTCTCACTCTCCCTCCTTCTCTCACTTTTTCAATCCAACCACCAACCTTCAACGCAACCACCACCGTAACCACCACCGCGACAACCACCACCATATGCAGTAATCAACCATCCTTTTCGAGAAGGGTAATCAAAAAAACTATCCTAACGTAAGCTCTGCATCCACATGCTTTTGTTTTTGTCGCTATATGTTCTGCTATGCTAAGATCCCAACCTTCACCCCGATTACATCTCATATAAAAATATGGCTGACTACTAGGCAAATATTGTTTATTTGACGAAATTACCATCACAAATTTCAATTTAACCATCGTTTGTGATTTATACGTGAATAAAAACATAGTCATGCATGATCTTGTTAGATTCGTCTTAACATGTCTTTTATTAATATCTACATTTTACAATTTTTACAAATACAAAACTAAAGATGTATGTCCTTAAAGTTTTGCATTGGCATGCGTGAAAAATGTAAGTGTAACAATTAAAAGAAAACGGAGGGAGTATTATTACTTATCACAACAACTATTATTCGCTAATCACAAAATAACTACTAATTATAAATAAAAAAAAAATCAATAATATGAACATGTAACAAAAAAAAACTTCTGCAAGGAAACGGTCATTTTTTCGTTTTTCCATGGAGGAAACAAAAATAATGATCGTTTCCTCCATTTTCATTCGGTTTCGTGTTACGGTGGCGTTTTTTTTTTTAAACTAACCACATACCGTTCCGGTGCTCGTGGCGGCATTGAAGGTTCTTCGTCGGACATTTTGGTGTCGGTGGTGGTGGTGTTTCCCCATTGGTAGTGGTGCTCCGTGCTCCGGTGGTAGAGCAAGGTCACTGTGGGTGAGAGGTGAGAGATGAGGAGTGGGGTGCATGTGGGTGAAAGGGGAGGGGTATGGAGGATATTTAAAGACAAAAAATTCGAACGATTTCAAGTAAATACAGACGTTAAATAACGATACAGATTTGTTTGTGTTAATACACTCTCTTAGTTATTAACTATATTTTAAAAAATTCATATATATATGCCTAAGGTTATTGTTCAAATATGTAGCATATTTGTATTTATTTTGGCAACGACAAAACAGACAAAAGAATTGGAGACCATTTCTAGAGCAAGTAGAAAGCCCATAGATGATTGACCTATATACAATCTTGACTAACTTTAACACATGAGTAAAAAAAAAAAAAAAAAAAAAAAAGGAAAAATTTCATAAAATTACCTTTTATAACCAATTTTTTTCAAAAAAACTACCTTATATAACAAATTTCTCTCAATATACTACCATTTTAAAAGAAAAATTTTCTTGAAAGGAAAATTTTAAAAGGTAGTTTTTTGAAAAAAAAATTGGTTATAAAAGGTACTTTTTTGAAATTTTGCCAAAAAAAAATGTGAATATTTGTAACGCTTCGAGCAAGTGTGCGCGTTCTCAACAATGTAGTTAATCTAGATGTTAAAAAAAAAAAAAACAATGTAGTTAATGGTTGAAGAGGAGTTTGTAAGGCTCTTAACCTTTGCACTCAACTGAAAATAAATTGAACTGAACTTAATTTGTCTGAATTGAACTAAACTAGAGTTAATTTAATCCATCTTAAGTGAAATGAACTAAAACTGTGAGAGGAAACTAGCTGAGTTAAACTGAAACTATAAGAGAGAACTAGTTGAACCGAACTAAACTAAATTTGTCTTGTCTGAATTGAACTGAATTTCCATTAATTGAGTCCAAAATAACAAAGCCTAAATAAAATCGGATACAACTATAGGTAGTTGTATCAAATAGGCGCATATCATGCACTCATATGTGTTAGACATTTGGACTACTACAAAAGACCCCTAATAATACTCCCTCCATCCCATAATATAGTGCTCACATTCCTTTTTTGGTGTTTCAAATTGTTGTGCTTGTTTTCTTTTTTATTAATTTGCTTGGACTAAATTATCCTCAATATCTACACAAACTTTCTAAAATACCCCTACTTTCCTTTCAAAATATGTGTCACTATTTATTATTTTACACCATTCCAAGAAACATTTATTGTTTTTTGATTCTTTTAAAAGGAAAAATAAAATAAAGAGCTAGTTCCAAGACAAAATAAACACTTAGTTATTTTTTTTTTTTTTTTTGAGAAAGCCTACTACTCCTCCTATTTTCCTTAATTCCCGTGAAAAATGAGAAGTGAGCACTATATTATGGGACGGATGGAGTATTTACTAACCCTTTTTAATTGGTCTGAATGACATTTTCATATTCTCTTTTCCTCGTTCTTCCTAACCTTTTAAAATTTTCTTCTTTCTTAATGTTTTCCTTTCAAACTATTCTTACTCTTAAGTCTTGATATACATTTTATGGGCTTAATTCGTTATGCTTTGTTTTTTTTTTAACAATACCTTTCAATATTTTTGAAACGTATTTATATCAATACTTGTTGTCATAATACGACAAAAAAAAAAAAAGATAAACTTTTGGACATTGACACTCCCCCTTTTCGTGTCTATCTGCGTGTGGAAGTCATGTCTATTTATAGGGTTCTTTTGGGTTGAAAATAAATGCATAAAGAGGGCAAAAAAGAGGTTAATGACCAAACTAATTCATGAAAAAATATGTTAATTAAATATGATGTAAGGTGTTTTCTGACAACAACAAAAGTTATAATAAGTGACTTCTTCACAAAATTTATTACAAATGGGGTCTTTTACTAACAAAATCTCTACCTACACATTTTTTTTAGTTCAAAGAACTGAACGCAAAAAGACCAAACTAATTCATGAAAGAATATGTTTAGTTTTAAAAGGAGCAATGAATTTATTTTTAAAATAACCAACAATTTTCTTATGTTATTTTAATTTATTCAAATCATGAAAATAAGTAAAAGAGCAAACACATTTACCAAGGGCCTATAATTATGAAGGCCATATCTTAAACGCAATCAAGCTCGATCTGACGACATAGAGCGAAGGAACTTCACTTCAGTAGAAGTTGTAAATATTCTTATTGTCTTTCTTTAAACTTAGGGACTGTTCTCCCCATCTTATTTTCAGTTCAGTTTAATTCAGTTCAGTTCAATTTAGTTCAGTTGCAATCAATCCAGTTCAGTTTCAATTCAATTCAATTTTTAAATTATTATCATTACTATTAGTTATAATTTAATTCAGTTCAGTTCAGTTCAATTCAATTGCAATCAGTTCAATTCAGTTGCAATCAGTTTAGTTCAATTCAGTTGTTTTATGTCGAATAGAACAGACCCTTACTAGGTTTAATCTTCAGAAAACACAATCACTCATTCAATTCACAATTACAAGTTTTATTTAATTTGGATAAGTCGAATTCTAGACCTATAAGTTCAATTTGGTTTGATAAGTGATACTACATTCATTCCTTTTTAATAGGGGTATTCGCGGAATCGCGGTTTGGGTTGGTGCTATTTGGGATGTAACCCAACCCAAACCGCAATTATACGGTTTGACATTTTCCCAACCAAACCGCACCGCACTTTTGCCCAAACCAAACCGCGCAAAACGGTTTGGTGTTGTTTGGTTTGCGGTTTAACCATTTTTTCCTCCGCGACATTAATTTTGTAATCTAAGAGTAAAAAAAAATTATTAATAAATATAAAGAGTCCAAATAAGTATGAAGTTGACTTCATAATTAAACATAAATAATAATTTATCAAAAGTGTCCAATTTCTTTACCTCAAACTTCTTTTTCAGTTGTAAACTTGTATGCCACCTTGTCAAGTGTATTTTAAAAAAATCAAAATAGATAATTTTTTTTTTTAAAAATCGTATAAAATTGCGGTTTACGGTGCGGTTTCGGTTTACAAAAATTAAAAACCAACCCAAACCACAAACCGCGGTTTGCTTGAAATCATAACCCAAACCGCAAATTTTAAATCGCAAACCAACCCAAACCGCGAAAAAAGGGTTTTGTTGTGGTTTGGTGCGGTCCAGACCGCACTCTGAACAACCCTACTTTTTAATCTACACACTTTCTTTTTGGACCGTTTCTTTTTAATGGTTACACTCTTACTTTATCTATATAAGGTAAATTACCCAATCATTATTCCCTACTTTTGTCCCCAATGTAATCCCTCACCAAATAAATTAACCCACTTAAAACCCTCCACCTACCCCATTTTTCACTCTCCTCTATTTTTTTATTTACTTTTTGTACTTCTTACTCCTCATTTTTTATAATTCCTCTCCTCTCTCTCTCCTACTTTTTCACTTTTACCTTGATTCTAATCAAAAACAAAGTCTATAGATTATTTAAGAACGGATATAGTATTTATGAAGGATAACCCACAATTCTTGATTTTTAAGGTGAAAATCAGGAAACCATTTTATAGATCACACATCAAGCTCCGATAAGGCTAAAGCACCTAGAGGGGAAAAACTTGCATAAACTTCCATTTGAGGGGACCAATCTAAGAACTAAGTGAGCTACAACATTCCCGACCCTCTTAACATCATGGAAAACAGGGAAGGGGGATCAAAAGCTAGAACTTGTAAGACAATCTGGCAACGAAATTTGGAATATCATTATAATCAAAATTGGCATTCCAATATTTATTTTGAAACAGAATGTAAAGAAAATTTCTGTTCCAAAAATAATTTCTTGTATCAAATTCAAGTATGGTCAATTTTATTCCATACTACCCTAACTACACTTCCTAAGTAGGGAGGGGAACATTGAGATCTATATATTCATAGTTGATAATCAGCTCTGCCGCAGAAAACTGTACTGAAATCCCTTTTTAGTCTTTCCCACCCACAATTTTTTTTATAAGATAAAAGGACATAATTATGTCATTTCAGTAACACCTACTCAATAAGACATGTGCATCTGACTCTATCAAAAAACTTCAAAAAAGAAAAAGAAAATCCCTTTTATGTACTTGTATCAATATATGGTTGAAAATGGCGTATGGAAAAAAAGGCCAAAAACAATACTCAGGGGTATTCATCTACTGTTATCCAAAATTGCTGCCATTATCAACTTTGCTTCAGCACTCATTGATCAAACCTGCAATGCGAACATCGGTCAGCGGAGTGATAATCATCTATGCTAATTTATACTGTGATTTAAGATAATACCCAAATTGGCCAATCCCATGTTTCTGAAAACAAAAACCAAGGAAAAGAAGAGCAGATTCTGTAAACTACATTCAGAACAACCTTTGAAGGTTATACTGTAAAAAGCAAACTTATATAATACCTGTTGGTTCTCACAATCAAGTGCTGGTAGCAAATAGAAAAGCAGCATGAACCCCCCTCAAAAGTGAAATGTTCTACTTCCTCAGTTAACTTCTTTTTACTGTATATTTACAAACGTGAACATACTCCATGCTCCTCAACTGCAAACGTAGAACAGCGGAAAATTCGAAAAAAGAATGAACAATGAGATATAAAAAGGAAATTCTGATTTGAGTATTATAAATCTCAAGTTTAACCATCTTAAATTTATCCCAACTTTTGCTGGATCTCAATATAGACTTAAAGTGTTATTTATAAGGGCTCCTCAAAACTTGAAATTATTCCTGAATGATTGGAAGAATTCGGATTGATTTAGAATAAGCCGTGAAACTTATGATTATTAATATCAAATATTCATGAAAAAGAAAAAGGCACCACAATCTATCTTTCAGTGAAGATGTTCTACATACCTTACCAGTTTCCAGGAATATCAAATAAGTTAAGTCTAAATTTCTTCCACAATTTCCCATTTTCTCTTCTGTACATGTAATGGTTTTTGTCCTATATATCCTTTGAAGCCAACTGATTGACTTAACATCATAATTCATAAACCTGCCAAGGAGAAAATTCATATGAACCACTTCAAAATCCATTAGAGCTTGCTCTCAATGCCTTTAAAAGGAAACAAGGACATACCACAAAAATGGGTAATTTGGGCTCTGTCATATATATGCACCAGAAATCTCTCTCCTTTCAAAACCACTGCTGCACTGCTCTGATGATAGTAATTGCAGCTTTATGTTGAATATTAAGGCTTGATGGATTCCATTGCAAGGCGCACCAGATGTAGAAGACCATCGACATCATGGAAGCTGAAGTCGAGGACACTTTTAACTGAAGATATGCCCTCCTCGTTTCCTGCCTGTGTAAAGACTGGCATTGCAGCTGCAAAAGCTCTTTGCGACTTTCTGGACGCATCCATAGCAACATTGATATCATACGTCTGCAGTTAACACAGGCTCGTTAGACTTGTGATTAACACAGGCAACCAAATCAAACATCATGTAAAATCTTGGGCATTAATTTTCTGTTACTAAGACCAAGCGTGATACGAGCACCTACTATCAATTACTACCTCCGTCCCATATTAGTTGCTACATTTTGATCATTGGCACTATTCACATTATAACTTTGACTGTCTTTTAGTTTATATACTTCCTCCGTTTCATTTTACTTGCTACACTTCTCAATTCACGGACTCCTAGGCAATTTTTGGAGAAGAGAGAGGTAGAGAGTAAAAAGAAAAGAGACCCATGTGAGAGGAGAGAGATAGAGAGAGTTTATTGCCCAAAAAGAAAGTGTAGCAAGTAATATGAAACTTCCCTATATGGAAAGTGTAGCGAGTAATTCGAAACGGAGGAAGTACATAAGAAAAAACATAGTCATGTCGGATCTTGTTTGATTCGTCCCAATTTGTATTTTCCAAAATATATATATATATATATATATATATATATATATATATATATATATATATATATATATAACTCAAGATATTGGCGTTTGAAGTTGCACCTCGTTAACTGTGAAAAAGCAAATGTAGCAACTAAATTGGGACGGAGGGAGTAGTCAATTAAACAGAAATGGAACATAGCTTGGGTATGCATGAAAAAAGAACATATAGATCATCAATCCAGGCGGCAGCTATCTCAGATATGGAACACATACAAAATCCAACAGCCTCATAAAGTTGGGCCTGTTTCCAGCAGAAACAATATGACTTCGATGATCCATAGCAAAATGTCCATCCTTCACTGTATCAATAGCGGCTTGATTTAAATTGTCAATATCAGAGGCGGATGATGATGGAGATTCCACTGCGAATGAAATGGGGATACTTTGTATTAGCAAGGTATACTTGGCCACATTACAGGGATGATTACATAATGCAGACAAAAATTATATCCCAAGCCTTCTCAAATTTGAGATGTTAATCCGCAGCAAGTTAGTAGAGGCCAGAAAAAAAATCCCAATTAACTAAGACATCAGCCAGCACTTTACATACTTAAGCACGGCCATCATAAAAAGTTGATAATTGAACATATCCATTGAAATAAATCTAAAAAAATTCCACATCATAATGTTTTTCCTTATATATTGGTGAGAATTTATGGTCAAAGTTTTGGCTTGTAACCGAGACAAGCCCTCTAGGAACATCAAAGATGAAGGAAGGAGTATCACCAGCCACCAAAGAATGTCAATCTACTAGTCTCAACTTTAATTACCTTGAGGAGCAGCTCTTACAGCCATTTGCAGCTCTTGACGATCTCTACTAGCAACAAGATCATTGCAATAAACCACTCTCATATAGGCTACCTCCATGCATTTGTAGGCCAAAGCAGCAGAAGCCATGTCATTGCCTTTTTCGTACTCAAGGGCACAATATCTGCAAACCACAGTGGATAGAACAGCCAATCAGAAAAATCCAACACCAGGGAGATGCAAGTGTAGAAAATTTTTCCTCCGAAAGGTTTCAAAGATAATTTGGGACCTTAAAAACAAATTCTTCGATGCTACATAAAACTCAACCAATAATATCACAGTAGAAGCTGACACAATATTGTGCGTCAAAAAAAAGATAGACAGCTTAAAAACAAATTCTTGTGTGCTACATAAAACTCAACCAATAATATCATAGTAGAAGCTGACACAATGTTGTGCATCAAAAAGAAGATAGACAACTAGAACAAATTGATAGTTGTTTCCAGTCACTACACCAACAACAAACGCCATGCAGCCCCTAAAAGCATCAAAATCAAATTGAAGCAGACAAGCAGAAATGTGCAAATAAAACCTCCTGGTCTAAACAATTTTCAACAAGAGAGAGACACAGCTTACTTGTTAATTTATTATTCACAAGTCATCTGATTCTCACATCATGATAAAACGAAGGGAGCTAAAAAGTTTCTCATAAAACAGGAAACATACTCGCATAATCTAGCAGTACTGGTATAAACTTCATCTGGTGTCATCTCCCCGCTTCTACTTTCATTGTTGCCAGGTTCTAACAAAGATGCTCCATGAAGAAACTTTAATGCCGCCTGGAAGAAAATGCCAGTACTTTCTAGACCTGACCCAGCAACCTTAATGCAACCCAGAGAAATAGTGAGACACAGTTAACTGAACATTATTTTAAAAAAAGCATACATAAGAGAAATAAGTAACACACCTTCAAACGATTAGCAGAATGTTTAAGATCTATCGCCTCTCTCAAAGCAGTTTTAGCAGCCCGTTGGAAGCTATCTTTCTTCCTCGAACTCGAAGCCTCAATGTCATTGGACACATGCCCAGTATGGTGTGATTGTCTCAAACTGACATGACCAACTGCCTTCTGTCTGGATGGCTTCCCATTAACATTATTGACTCTTCCACCATTAGAATCACTACCTCCCTCAAATTCAGGAACACCATGAGAATTAGATGATACTTCCTTTTCGCTATCAATCCTAGAAACATGTGACTTTCCTTTCTCAGATTTGGTTCCATCAAGATGCGACTTCTTTGGAGATATTGTCATCTGATTTTCAGCCACCAAATTCTGTAGTGAAGTTGATGTTCCCACATGTGTGGGATCTAATTTACCACTTGTATCCTTATAATCTTCAAATTTTGGTTGAGTATCTATTGCGTGAGTACTTGAATGTCTTCCAGATGATACTTTCTTACCAAGATGATCCTCATTAGCTGCATCAGACATAATACCAGAATACCTAGAAAGGTTAGATTTTCTATCCTTAGATCCTTCGTTATGAGGTGTAAACTCGTTGGCTGCACTTTCTGCTCCAGATTTCAGCCACTGCTCATTATATGACACAGATTTCTTGCTTGACCCTTTATCAGGATCAGGCTTAGAAACCTTGATAGGAGAGGATGAAATTGATCCCACTGGGGAGGATTTCACTTCATGCACTTTTGCTTTAACTTTACAGGAAATTTTTGAAGAGCTAGATGTGGTCGCATTGTCCGACAAACCCAAATCAAGAGCCATTTCAGAAGATATTCTACTGCCAGTAGTCCTTCGAGACACCCTGTCCACATGATATTGATTCATAGGCATGTCGTCTGACCTACCTCCCATGTGTAGTTTACTAACACCAGCACCACCAAGATTAGATTTAGCATCATCACTCTGAGTTTTATGATGTCCCCTATCAGCACTACTCTCCCTACCCTGAAAATTTGATGATTTTGACTTCTTCTCCTTGCTATATTCAATCCCAATGTTCTTCCCAGCATCCAAGTTATTCATCAAGTGCCCTCCTTTGCCTGAAGATACTGCTGCAGAAGGAACTCGTTGCTCTTTGTCCTTCAATTTTCTCTTCTTCCCAGACACATCATGTATCTCAACACCCTTCGAAGTAATGTCGCCCTGAGTCCTGCCTTTAGCTTTCACAAGGGGATACTTTGAACTTCCCTTTGCAAGACCCTGAGGAACTCGCGGAGCACCAGAATCATAATCTTCTACAGGTTGATGCTCTCTCTTCAATTTCTTAGGAACTCCATAGACCTCATTATCTGCCAGCCTCTTTCTTACAGTCTTTGATAGCTTCCCATCACCTGCAGATGTACACACAACATTTCCGTAAAGCCTTCCATCTGTGAGAACAAAATCACATCTGAGCACCAAGCATCTACTTCTAAATGGTTGCATACCCATCGATTGGAGTGAAGGTGAAAGCAGAGAAACAATAAAACATGATAACCATATCTGAGTTTGTTTTCGCAGTAAGAAACAGAAGTTAAAAGAGAGGTCCATACGACCCAAAGCAATAAATTTTTCCACATAAGATTCACCAAAAGGTATGAAAACATGGAAAGAAAAGTTGGCTGAATTTTTTTTATACCTGGTCAATTTAGCATTTTTTGCATTTCACCTTCACTAGTTGTCAAATAGTTACACCAGACAACCAACTTGAAACTTTGGCGTTCACTCACATTATAATAAGTGAAAGGATCATAATGATACATTTACTGTCATTTGGTAGTAACAATTCATTGGCTATCTAACAAGTCCTACGTTGCTCATCATATGATCAAACATTATTTTCCTGCTGTATAAATTATAAACATTTTGGGTGGCAAACAGTAAAAAAAAGAACGCCAACCCGAGAAACTTTACAATTTACTGATAGGCCTCCCGCCTCAGCATAGAGAGCACTGATGACTCAAAAGAAACATATAGAAAACAAACAAGCTTATTGCACGTAATAAGTGGCAGCTACTACAGTCTGTAGAGAGCATACAATTTTCAACAAAAACAGTGCAGGAGTCCCCTTCCAGCCGAACTACATACAAAACCTTCGAACCATATTCATTAGAAAGACAATCACTCAAAGAGATCTCAAAGCTTCTCAAAAAATGGTTTCCACAAGGGACATCCAATTTAAAAATTAAGAAGGTCATAGAGGAAGCATATTTACTATTTATGAATACAATAGGTCAGGAAAGATCATCCTTCTGCTTTAGATAACCATGACTAATAAATATATATGTATTTATAACATAGATATTTGGCCACTTACCACTCTTCGGAACCGAATCCGACTCACGAGGAAGTTTTTTCAGATTCTTCAAGTTCCTAGTTTCACCCAAGCGCTGGTGATCCTTCTTGACAGGAATATGCAAGTCTTGAACGCCAATTTGTCGAGCTGCATCTAATTCAGTCTTCACCAGATTCTTCCTTTTGCCTCCACTGGGCAAAGTATCAATAATAGTAGCCCGGCTGGGAAAAACAGCATTTAGGGCACCAGCTGATACATTAACAGATGCATTTGCATCTAAATCCGCTGGCTTATCAGTCAAAGTCACAGATGCAGGATACAGAGGTACATATAATGCACGCAGCGCGTTGGTTGTCTCATCCTCACTGAAACTACACTTGTTCATCCCAGGCCTGCAAAACAGTGATACACCACATAAGGCTAAGTCCAGAGAGGGAAGAGGACTATATGGATGTATTCTCGTGAGAATTTCAGAGCTAAAAACTTCTCAGCCTAGGCTAGAGAAAGCACTGGAGGGGGAGGGGGAGGAGGAGGGGGAGGAGGTGGGGGAGGTAATATAGAAAATGGCAGGTAACCTGATAGCTTGATTAAATCCAGACAGACAGCAATACAAAATCTTCAATCAAGCAGTAATAACATAATTTAAGAAGGAAACTTACAGCCAAGTAACCATACTACAAGTCCAATTCTTTTCCGTGAGGGATTTAGCGCTCATGCCTAAAGGTAGAAGCCGCCACTTATGACACTTCTCACATTCGACCCAGTCTTCTACTGTCAACATTGGAGCATTCTCTGCTAATGGCATATCACCAACAGGAGTCTTTTCTGTAGTGCAGCTAACACCAGGGAGATTGGCTTCCACCTTAGTTCCAATATTTGAAGCAAGACTAGTTTTAATACTGCTTGACTTATCCTTCAGCTTTCTTTTAGATGATTGTGTCTCTTGTTCTGAAACTCCCATTACAGAGTCCTTTGAGCTCACTTCTTTTCCTTTCTTCCGTGAATTTGCTTTAGCAACTACCTCACTATCCATTCTCATTTCCCTGTGTAGATCGGTGTCAGCCTTTTTACTTTTAGGAGTATCTTTTTTTAATATGACCTCCCCATGTTTTGCAGCTGAAGAGCAACCTCCTGGTGAATATGCAGCAGAGACACCTCCAATCCGACTATCCTTTATTTTCTTCTTGACTACAGAAAAAGAATTCTCCTTGTCGCTAGGCAGTCCTTGCTCTGTCGGTGAACGAGTCATTTCCCTGGAACGTGACTTCTTCTTTATAGTTTCATATGTTTCCACATCTTCGTATTTCATCTCCTGAGACATATCATTACACTTATCATTTTCATCAACTTTCAGGGAAAGAAAACAAACGTCCTCATCTTTTGGAACTGTCTCTACAATTCCACTCCCTTTGCTATACACAACAGCCTCAAGGGGACATGCTGAATCAAGAGGTTCCTCTTTTACTTTGTCCTTCACCCTGCTCCGCTCTTTCAGAGATGTGTTCACAGCACTCTCTCTCCGACCCTCATTCCTCTTCTCTGTACTGGACTCACTCTTTGGAACCAAAATGACATTTTTGTCTATGAGAGATGCAGAATCGAGAACTTCCCCTTTCACAATGTCCTTAGAAATATTATGTTGTCTGGAGACCTTTTTTACCTCATCCCCTCTCCAGCCAACCTCATCTTTCTTTTCTGTAGAAGAGTCATTCCTCAGAACGAAATTTATATCTTTGTCAGTTTTTCCTCTTAAGGTGATAGCATTGACCCCATCCTCAGTTGCATCATGCTTTTTTGCTGAACTAGGTTCCTCTTTTGCTTTATGCCTAGATACAAGCACCGGTTTCATTGGGTTTCCAATGTCTTCACCCAGATATCCAATTTCATTTTTCCTATCAAACACAGTAGAGGGCTTAGAAACAGCATTCCTGCTCATCACGGAAGCACGCTTTTTTTCTTCAGTATATGCACCAACTGCATTAATGGTGGCATTAGGGACAGCATCTGTCACTCTGGATGCTCCATTATCTTTCCTTCCAGTCGCACTCAAGGCAGCAGTATTTGCAGGATGACCAACATTCTCCTTCAATTCAACAGGCTTCTGAATTTGGGCTCTGTGCTTCGATTTCCTCTCCTCACCTGCTTCCTTGTGCTTTGATTTTTTTACCTTACTTGCATCCTTCACCTTTGATCTTCTATCCTTCCTTGTTTCCTTCTTTCCCTTCAAGTATATGTTCTCATGAACAACATTGACAGGAAGTCCTTCCCCCATCCCTGGTAAACCAGTCTCCAAGTTCTTTTCCATACCCTTTATATGAAGCAAGCTATCATGAAGAGGTGAAAGTAGGTGGTTCTTCGGAATAGGTAAAGTAGTCATAATCTGCTCGAGGAGAACGACAATGTCTTAACATGAACCAAGAAACATCTACCAAATAATTTACATGAAAAGCGTGTTCAAGCTCACCTTGAGAATATTAGAAGGAGATTCCAGAATCCTTTCTTGCAAGCCAGTTGAAATCCCATCGTTCTCTGAGGGGCTATCCTCAGGTGAGGTAGAAGGGGACATAACAAGACCAAGGCCACTGTAGATTGCAGAATTATCCAGAGATGCAATATTCTCAGATGCCATTTTGACTCTAAACTTGAGTGTATTCTTTTCGGAATTATGTTTCACTGTTTCCTTCTTTTGGTGGTTCGAAGCAAACTCTCCAGAATTTTGAAATCTGAATTGGTTGTTCATTGAGGAAATCCCTAATTCAGACATTGTTTCCACACTCTGGTCACCAGAAGGAGGTATAGATCTAGCCGGCAGCGAATCATTTGCAGCAACTGTTGGGTTCTGATGGAAATGCTGCAATCAAGGATTCCAGAAAACATATTAACACGGAGATTACGGAAAAAAGTTAGCAAATAATAGAATAACTGTAAACTATAGCAGAATGTTCAATGAAATACACCTCTGATGGCAGATCATGAGGAGACTTTGAAATAACATGGTTCTGGCTTTTCTGGTTAGATAAAATTGGAGGAGAGCGTTGTTGCATTGGTAGGAATGATCCATAACCCCCAAATCTTGCACCTATCAAGATTATACAAAGGCTATATAATCACTCAAGAATGTAGATTAACAAAAAGAAAGTATTTAATGGTGCAAAATCTCACCCAGGCTCTCTGCTGTAAGTCCACCCATGAAATCCTTCTGGTAATGTCCCAAAACATTTTCAATCTTCTGGTCCTACAGACATTCAAGGCCATAATATCAAGAATAAATTTGAGAGAGATGATATGGGCCAGAGAAAATATTATTAACAAACAAGCCACAAGTTATATATTTTTTTTTTTTTAAAAAAAAACAATTGAAAGCTCAGAGGAAAGCTCAGAGGACATCCCTATGAGAGAACTTGAAATCGACCAAGAAAACCTATTTTTTCCAAATCAAGGTCCAATAGGCATCCTTGAGTCAAAGCCATTTTTCTAAGAAAGAACAAACTATAATGAGTTAGAACAAGGAATCCTAATATATACCATAGGATGACACCCTTATTTGACAATTAACCTCATTGGCATGTTTCAAGTACTATTAAAACCCAGTTTAATGCTTAAAGTACTATAGTCTTAAAAGAAACAGCTAAAATTCTTCTCCAGAGAAAGCTTAGGTAAACAGCAATGTACTAGTACTAGTAACAAACGTGCTTTGTGTAATCAATGTAGAGCACTAAAACTTCAACATAGATGCAATGAAATTCTAGGTACAACAACTTCCCAATGACCATTTTATGCATGACACAAAGGTAAGACAATTTGGGAAGGAAACTTAGCACCTTTACGCACTTCATCAGAGAAACAAAATTACAAAACCTAAAGAAGTTAGCTCAGCCCTGCTAGATATATCTTTACAGCCAGTATCTCAGCTGCTTATCTACTTTAGTAGGATAAAAAAACACAAGCAGATAACCCTACTCAGTACATCTGTGAATCTCAAATGAAGAAACAGACATAATATGGAAGTGTTGTGCCTGTATGGTGAATTGCAAGAAGAGCGAGTTTCCTTATCAGAGAACCCAGAATGCTCCCCTCGCACACTAGATCAGTAAAAGCATCACTCATCGGTCAACAAATTCAACCTATATGCTATTAAAATTCAGTAGGTCAGAGCTGGCCCCAGTAGTCTTTGTGATTTTAGTCTCAGATGGTCTTACAAGAAGCCCTATTGACAGTCAATAGAACACATCAAAAACAGTTTGCAGGCACAAAGCTAAGTGTTCCAGAATCATTTGCTGTAAAAATCTATCATGAGAACAATTTTCATGTCTAAGGTTGTACTCTCTCTAAAATGCTTGCAGTATTATTATTAAGCATAGATGACGATTTTAAAGAGGTGCTGTATACATCTAAATAGAAAATAAAGAGCGTCTGGCATTTAGCATGAAACTTGTCCCCTGATCATAAGATTTGTCAGTTAAAGTACCAACAAAATTCTTAACTTAGATCTTATCCCCTAATTAACAGTCTTGCCGGTTCACCTACCACCTATTTACCAATTCGGTTCAATTCCAAATAAACCTTGAATTTCTAAGACCACCTTGGACAGCAAAACATCAGGAAGGTGTTAACCCAATAGCTATCCTCTAGAGAGGGTTGAAAATAATAATAATAAAAGTATACACCAGTGCTATATTTTAGGTTCTCCTTTTCTAATAACATCATGCTCCTCTTTGCATCTTGTTTGCACTCTAAAGCCTTATGGCAAAATATATGCCAAACTCTCTCTAATAATGTTTAAGGAAATATACGAGTTGCTACTGACTGAAAAATGGAAAGAAAAAAATGGATGTCATGGACTGCACAGCGCCTATCAAGATACGAAGATTGAGTTATTCTCACTTTACAGTACCCCCAAATTTTGCAATTATACACTGCCCTATGACTACACAAGTATGTCAACTGAAGGTTGTCTTCACTATACGCCAAATATACACCTGATAAACATTTACAACAAGCTTATCACCTATGACTAAGTAAAACTGGAACATTTCATATAGAATATCAACCAACACGTTTCTCTCTGAAATCTTCAAGTTAATGAACCCCCTAAAAATAGGAAGTTGTATCAAGAATTTGATTTTGATTGATAAATGTAATTGATAGACTAAGATCTTTTGTTCTCTCTCACTAGTCTGAGTACCACAACCCTGATAGCAAAAGTTCCACTACAACAACAAACTTGACTATGTCGTCCAAGCAAAACTGTACTCAGTGTCATCCCAGCTTTAATATCATCAACTATTTATTTATATAGAATGACAGTGCTCAAATGCCCAACAAACCCACATTACCAAGTAAACAAACCCGCAGCGGATACCAAAATACACGTCCACCACAAAATCACAAAAGGAAAGAAATCTTGAGTCCGATCACTGATCATGTATCAACAACGATCACGTAGTTAGACCGGCAATTTTACAAGACAAAAGTTTCATCCATATCTCAAAGCCCCATAGGAAATCACAGCCAAGTAACAGCATACAGTTCCAGCTTAAAATAACTTCTTCATCAATATATCATATAAATGCATTGACTCGATTGTTCGGAGGGTCGGGAGGGGAGGCCATGAAGCATCAATTCTAAAGCTTCAAATCAATACACATCATCTTCAACAGTCACCAAAAGTTAACAACACTTGAATGATCATACTTAAATTGCCCAACTCCACTAACAAGTTCTACCAAACAAATTTCCCCAACTACTCAGAAATCCTACAAATCACACCCTACAAAGTTATAATTGAATTGAATTATACTGCAAAAAGGAGCAGAAATTTGAGTAATGAACAAGTATGACTATCAAAACCTAATAAAAAAAAAAAGCAGAAATCTTTTGCAAAAAGTGCTTACAATGTAAGAGAAATCCCTATCAGGATCAACGTTTTCATCATCATCATCATCTTGCACACTATAAGCTTCACCCTCTTCAAGCTCAAATTTTCTCATCTTCAAACCCCTCAAATAACCAAACAAAATTTAACAAAAAAATCCCAACTCAACCTAATAACACCCAAATTATCATCTAAAAAAAAGCAGTAAACACACTCTTAAATAAATTCCAAAAACCCTAAAAAAACAGCTTTAATCTCGATCAGAGTAAAAGCTGATAATCCAAAGAGATTTCAGAAACCCACTTCGAAAATCCAAAACCCAGAAAAACCCATGAAGCAAATCCCTCAAAACTACCATTATAAGCCACAATTTCTTCAATAAAACACAAAAAACGCACCACCCTAATAATCAAAATGTCACCCAATAAGGGTAATAAATCAATCCCAACATCAAAAAAAACTACAGCTTTCTAAAAACGTCAAAAGAAATCAATGATACTCATTATTTTTTCTGCTTCCCCAGAATTTTATTGAGCCCAAATCATCAAATATTACTTTAGATAAGTGTGTTAACAAATACGCTTTTCTTTTGGTTTTTTTTTTCTGTGTTCTTTCTTCTACTTTCTCTCTCCTCCCCCACCCTCCCCTTTCTTTCTCTGTCTAGCCTTTTCTGAGTGGTGTTTCAACAGAGCAACATAAAAAAAAATTGAAAAAAAAAAAGTGAGTTTTTTTTTTTTTTTGGGGGGGTTTTGTTTTTCTGAGAGGGGTAAAATATTCCAGATACCGACGTAACCCCAGAGAAAGAGAGGGAGGAGAGAGATTTTGGTGGGATGATTTAAGAGATGATGATCGAAAAGGGTATTTTGGTCTTTTCAAGTATGAGTGCGTGGACCTACTTGACTATCGATGCCTTTGCCGATTTGTTGGGGTGTTGTTTTCTTTATGTAAAGTTACGTAAATACCCTTGTAGTATTTTGTTATGTGTGAATGAAATGAATAAGATTGTTGTGTTGTGAGTTTGTGACTTGTGAGGATAAGTGTCATATTAATTGACGATTGTCCTTTGACATGTATTTTTGGCATTTGAGTTTGCTGACTCTAGAATTGTCGTCTACAGTTTATCGTTTGGTACTTGTAATTTAAGTTTGGGTTAGGTAGATAGATCTTCAATGTGCGGAAAAAATGGGAATTGTTAGTCCTACAGGTACTTCATATCTTCAAAATAAAACCATGAGTTTGCAGATACGCTATCATGTAAAGTATTGATTGTGTATAAATATTCGTTTGGGATACGAAATTTGACTTTTTACTCTTATTTCTTCCCTCAAAATATCTGCTCATATTATATACCAATCTAAATTTAAGTTTTGTTAAAAGGTACCAAAAATACTATTTTCGGCGAGAAAATTAAATTTCCGGCCTTTGACGTGGTAGGAACTCGCGAGTGAGCCACAAATGTTGTGTTTTACCCCCTCAACCACGCGCATACTATTGAAATGTTTTTTTGATAATTTTTTTAAGAATTCCCTCCCTTAATAACCAATCCCCTGCCTTAACATTTCCCTCTCCTTAAACCTTGAAATAGAACACTCTTCAATTCAGCAAGAAAGGGCAACCCAAAATCATCAATTGCAAAGTATGATGTCTTATTTTAGCTTTAATCTCAATTCAATTTACTTCTTGTGTTCTTCAATTGTACTATGTGGTTTGAATTTGTGCTATAGGGTATTTATTAGGGTTAAGTTACCAAGTAAAAGGCCGAAAATTTGACTTTCTCGTCGGAAATAGTGTTTTTGGTACCTTTTAACAAAACTTAAATTTAGATTAGTATATCCCTACAAAAAAAAAATTAGTAAGGTATATCCCCACAAAATGCCCTATTACTTTGGTATATCCCCGCAAAAAACTCCATGTTATATTGATAATATAGTATATTAAGGTGATTAGTAGGTTAGCTATCAATTGGTATTATGTGCACCTGATAGGCAAATACATTATAAGTTCAGAACTTATATGGGCCCGATCTTAGAGGTGATCAAATCACGGGACAGGTTCGGGTCAGACCACTCCTAGAAAATGTCATTAGTCGGGCCTGGTCAAAATTTAGACTAAAAAGTCAATTTTCGTCTTGCACCAAACCCGTCCCAAAGCCAAAAAAATTCATGACGAGCCTAAAATCGGACCAAAAAATTCTGCCCAAGCCCAAGAAAAAAATCTGGCCGAGCTGGGCTAATTTGATCAGCTCTACCTAGTCCACACTAAATTTAGTGTGGACCTAATGTTCATACATGTGATTTATGAAAAAAAGAGTCACTATGTTAAAAAGTAATATACTTCATATAAGAAAGGAGTAGCTATACATTGTAAAGGGTGACTATATGTGAGAAGAACAGTTAATATGGTTATATGGTTATAAAGTGTAACTTTTATTATAAGATCATGGTAGATTAGTGTAACATTAGATTGTAAAAGGTGACTATATGAAGAAAAGGGTTACTATATCACATTGATGGTTTCGGTCCACACAAGACTATCTCATTTATTTGTGAGATCACTTTACTTTTAGTTAAAATGGGTCATTTTTAAAGTCAAGATGAGTCGTTAACAAGTTAATTGTTATAACAACTTTAAAACCCCTCGTGTTCGATAACATCAGATGTTGAAATAGAAAAATAATTTAATTTACTGTACCCACCATCTTATTCAAGGAGTTTGTCCGTTAACAAGTTACCTATTGGAATAACTTTTAAAATACTCAACGTTCGATAACAACAAATGTTGAAATAGTGAAATAACAAAAGATAAAAAAAAACACATAAATCAACTTATACTCAGAAAAGGCACTCCAAAAGCTATTTTTAACCCCTCAAAAGTTACTTCAAAACTACATTTACCTTTTTTTTTAAAAGAGAAAATTCATTAATTGAAGGCCAAACGGCATCTACAATAGGTATTAAAGAAAAACAAGATACAATTAAACAAGGCTAAATCAAATTCGTCTTCGAAAGAACTACAATGAACCAGATCGAGCAATACAGCGCAACCCCCTTGTATTTGCTGAATCAAGCAGCTATTGATGAGGAAGTCTATCATTCTAATGTAGTTTGGGAAGAACATTCTTGACCGAGTCATGTTGACCGCATCCGAGATTCTAATACCTTCATGTTGAGTCTCGAACTTCAACCAATGAGAACAATTTCTCATACCTAAAAACAAAAAAAACCATACTTACAACTCCTATAGGGGAGAAGGAGATTTCTAAAACATAAACTAAAAACCCCATAACAGGGTTTGAAAATATCTCATAAAAAGAGACTAATTTATTAAACGAAATAAGAAAATGAATTAAAAACTGAAAATAAAAGGGGAAAAGGGGCTTACCATGGATGAAATCATCCATGGTAGCCCCTAACTGATGAAGAAGGGGTAGGGGAGGCTAGGGTTTGAGAGAGTAAGATAGAGGGGGGAGGCTAGCTCAAAACTACATTTACCTTGAAAAGCTATTATATTTAGTATATTCAAAATACTTTTTTTAGTTGCTAAAAGTTACATCAAAAGTTAAATCATTAATTTCTCAAACTCTATTTTTTCACCTTTAAGGTGTATTATCTTCACCTTATTTTTCTTAAACCGAACTTATTAAAATTTGTTTGAATTGAACATATTGAAACTTATCTGAACTCATTAAAATTATGTTATAAAGTGTTATAACTTATTTGAACTTATCGATCTTATCAATTTTATTACTAAAACTTATCACAATTTATTAAAACTGAAACTTACTTCTTCTTTTTTAAGATAAGAGAACACCTTTTTAATAGTAAAGTTGATTTATCATACACCCGGGTGTATCATGTGCATCGTATATCTAAGACTAAATTTTGCTCATTTGAAATTATACTTTTTAGTATATTTTGCTCATTTGGATGATCTCAGATGAGTAATGAGCATATATAAACAGCATTGGGTGTACTATGCTCACGGTACACGGTACACCCGGTTGTATCATAAAATTTATAGTAGTATTATGAGCTGGTCAAACCTTTAGAGAATTATTAAACACTATTGTTGACACTCTCGTAAAATTAAAAGTTAATTTATTTTCTCTCCCAACTCTTTACTTAATTTAGGATTATTTTATTTGATTCTTAATGGGTTAGGTAACCAACGTGTTAAAATCTACAACTTTTTATATTTGATAGGAAGCTTTGGAGAAGATTGTTCCTCGTTATATTTTCAACGCTAGGATATTTAGGCTCTGTTTTTTTTGGATTGAATTAATAAAAATTCAGTTTAGTTTAGTTCAGTTCAGACAAATTCAATTCAGTTCAGTTCAGGTTTATTTAGTTCAGTTAAGTTATTTCTTCTCACAGTTTTCGTTCACTTCAGTTCAGTTCAGGTTTATTGAGTTTAGTTCAGACAAATTCAGTCCAAAAGAACATAGTATTAGTATCTTACAAGGAAAAACAGCGTATTATTAATTTTGTGAGTTCCAAGTCATATTGTTTTATGAGATACGTAAAATAATGAATTACACAAAAAAGATAAGGTGCTTCTTCAGTATTTTTTCTATCTTATCCATCTACATTTGTACATTTTCCAATAGACATCTTCAACTATTATTTGTATCTAACTAGGTATTAGTAAAAATTATGAAAAGTTTACATTCAAGAAGTTCACAAATTATTATAATGGGCAGTCTAATTTGAACATAAAATTAGACACACTAAAACCTAAGTTCCCCTAGCAATTCCACTCCATCCCACTATAACCCAACACTATCCCTCAACATCTCGCACCAACATAGTCGTCCATTCTTTTCTCCTTCTCTATTTCCCTTTGAATCTCAAACTACAGCAAAATTTTTTTAAAAAAAACAATCTGGTAGTCTTACTGAATGGAAAACTAGTCACTAAATAGATTAAACTAGTCACTAAATAAATTAAACTAGTCACTAAATAGATTAAAACTAGTCACTATCTTCAAAGAGATGGTCTGTTCTCTTCTTAATATTGGGCTTGGGCCATTGTCTAATTTAAAATTAACATTAGGAGATCTCTTACAAGAACAACTTCTAAAAGTTTAGATTGAAACGAGTCCAACAATATATCACATGATCACTTATTAAAAAGTATTGCACATGCATGTATGTCATATTATGAATTAAACTATTAAAAAGTACAGTATAGGCATGTCATATTATAAATTAAACGTTGAAACATAAAAAATAGTATTACAATCCGTTTGGTCAGTAGTCATAAATGATGGTAATGGTAATGTGATTTTATGTATATTTGTAAAGAAATTATAATATCAATATTCATGGTAATGAAATTTCATCACAAAACATGTGTTTTCCTTTTATAAACTAGTTGTTGGCCCGAGCGATGCTCTGTATAATTGCTGATTCGTTTTTTATTTTTTAATGAAATTGATTGAGTTACATGCCGCAATACCAGCGTATACATTCCGTTGACATGTGACGACCTTCAATACTTTCACACACGTCTTAATAATATATACGAAAAATAGATGAGCAATTATGTGTTTTTGTTTAATAAAAAAACAACGAAATTGCTCATTTAGAGTTGAATGCACCTAGGGATGGGAATGGACCCAGGACCTAGGACTCGACCATGATCCTGGAGGCCGCAACCCATTTTTAAGGGTATGAGTCTAGAATTTTAAGACCCATTGTGTGTGGGTGGGTCTAAGTCTCATATTCATCTCAGCACTCGGTTTCTAGCAGATAAATATGTTGGATTGGTAGTGTTGATGGGGGTTTCAAAGTAAAAGATGCGTATCGTATTGCGATGGAGAATGAAGATGATGCTTCAAGCTCTATGGGGTTTGATCCTATATGGAAGCACATATGGAGCTTGCGTATCCCAATTCCCACCTAAAGTTAGTAATTTTCTATGGAGGGCTACCTGGGATATTCATATTCATATTCTCCCCCATAACTGTAATTTGAAAATGAAGAGGGCTGTGGAGATGGATATTCCACGAGTGGATTGCTGAGCAAGCCGAGGCAGCAGTTGTGCTTGTGCTATACTGCTATGGGCTAATAAAGTGGCTCTGGAGCAGGGATGGGTGAGTGTGGTGGTAGAGACTAGAGAGTGATGCCCACTTGATTGTTAATGCAGTTAACTCATTGATCCAGAGGAGTCAGGAGAGGAGATATCCAAATTCCAAACCATGGTAGAAGATGTGCGCTTCTACATATCTTAATTTGATTGCATTAGTTACTCATTTTGTTTTCGAGAATGTAAAGAAATTTCCCATCGTCTAGCTAAATGGGCTACTTCTAGTTTTTTGTGATGAGTTTTGGCTTGATAAGGGTCCTGTTTGGATCTCGGACTTGATTGTATCGGATTATCTGAACAATATTCATTAATAGAATTGCCTACCTTTTCACCTAAAAAAGAAAAAACAAACAAGGAGTCACAATGTTTGCTACTGAAATGTACCGAACTGGTGGTAGTTGCAACTTGAGCCTTTTCACGCCTCTGGTATCATCTTCCTCCTCAATCTCAAGCGCATCCAATTCCATGATTATCCCATAGAAGAATCGTAAGAAAATCTGCAAATACCTCGGTGTATGCTATACTACCACTTTTTTCCCATAATTAATTATTTTATCCTACATTTAACATTAATGAATTATTTTTTAGTAATTTAAATACTATATAGCCTGTTCGCGAGCTTTTGAGCCGAACCTAAGGTAGCTCAGGCTCGACTCATTAGGGTCTCAAGCCAAGCTTTGACCGAGCCGAGCTCAAATAGTTTACGAGCCACCTTAGCTCATTGAGCCACCCTAGCTCATTAACACCCCTTAGTGTTGATGCAAGTAGGTTCTGATGGGTTGAGACTTGAGAACCCCCAGGTTGCGGAATTCAAAGTCCCAACTCCCAAGGGTGTGAAATTGATGTTTTAGCAAAGTGCAGAACTCTAAAAAACAAAGTGGGATCAGTAAATAATAATATATGCCACTAAACACTCATTAAAGAGGTCAAAGGTTAACTTCCCTTTTCCCTGATTACCCTCGACCACAAAACACCCCCTCAAAACTTTTGTTTGTATGCTAACTATCTCAACGAGTTTTAAAAGTTAGAGCACATCATATATACATCCACATGTGACAGGATGTCTACAAGATTCCTGCCAGTAAACAACTACCTAGCACCTGAAACACAATCCTACTCCTTTGTATTTTCTTAAATCTTAATCCAGGTATAAATTGTTGAGAAGAGCAAAGTCACGAAAAAATGGTGGTATCACTGTATAACTTGAGCTCTTGCTTTATAACTTCGGATCCAATCAAGGCTGCTGCACCATATTCCAGTTTCGATCCGGACCAGGATCTTGAAGATTAAGGTCAGCACATTTAGACAGCAGATCCTACACAATCAATCATCATAATTAGATAGATTAAAGAAATTTCAAAAGGTATAACTATTGTAGCTTCATTATGGAAAGCATGCCAAGATATTCAACCTAGAATCCTGATTAAAGATCAGGGAAACAATTCATACAAACATGATATTAGCAACATATTTAGATGCCTACAATTCAAATACGTAAATCAGGTCATATTAAAAATCTACCTTTACTATTTTCAAAAGAAGAGTAATTTGCTGATTATCGTAAAAACATTAATTTTTGGAAATACAAAAAAAAAAAAAATTTAACAGGATCCTACGTATATGTCAAGTGTTACGGTCAAACGTTGACGTATATATATCAAGTGTTACATGTATTAAAAAAAGGGAAAAGGCATATACTTCTAAATTTTAATTAAGCGTACAACAGATCTGGGGGGAGGGGGCGATGGAACATGGAAGTTTCATAGTAGTACTTTTCATCAATGCAAATTACACCAGCAACTATTTCAGAAAGCTCAATAGCATGCAAGGATACACTTGTTCATGTAGGTAACAAAGATTCGTGTTTGTATTCTTAACTAAATGAAAAATACTACCGTGTAATAATAATATGATTATAATTTAGAAAAGGACCAAAATAGATGCCTGAACTCACACTTCTTTGAAATTTTTTTACTCAAGAATAATGGTTAGAATATCGATGAGTTTTAGAGGAGAGGGAAAGAGGTGGTGAATAATTTCCAATAAGGTTCCTAGTTAGGTTCCAAAGCTAACACAATTTAGCAGGTATTCATATATGTACTGACTTCAAAATTTTCTGCTCCATAACTGCTTTTCAAGATTCCATGCATCTCTATATGCTAACAGTGATTGGTTCCCTTCTACAGAGTCCTCTGTATTGCTTATTGAATCAAGCTCTACTTATGCAGTCATTGTCTAAAAAATTCTTTTTCGATTTTATTGATCATTCAGTTTTTTAGCAATTTGCATACCTGAAAATCTATCGACTTGCTATAATTTTCAGCTTGTTGCTTCTCAGCTACTTTTGTCAAAACCTGATCGACCAAGCAAGACTTGACCACCTTCAAGAAAATGAGAACAAGGAAAATTAAGTACGAGCAAAAACCTCAATGATAATTCATGAGGTATTTCCTCTATAATTTCTGTTTAAAGATAGATGTACAAAGTGAAAAAATATACTAGATTAGTACATATAATTGTGTATGCCCGATTGCTATAAAAAAGGAAATATGTATCTTATGACATAAATGCACCTGCAAAAGCTTCTCTCTTAAAGATGGATTGAGAATTTGGCAAACTCTTTCATCTTCCTGATTTAGGCACCACTGCACCTGAAATTCACCAACAAAAAATCCCAGGATCGACTACTTTAACTTAGAAAGAAACAATGGTCATACAACATATTAAAATTCAGATTCTACAATTTTTGGTAACAACCTTATATGCATACTCAGCACATGAATCATGCAGAAGCCCATGTGAGGCAATTTGAGAATATGAAGCAGCATAAGTTGAAAGTAAGGCACTTTCGAAATCATCATACAAGGTTTCTCCCACTGCTTTTGCAATGCCAAAGTACTCCACAACATTCTTGAGCATATTCCTATCAATCTTCTCCCCATTTCGATCCTGATTAATCTATATATGACACGATAGGTTTAGGGACAAATATAATAATAGTACTTGGACCAATTAACCAACCAATGCAATAAAAGAGTTCGCCCTACCAACGACAATGCAGCAGCAATTAATTGATTACTACACCTTGCATTCACCTGAAATATAACAAGTTGAGCAAATCACATGATGGCAGACGCTATCAGTCTGAAAAAGAAAAAAAGGACCCCTATCTAGTGAACACAACTGCCAGCAGTGCTTAAGCATCAAATAGAATATCTTACCATATTGTGAAAGCATCTAGTAGCTAGCTCCAGAAGGCCAAAAGCTCCGGTGCGGGGGATATAGAAACGATCAAGGTAACTAAAGAATCTAGATAACCACCTGGCCATCACTTGATAGCTAGACCACTTTGTCACAAGCTCAGTCAAGAGAGTTGCATCATTTTTGTTCTCCAATGACGGAATGACCTGAGAACAAGAGAAAAAGGGGCAGAAAAAAAAATGTCAAAAACAATAGCAAAACACAAACAGCTTTTGGATAAAGAGCAAGTATTTCAGACAGTATATATGAGTACAGGTGTTATCATAAAAAACTAGTACTGATTGAACAAAAATCATTTTCTTTTTCTCTTTGTTGCTCCATTAGACATTTCCAGTGGAAGGTTGACATATTATAAATGACCACACTCAATAGCCTAGATCTTCCTCAATTGGACTCGGTATTGGGTATTGAGTATTGACCGTTCATATTGTCAGAGAAGAAACTTGCACAGGTTTGCTTGTTAAACATAATGCATGCAGAAGGGAGGTAAATTATGGCCATCTCTAAAGCTGTTGTACCTCGTAGCTGGATCATGGGAGCTTATTTGCCTGTAACAAATTTAGTTTTGGTCTTGGAAAAAAAATAAAGCAAAAAATTGTAAACATCACAAGATGGATACAGATTGCAGCCAACAGAAAAGTATCACATATAGGAGTAAGTTCTCGAACCACACATACAGCATGTGAGTCAGAGAATATTCATGTCAAATCTTGACCAAGGCTTAGAGCATCAACACACGTATAAAACCTAATTATATTTTTTATAAAAAGATATACTAACTTCAAACATCATGCATAAGGAAGATCACTACAGATCTTGACTAACAAATTTCTAATAGTGAATAATGGAATAATGAGAGGATGAAGAGATAAATTATCTTCTAACGAAGAATATTGTAGCCAGATAAAACCACCTCACAGCTTATTTTTTTGCCCCATGGTTTCTCGACCTATGCATCGATTAATATATAATTCATAAACAAATATATCTGAGGCATGACATCAGGAAGCAGTTAAAGCACAATTCAAACTAAAGTTACAGTAGGTGCAGAACTCCTGCAATCCAATTATTTGTTTGCAAAGTTAAGTTCAACAGAAAACAAAAGCAGTGATGCAATTTTAGAATGTTTTAATCATCTAAGCATTTCAAATTCACCAAGCAACATGAAGCTCTTTATTGCAAAGTTGCAAACAAACAATATATCACACGTCTTACTATAGACGCAATCACCGGGGCATTACACAGAAGGTAGATAGAGATATCTCTCTTCTACAGCACGTATTCTTGGCAACAGCGAGAACCTGACAACTGATAAGTAACATGTATTATTAGTATCATTATTAGCTATTAGTCTATTACATGCGACTAAGTAGATATTTTCATAAAAGAGCATAAAGATTAGTAAGGCCCTAAGAGTTTGGGGATTTCCAAGTCGTTCCACATTTGAAAATTCGCTGCAAATATAGTCCTATGTGCTACAATTAATTCTTACCAATGAGTTGACGCACTCTTCTAAACCATTTTTATATCGTTCGTAGAGCACCCTGGAATTTTCGGAAGAGACTCTCTGGACACACAGCAGGTAAACACATCTACCAGAGTGAAGGAGCAAATGATTCATAAAAGGAAAAAAAACAACTAATGCAACAAATTTAAAATAAGAGCCAATCTGGATACTCATAGAATCTCTGATACTCCTCTGCACTGAACTTAACGTTAGGGTATCCTTCCATAATCTTCCTTGTTCTTAAAAAGGCCTCATCCAATATCATCAATCCATCTTCCAAACTCAAACTGGTGACCATTTTTGACAACTTCACACCAACACTGCAGAACTATCTGGAAAAGCCAAGGTATTCATTCACTCAGTATTTTTTTACATGTAATCCATGACCGTCAAAGAAAGGCAACAAACAGAGATAAAATTCAGTAACCCACACCATAGATTGTAAATTTATCTATCCACACAGACGGACAAAACATGACATTACACGAGGAGCTCCGTTTACAAGATCGATTAAACCGATTAAACTCCAAAATAACAACTGAAAGAAAGAAGAACCGGCAGATCAGTTATTTGAGTCTTACACAACATCCTAGTATCGTTCATCTCAAAGACCTAAGCTCAATACACTTACCCTGATGCTAAACTCCACATAAAACCTGTTGAGGATAGATACGTTCGAATTTCTAAATATTGTGGCAGCATATGAACATAATGTAGTTGAGGCCATACATTTCATGAACCTAAGCAACCTCATTAACTCAATAACCAGGAAATTTAACATGCAACGTACCGGATAAACAATGGATGACGCTAATTAGTAATTAGTAACAGAATGGATTAGATATATAAGATGTTGATCAACTTAACTATTATGGCACTTCATAAAACACTGCATCAGTACCTCCAATTCATTAAAAAAAGGAAAAAAAAAATAAACAAATTGATCCTCAAAAGAGGAATCCAACTTTACTACATTAGAAAAAATTCCAACCACAATAGCTTCAAAAGTTCAAAACACAATCACCTGAAACAAAAAAAAAAATATATCCAAAAACAAACAAAAAAGATATTCTCTACCCAAAAAAAAGAAAAAGTAATCACACACAACCCTCTTCAAAAACCTTGAAATTTTTATTTTTATTTTTATAAAAATAAAATCAAATAATCAAATCAAACCCACAGATTAAACCTCCAACTCCTTCCTACCCCCAGAATTTTTTTAAAAAAAATATTCGCAGAACATCATGACATAAGCAATATAAGAGGTAAGAAAAAACCCAGAAAACCCTAATAAAATCTAGCGAATAGAATTAACAGATGACAATGTAAGATCACAAACGCAGAACCAAAGTAATTCTAAATAATGGGAAAAAAACTAGAATTCGATATATTCAGAAAAAAAAAAAGAAGGTACCAAAAAATGAAGGAGATGAAAAATCGACAGGAGTAAAGAGTAGTAGTTTCACCAGAATTTGATGGGTGAAGTTTAGAATCCGGGAATTTCGTTGGGTTTTGGGTTGTCTTACTCTTTCCCCGGCAAAGAGAGTGGACAAATACTGTGAATGTATAGAAGAGAGAGACAGGAAAGGAAGGAAATAGTGGCCTTTGTTTTTGTTGTTGTAAATAAACGCCTACGTTGGGTTATGCGTCTCCAGTCTCCTTTATAAAATCAAAATATTAGTAGGAAAATAATCCAAATTACTACCCATGTGACATGTGTGTAATGTGTATAAAATACCACCGCGGGTGATCACCCATTTATTCGGGACCGGTGGGTGGATAATCCACTCACCCATGGATAATTACCATCTCTATAAATCAGTCTAGCAAATTTTTCTTTTACAATGTCTAGCAAGTTTTGAAATTCGTACAGTACACGATTTTAAATTAAGGCAAAATTGATTTGGGTGTAAGGATCACGACAAACATTAATTCGTAGCCACTAGTTAGAATATTATGAAATTTTTTGTCTTGGTGCAAAGCATATCAACAATGATGCTGAAGGTGGAATCTCTGACCAAAATATCGACCTCCGACATCATTATTTTTTTCAAAATTCCATGTCAATATTCAATTATTGTGTCATTTTATGGTGTGTTGTGTGTTTTCACTGGTTTGCATCATTACTCAAGATAATTTAATACTTTCTCCATTTAGAAATAGTTGCACCATTTACATACTGTTTACCATTTATATCTCACACTTTGATTTTCTTTGGTGGTTTATCTTTTAGGAAAAACATAGTCATGTGAGATCTTATTAGATTCGTTTCAATATTTTTTTTTTACTTATTGATAATTAAGATATTAACGTTTGAAATCATGCATCGACAAACGTAAAAACATGAAATAATGCAACAATTTCTAAACCAAAAAAGTATTTTATAGTGTGTTATGTGTCATTTTTCAATCATTATCTATCCTTTTATAAGGGGTCGCTGTAGATATTGAATTTAATAAGGTATAGACATTCTCAATGATGCCATTAATGACACAAGATGAATCACAACAATTGAATTTAAATAATGCAATGCTCAAACAATATAGAATTGAGAATGATGCGCATTTATGAAAATGACACTAATGCCATGAGAATGATGATGGCCATTAGATTTGAGCTACCCAATAGTGATAGTGTGGGAGTGATTCCCACCATTACAAAGAGATGTACTATGGGAGGGGGGCATTTGAATAGGTATGTATCTTGTAATATTGATAGTACCATATAATTCTAAATTTCACAATCGCATGGGTTATGATCCGTTCTCATCACTAGATATTTTGTATAAACACACACACAAAAAAATCAACCGTTCAATATATTGGTTCTACAAGGACTAAAATAATGATCAATGCTGGTCCACTGAATTCAATAACAGCTTCATGCCTTTGGCTAAAGCTGAACAAAATCATTAATGTTTGCACTATGCAAATTTTTTTCTTACTGTATGGTAAATTTCTACAATGATGTATTATCACTATAGTCTGTACACACTTGCAAAAAATGGTGGACAAATAGAATAAGTGTTGTAGACGAGTTCCTATTATGAACGCGAACATTTGCTTTGCAAAGTCTGTCATAACTCATAAGCTGAACGCTTTTTCTGGACCTCGACGCTGAGAGTATTCAATTTGCTGGCGCTTTCCCTACTGCACTTTTTCCGCTTCTTATGAGGCATAGGTAGACTTCACAAAAATTGGGGCCATGTACAGTATTAACTATTAAGAACAAGTCACAAGTGTTTATATACTAGAAGAATTTTGTATTTTCGCGTATTCATGTGTTGTGTTGTGTTGTGTTCACAATCTCTCATCAAAAATGGACTTTTCATTTACCAAGCGTACTTAACCAACCACTCCAAGCTCTGTCAAAAAAGAATCAGACAAACAGTCTAAATGAATTGCTTCTTATGATGGTATTTCAAAGCAGAATATTTGATTTAGGAAAGTGCACTACTCAAATTTAAAAAATTTCACTTTTTCTCCTCTAATGAATGATTTGGAATATCGGATTATGGAAGTCTATTCTGATACCTTGATGCATTCAGGTAGATCATCAACTTTTGTTCTGACATGAGCCTGCAGAAGATTGACATTGCATTAGACAATTGAAAAATTAAGTCTAAGACTTTGCTAGGCATGAATTTGACTGTGGAACACAATCTTCTTATTTTTTGTTTTTTGAAGCATTGATGCAGTGTCTTACTAAATTTCAAATAGCATGCTTCTAAACATAAAGTCCAAATCCATTCTTGCTAAAAAAAAGTATATCAAAGACATGTCCGCCTACGGAAGCAGGATTAGGACTCAAGTATCAAAGTTTCAGCCTTAGCAAGGACAAAATCAGAACAGATTGAATGAGGGGGTATGAACACCTCAAGAAATACTCAACATGGAAAAAGGGAAAATAGCAATAACTATAAATCATAGATCGTACAGGAAGAGCAAGTGTACACAGAATTGATGAACTGTAATTACCGAAAATGATATCACAGTGTCGCGCAGCAACATGATCAATGTCTAAACTCTAAACAAGAATGGACACAAAAAATATTAATTCAAGATACTATGTAAAATTTTAATGAAATTTAAGTTACCTCCATGACCCGAAGGCTGGATTCATCTCGACTTGTGGCCAGAGAAACAAGGATTACTAAAGCTGCTGCCACAGTTGAGGGCCAATATCTTAGATGATTATGGTCGAGCAGTGATAGACCAGCCAAATACTTGGCCTTTCTTTGCATCCTTTCATCAGCTGTCGCAGCTTTTAGATAAAACCTGAGATTTTGAGAAGGTTATCAGCAAAAAATCTGGAAACGTAATGGATTCAACAAATCATACACAGTGAACATCAAATGTTCTCTTTCATTTTCTTTTAATTATTGAAATGCATAATAGGATTATGTTAATATGAGAGTGTTGTATGTACCACATGAAGTTGTAAATTGTTGGCGAGACACAGTGAAACTTAAGGACCTCTTGTACTACCCATTCCATTGCTACTACTTCATATCTGCTGTACACATTGCTTTCCACATAGAAAGACTTTTGTCGAACACTGAAAATCAAACAGAAATCTTTATTAGTCAATATCCCTATTATGAGGAAAATCTCTTTCTCAACCTTAGTGGCAAATAGAGAGCTACTAGTTGATAAAATAAGACTATGAGGAGGCTAGCAAGAAGCAGCACACAATGTATTTACCAAGTCTAGCACACTAGGAAACTCCAGTTGAGTAGACTAGTGAAATTATATAAGAAGTATAAGTCATGTTTTGTTGCCATATCCGACCTATCATCACTATGAGCCTAAGACAACCCTGACCTAGAAGGCTATGATTCATATACTTGTCGTGAAACTCCAATAGTACAACGGTCATAAAGTGAAGAACTAGACATGAAGGGAAGATAGCTCATGCATCAAGTCATCGTATAATCAATAATGTGAATAAACAAACAAATGGAAGATGAATTCATCAATTACTACCTGTTGTAAGGTTGATTCTCTTCAATTCTCATGGCCAAGGTGAGGCAGGCTATGCCAAGTAGTTGTAGGTTCTTCCTACTTGTAAAAAATCCTTTGCTCAGGAATCGATCAAGGAGACGTACACTAAGAAACATGGTTTCATTCTGGAGATCCTTTTTCCTGGACAACTATTCGTTCAAAGAATAGATTGCATTCAATTAACCATGATAAATCATGCAAGCCAAAGAGGTAAATCAGACAACAGGAAGATACTTTTTTTTATGGCAACAACAAAAAGTGACTTACTATAGCTAAGTAATATGAGGCACAAGTGTAAGGAAATATAAGGCTGTTGGTAGAAATTTCTATAAAGAAAAGGCTAATGATTCACAGAATGTTCAAGTCTTCCAGGCAATCTCTTATTCTTGTTACCTACCAAAGTCTTGTGTAAATGTATCGTATATAGTGAGAACATGCACAATTATCATATTAAATACATAATTTAACACCTTTCACGAGGATAATCAGAAAATTAGTAATCAAGATCGAAATCATCAATCCACTACAACAATGCTTGGTTTTAAAAGGGTTAGATGTACACAAATTTTGTTAACAAAGTTATCCTTCTAAGAATCCCTTTGTAGTTTGTAGCATTACCACCTAATAATACTCCCCGAGATCATATAGTGTAATACCTTGATTTAAGATATTTCTCTCATCATCATTTGACATCTACAAAGTAAAGTAATTCACAAACCGTGTAGGGAATTTCTTTATATGCATTTCACAAAAGTTCCCTTATACTCTCTAATATTTGATCTCACTTGTAGGAATTCAAGAGGACTTTTAGGGGGATTCATATCACATTGAGAGTTATAATGTTGTATAGGTAAGATGTATTCGTGGAATTATACAGAAATCATTTTACGGAGAAACATTAAGTTGGAAAACTCATAAATAAAACAGGTGAAATTGAACCCTTTCTTTTCTTTTTGGCTGATAATATGATCCTTGTTATATTGGAATACAATATACTTAGCTAGCTGTGTTTTAGTCCCTCCTAAACCCCTTCACTCCTCTAAACTTCCTATTCTTACCTCCCCGCCTTCTTATGATCTAACTGCATTTGTTCGACTAGTGCTATCAGTGCACTCCTTGCCTTAAGCCCAGATCGGTGCTGGGCTAACCTTCTTTCCTTTCCTCTTTCTCGTTAGTCTAGCATAAACTTTATTCTTCCGGTTTCGAGAAGCATCATCTTAGAACATTGCAACGTTTTATATTTGAACTTGGAAATAACTAGAATAACAGGACATACTATAAAATTGCAGATTTACATTTGCCAAAAGAAAATCAATTTTTTTTATAAAACAAATGGCGGAGAGGAATCTAGTTAAGCACGTGATTTTTGCGCACAACTCGTGTACCAGTGCAGTGCTATACGCAAAAAGTCGTCTGTCAGTAGCTTGATTCTGAAGCTACACCTTCAGGACAAATTTTTTAATTTTTAAAAAAAAAAACACGAGGATTTATTTACCTTATGTGGCAACGTATCATTGGCAAAATTCTCACATGTATACTGCAATCATATTCGTGCCACACTGAAATATCTCTCTAAAACAGTTACAGAATTCCAGTTGTCCAAAAAAGTAAAATGAAAAAACTGGAAACAACTTCTGCTGATGTCTAAGAGTAGAGAAGTAAACTAGAAGAAATTCAAGCTTCAACAATGGCGATTAAAACGAAACAACTCACCTCAATAATCCAATTAACCATCAGTAGTCGTTGCTCAACGATTAATCCTCCGTAATTGGTGGCAAAATCATATTCTTCAACATAATCTTTCACCTTCACCGCTTGATTTCTCTCTCTACTTCTCAACCTTCTGTAGCTCTCTTCATCTTCCTCACCTTCAAATCTCCAATACTACAAACAAACACACAATTGATCACAAATTAATCAAATATTAAACAGAATGTGACATTAGGTAATCTATTGAATTGAATTAATACTCACAGCAAGTTCATCCGAATATTGATCATCGAAGAGAGAGGAAACTTCATAATCAAGAGAATTGGAGCTCATTGTTAAGAACTGTTGATAAAATTCCTTGAAGAGAGAGAAACAAGGAGAAGGAGTGGAATCATCGCCGGATTTCTCAGAGAATTGGCTGCCGGAATTCAACCACATTGAAGGAGTGTATTCGTCAGTGAAATCCTCGAACTCTGATTCTCCATAACCGGAATAAAGCTCCGAGTAATTCGTTGCCGAAGAAACCTCGTAATCTTCGTATGAAAAATTCTCAGTGCAAGCCAAATCAGAGCTTTTCTGCTCAACAGTAGTCGTCGTATTCGCCGGAGATTGTAAAACCGCGGAGAATTCCGTTGGAACGACGCTGTTTCGGTTCGACTCTGCTTCAGCTGCAACAACAGAGCAGGATTCAACACATGAATTCTCCGACACTGAGATTTGAGCAACTTCCTTCTTCTGCAGCTTCGGAATCACCTCATTTTCTCTGTGAAACGCCGCGTTTGAAGGCAGAACGGCTGATTCGAGCGTCGTATTACAAGAGACTTCATCACAATTTGAATTGACAGAGAGATTAAGCTTCAGTGAAGCATTTGAAGCGGTGAAATTACAGAGAATTGGAGAAATGTGAGCTCGTTTTCGTCGAGGAATCTTCGATCGCTGATTCTTCGTCGAAAATTCAGCAGCCACAGTAGTAGCAGTAGCAGTAGTTTGTTCAGCAATCTTTCGCTTCATGTCTGAGATTTTAGCTTCGAAATTTCCGAATTGTTCAATAGAAATGTGGAATTCAGAAATGTTGTTTTGAGTTTACCGTTTGTCAGAGAATGTAGTTAGGTTTGCGATTTGTAGAGAGAGAAAGAGAGAGAGAGAGAGAGAGGAGAGGGGAGAGGAGGTGAAGAGTGAGCTGCAACTGCATGAAGCAGGGGAACGTGCGCGGTTATGAAGTTTTAGGGGGAGAGAGAAAATGTGAAAAACTGTTATAGTTGATGAGTAATGGATTACACTCCTCGAATTTTAAATTAATTTGGAACTTAACATGTGATGTTAAACTATATTTTTCTTACTGTAATTTTTAAGCGAGAGTTTCTCTCGTGTTATGACAATTTGAATTTTTAGTGAATAGTGAATGTGAGTATGATTTTACAATAGGGTAACTACCTTCATAAATTTTGAAATGCTCACCCATACGGCTTGAAGGCCATAAGTATAAGTGTATAACCACATTTCATTTCATGGCCGAGGAGACCAACATTTAAATTTCGTCTCTTTGATAACTATAATCTCTATTCTCCAATTATCCTTCATTGGTTTCCCCATATTTTTAGGCTATGTTCTTGTCAACTTATTGTTGCTTAGCTAGATTTAACTTTAGTAAACTTAACTTATTTGTGTTTAATTACCTAGTTTATTTTTGCCGAACTAAACTTACTCTTTACGTGTCGATCTCAACTTAGTTTTGCTAATGATATATTTTTGTTAAACCTTTTTTTTAATAATTTGAATGATGTCATAGAATAATCATCAAAGGGCCGCAAAACTACAACTTAAATAGTAGTACCTCAATAATAGCTACAAACACGGAGATAAAGACATGAAAGTGGAAGATGAAGACTAGATGAGATACAACGAAGCAACAAAATCAGAGATCCATGAAGTCCTTGCTTAGCCAAATAATCATCCACAATATTTGAGGAGTGCTCTTTATGAGTTATCTCAAAGTTAAATCAGCACTTTGATGCCATTTTGATGAAGTTGAAGTAGGTTCCATGGACCTCCTGACTTTTCATTGTACAAATTAACCCCACATGTGAAATCAAACTCGAGAATGATATGATGGTGGCAAAACTAATGAGATGATAGAAAGATTTGTAAGGCTCTATGGATGGCCAACACATCAGCATTGTTAATGCCTATATAGGGTACGATAATAGGCACATGAAAACCCCGATCATTACATAGGACACCATCAATAGCAGAGGTTGAGGTACTTAAATTCATTGATGCATCAACGTTCCACTTGAGATATTGAAGGGGGGGGGAGGACCATAGAGAGGATGGGGTTTTTTCAAGGGGGAGAAGGGAGCGCGACAACGTTGTCATTCCATCAGAGACATATAAGGTATCTCAAAACTTTATCTGGAGAGAATTGGAAGGAGTCATCCCAACCTTTAATCCAACAACTAATTCTCAATAATACTAAATCACATAGTTGGAAGCGGGAAAGAGTAGAAAGTGTTCTAAAAAATTCTAGAGTTTCTTTCCTTCCAAAGTGACCATAAGATTACAAAGAAGCTGGAAAATTATACCTTTTTTTATAAATTCCCAGATGTTGGCCAATGCCATTGAGAGACCGCTTCTTTTAGGTCTGAGCGAAAGGTCCAATGTAGATTCCAAATTTCTAGCCACCACCACCAAAGTTTCCAAGAGAAAGGACAGTAAAATAGTAGGTGATTGACAGATTCAGGATGGTCATTGCATAGGGTACATGAATTTTCATATAGGGGAATAATACCACGTCGAGCAAGTTTTTCTTTGGTATTGATTTTCCCTAAAATTGCAGTCCATGTGAAGATTTATATTCGATGTAGAGCTAAACCTCGCCATATTCCTTTGATGATATCTTGTGACTGTAACTTCACTTTTGAACTTTTAATGCACCTCTACTGCACTATCTAGGCTAAGACACACAAGAAACATAATCTATGTAGCAAGGGCACATCCGCACACGAAAATTCCACCACGTCCTGAGTAGAGGCAAACTTTTGTATGCCTTAGTCCTCATATTAGGATGAGGTGTATCATTTTTTTTCCAAAAACCTATCTTTTATATAAAAAATATACTCCTCAAAGGAAAGGCGTGTGGTTTTATACCTACTCCTAGGCACACCTACACAGGCAGACGCAAGTCGTGCCTTGGACTAGGCACGGATGAAAAACCACACAACTCTCCCTAGAAGTACATTCATCATACACCCAGGTGTACCATGCACATGGTACACTCAAGACTATTTTTTGCTCATTTGAAGCTCTACCTATTATGTTGTTATTCTCATTTGGAGGTTTCAAATGAGCAATAAGCAAAAAAATAGCATTGGGTGTACCATGCTTATGGTACAATAACACGACTCCGGATCCTCTAGAGTTTTCATAAAACTCTACAAAGTAGAGTTGTATCTGAACCATACATTTTAAGATCAAGGGTTCATATTGGTGGAAGGAGAATATTAGGGGGTGGATTTTAATGAGAAAAAATAGGAGGGATCTTGGAAAGATAATATATGAGCCATTGATTTTTTATACAATGGTTGATATCGCTCAAACTCTACCTTGTAGAGTTATTTTAGAACTTTAATGGATCCAAACACACAATAACACTCGGGTGTATGATAAAAATTCCCCTCTCCCTAGGAGTAGGCATAATGTCCATCCGCCCCACCACATTTATGACGAGTGAAAAAAGAGTACCGATTCTGGTGGGTCGTCCATCCCCCATGAGTTGTCTTTGGTCATTTTACAATGCAAAATTTTATAGCGTGCCTTTGCGCAAGTGACTGAAGAGTGGGAAGAGATAGGAGCGCGTATGAGAGACAAGGGGCAAACTCATCAAAAGTAGGGCAACGCCTGGATACTTTACACTCACAAATAGATGTCCACTTAAAACTTAAAAGTATTCACAACATTTTGGGAAATACCTATACTGCATTTCCACTTAAAAGTTACTTTCATATATAAATTTACTGTTCAAAATCAATATTGAAGGATAAGAACTCCACAGCTAAAACAGTTATTTATACAACGAGAATTCATCTGTTTATCCAATCAAACTTATCTAGTTAAACTTGATCTTTTGCCAAAATTTAGCCACTCCCTTTCCTTATGAAAAGGGAAGGAGCTACCAGGGTTGATAGGACAAGTTCTTTCCAGTAGCTCCTATAAAAAGTGGTAATTGTTGAAGGGGAAAGCCCCCTCCTAGGGACCTCAAGAATTGAACTAGCAACTTAATGAAGAGGCACAATTATCAGCACTTTTGCATCCTAAAATAATTGTTGTATTGTTGTAATCCTTGATATTTGCCATTTTACACCAACATACAGCAAACGACCTCTCCTCAGGCAAGCGAAACTCAATGCAATAATCAAAGTATTGCACACCTGTTAAAATTCAGATGACAGGATGACCTCATCCCCCGGCAGTAGGAGGTGATAACTGGCTTTTGTGTTCTTATAGCCCCAACAATTATATGATGGATCACTCAGTCAAACGAGTCCATTGTGGAAAACATCACCTGAGAACACACACAGTAACTAATATCAGCTACAAAATATTCATAGCATGTTCGGACTGTTTAACTTATGGTTAAGGAAAGGGTCATGGGAAATGGAAAGAAAAAGGATTGAGATTTCCTTAGCCTATCTCAATACTCTTTGACTCTTTGTCCTTTATAACAATCCCCTTACAATTAAACTCAAATACCACAACTATCTCACAATTTTTTTATATATTTACATATCCACCCTATCAATGTACTTTATCTATGAAATTCTTAATCAATGATATCATTAACGAAAAGTACATAGTTTAGCTTGTTAAATTTAAAAGTGAGAAAATCATGGCCTATTAGGATTAAGAGGGAATGAAGATGGGAAAGATACTGAAAGAGAAAGTGAGTTAGTGGTGTGGTGCGGGAAGCATAATTGAAAGAGATACACGAGGAAAGAGAGAGGAGCGGTGATGGGGCAGTTGGAGTTGATGTGGCTGTAGTGGTGTGGGGGAGCTGATGACGTAGAAGGGGGAGGAGGAGAAAGAGGCGAAGAGAGTGGAGGCGGAGGAGGAGGAGGAGGTGAAAATTGGAAGATGATGATGGTGAGAGAAGAGTTAGTGAGGTGGTGGAGGTGGTGTAAGTAATGGCATAGGTGGTTAAGATGGAGAAGGTGAAGAGGAGAGAGAAAATACTGAAAGAAGTCATAGATGAAGGTTTTTAAGAGTGAACTTAATGCCGATGTTAATGGTGGAGGAATTGGAGGGAAAGGGAAGAAAATAGGAAAAAAACGACAGTCAACGCCGGAATCCGGCTGGTCAACGCGGGAATCCGGAGCAAGGTTGGTTTCAACAAAAAAAAATTTATTTAAGGTCTGAAATTGCAATAAATTTTTTAAAAGGTTGTTTCTCGCACAAAAATGGTTTTTAAAAGGTTGTTTCTGACAAATTTCTCTAAAAGATTCTATTATAGATATCCCATCACATAAAAGAAGATGATTATAACTTCACCATAAATACTACCATTACAATAGGTCATGTCGTGACATACAACCATTTAAAAAAAAGAGTTATAAATTACTACCTTTTAAATCATCTATAGTTATTAATTATTATAAATGTCTATTGCCGATCTTCAATGGATTAATTTTGGGGATAAAATCACTCAAATAATTTCATAAACTCAATATGATATCATTCTGGGAAAGAAAATTCCATTGAAAATTTGGCAAGAGGTATCAATAATAAATCTAAACTGCTTAAGAGTAGTAATTTACAACTTTATTTTGAAGAGACCATAAGTCACAAAGTGACCCATTAAAAAGGTAGTAAAAATTATCTTCTTTTTCCAAATTATACCTGGAAAGACATGGAGTGTTTGCAAATCACAGCCAAAAGTAGAGCATGAAATTTAAAAATCAACCAAAGGTAATTATTTAGTCCAAAGGAAAGGCTGACACCAAAACAATGAAGAGAAGGACCATACTCGGCAGCAGCAACATTTGTCGTTTGAGTTTCCTGTGGAGTTCTTCTAGACTTGTGCTTTGATTTCTTGTCCTTCTTCTTACTGCTGGAATATAATCATTTGTCAGTGCTTAGATAGAGAAAGAAGCCCTAAGCACAATTACAATTATCGATAGAAAGAGCAGAAAATACTCGTCTCGGGATCCAGCATCTTGACAAGATTTTAGCTTCTTAGCAACACGCTTCATCTCCTCGTCATTACTGATTTTGATTCTCTTGATCTATGTTGATTAATGGAGGGGGAAAAAGATAATACCAGTTACCTTTACTTATCAATATAAGGTGTACTGCTATTGATAAGTCAGGCAATGAAAAGTAAAGCATATTGAACATCGTGAAACTATAAGCAACAGTAGCAAACTAACAAGTGCATCAGAAAATTATATACTTCCTCCTTTCCATAATAAGTGAAACATAGGGATTGGGCACAAGATTTAATAAACATCACTTTCAAAAGCCAAAAAGTCATAAAAATACCCTTTTCATTATCAAAAGGAGGAGAGAGAAAAGCAAACCACACAAGTTTGTGATGGGTACTCTTGTTATTTTGTCACTTTCTTTTTTCCATTTAAGGTATGTTTCACTTATTTTGAAACGTTCTAAATAGTAAGTGTTTCACTTATTATGGAATGGAGGAAGTAACTATTATCAGTCCATTATATTTCATAGAAGGTAGATAAGGATATATATAACTATTTAAATGAACTAGCCAACACGTTGAGACTCCCTCGGCATATTCATAAATAGTACCCTTCTCAAGCTAAAAAAGCAAAACATAATGTGTAACAGTTGAATTGCCATGAAGTGTAAGCCACCTAGACTCTATTATCTGTCCCATTCAACTTAACCGCAGTATCCAGAAAAATATTAAGCCACCATTGCATATACAACTCTGACTAGGAAAATTCACCATGTGAGAGAATACCAACCACATACTTCCTCTAAAATTTTCTATACTTGACATTCTGAAATTGGGCAAAACTTTAAAAAATCATTAATAGCGGAGTTTAAGTGGCCATATTTTACTACTCGAGCAGCAACTTATTATAATTTGTAACACATGGTCCTCTAGTTTTCAATCTCATAATTTCATTCTGAAGTTGGGCAAAACTTTAAAGAAACTATTAATAGAGTTTAAGAGGCCACATTTTACAATTCAACCAGCAATTTATCCTAATTTCTAATGCATGGTCCCTCTAATTACCATCTCATACTTAACACATCAACCATCAGTAAAAATATTCTGTCACAAAAATAAAGCTTTCGACCAATCAAACTCAATTGTCATCAATGTTAAGCAACAACATGTAATCCGAAGCCTCGAGAAGAATAGAAAATCAGTATTTGTGAACAGAATTCTAAAGCAAAAACACCAATTAAATATTATATCTCATGAACTTTTAAATACTGTACCAGCAAATCTATAGCATTGAGGCCCTGGTTCAGCTCTAAAATAGAATGTGCAAATTGTTGGCGTGAGAGGATGCTCTGAAGATATCTGCACGGAAAAGTACACTTCTCACCCAGTCAGGCAGTCACTATCAGTGAGATGTCAAATTAACTAAACAGCAAGACTTTATGTTCTTACAACAGAATCAATCAAATACCTTTCAAAATCGAGAACCAAGAGCTCATCATTCGCCTTACGGAGCACAGCTAATGCCAGCTGCAGAAAAAAATATTGTAAGGTAAAAGATATGACAGCAGTTGAGAAAGAAGAATAAAGAGCAACTGATGAACAATGAGACTACAGAATTCTCCCACCAGACTCGCTCATAGCAAAACCACTTTAAAACCGTGACATAGATTTCTAAGGGAACAATAAATATTTTCTCCTCCACTGCCTACCTCTCACCTTTCTTTTATTTTTCCTCTTAAAGAGAATTGGATTAACTAAGACGTCAAACATTCGAGGAGGGAAATGAACAAGGTTGGACCAAGCTGTAAGAGAATTGATATTGCAGAATAAAACCACAATCCTTACAGTAGCTGAGTAACGGTTATGCCCAAAAGAAAAAAGAAAGAGACTGATTTTCTATATATCTTCCTACCTCATCCATTCCCTTATCTATACTCAACTCTGTAACCTCACTCCCCAGTCCCCACCTCTAACTTTCAAAACACTCTCCCAATAATGCCCCTACCTCTTTCCCCAAGGCAAGTACTAACAAACTGCCTAACATAATTATAATGTGTATATATTGCCCATGGTACGTCTTGCATAAGTAAATTAAATGGGTGGCTTGAGTAGGTATGTGGATGCATGGTAACATTTTATCCCAATTTATCTTCTGTATCAATATTAAAAGCATAGGAAATTAAAATCAAAATATCAAGTACACTTTGCATAAATGTTTGGAAAGAGCTACGACAATGAACAGGGTAATTGTCATGGGAAGAAGTTAGCTGAAATTGGTGACCAGATAATAAGAGTAAGATCAAATAATCTGTTTTGAGAAAATCATGCGTCAACAATAATAAATTCAACATTGAAGAGTACAAAACTAATAGAGCTATCATACAAACTAATAATATAGAGCCTCATGCACAGAGCTGAATCAACTAATAGACCTGAGATATGAATGAACTTATGCTGATCCTGGATTTGATTCAGTGATATAATTATCAGAGCTCAACCATTCTGTGGATTCTTCTAGAAAGGCTATGGTTAGGCATTCCGCCTAATCACTGAACTCAACACAACTCTAATCCTACATTTACATTTTACAATATTTTGGTACCCTAAAACAACAATCTTCCCTCAATCCAGATTCCCCCCAGTCTCCAGCAATAGATGCACTGGTTAGTACAGAAAGCTCAGATATATGCCAGGTGTCTATATTCATGACTCATGAGAGACTCTGATAAGCAACTTCGGCTTTAGCACAACCGAAAGATTGTGACCCCCTGTTCTACTAGGGCTTTAGGAGATGAAATCCCATACCCATTCTTATTACTGATGGAATCATTGGCATGACCGCATGATTCTAAAGATACAGAGGATCAAGGACATAAAGCTCATTGTCTTCTAGAAGTCTTTCATAACTCCAGATATAGAAAGGTCTTTCTGATTTGCAAAAGGCTTGAAGAAGTACTTGTTAGTTGTCATTGAAGTTTAGAAAAAAGTAGATGAGCTTGGGTCTTCATTTGATTATGTTCAAAAGGAATCTAAAGATTGCCGTGTGGCAGATTATGTGTGATAGTAAGTAAGTTTAGGCTTACTGTGAATAATGTGACTAGTTGGTTGTTGATAACTGGCTCTTAAGGCCGCTTTTATGGCCTCTTTCCACCCTAATTAAGCCCTTGTTTAGTCCATTTTTATGCTTATTTAGCTTAGCTTTGTCCAATGTTAGTGATTCTACTAGCTTCATGCATTTTGAGTTTTTTTGGGAGTTGTAGGTTGTTTTCTATTCATGCGAAGATTAAATGTTGTGAACACCCTATGCAATGACTTGTTCTTATCTTCTTTTAGGTTCCGTGCGGCCTAATCGAGATTGCCGAAGCTTGGAATGGCAAAAGGGAGCCTTTGGATGGAGAGAGGGAGCTTCAAATTGCAAAGAAGAGTAGAGGCAGAGCCAAAGCTGGCGCTCCAGCTCTAGAGCGGGAGCTCCAAGTTCCCCTGTATACAAGCAATTCTGCTGAGAAATTGAAGTTGGCGCTCCAGCTTCTTGGAGCGGGAGCTTCGACCTCCTCCAGAAAAATCTCACATAGGCTCCAAGCGCGCGCTCCACGCATGGAGCGGGAGCTTCGACCTGCTGCAGAAATATCTTACACTAGGCTCAGAGCGAACGCTCCACGGGAGCTTTGAATGGTTCAGCTTCCGAATTTTTTTCCGCTGTTTGCCCTTACTTTAAGTTGTATTTGTGAGGGGTATAAATACCCTCTCTTAAGACATTTAGGGTAAGCTTTTAATTCCAGAAAAAGGATTCTAGGTGATGAGCACATTCTTCTAGGTTAATTAGAGAGAGAAAAACACATTCTTAGGAGAAAGAAAGTTGTAACTCAACATTTGTTCTTCATTTTCATCAATCAAAGCATCAATCTTTTGATAATTTCTAGTCTCTAATCCTTATTTCCTAGCTTATTTTTAGTTATCTGTTTAGTTTTGTGCTTGTTTAAATTAGTTTATGCTTGCCTTGATTAGCCTTAGTAGTCAATTGTTCAAAGTTTCAATCTTTCTCGTTTTTACTAATCATGCTTAGTAGTTTTAGTATGTTTGCTCCTTTTATTGTTGCTTTTACTAATCTTACTATGTTTTTATCCTTCCTAGGCTAGATTTCTAGCTAGGTAAGGGGGATAATGGGACTTTGTGATGATTTTGAATGATGTTTGGTTGTTTTGGCGATTGTTCTTTTGGTACTCAAATCAAGGTATTCTATTGTTAAAGCATGAAACTTGATCACCTTTGTACTTGAATCTTGTGCTAATGTTGGGTTGTGTGAGAGCAAGCTTGATATTAGTGATGACTTGATGATGGGTAGACCACGACCTCATAGGCGGGGTTGGGTAGGAGGTGTTGAGAGGAGTGCGAGAGTGACCTCTTGATGTTGGACCAAGACCCTCAATAGACTTGAACCATTGCCTACTAATGTTGTTGAAATTGTTCTTGTGAGTTCCATGATTCCCCTATCCCTAGTGTTTGTCTCACTAATTAATCACTCTTATTCTATTTGCCTTAGTTGGTCTAGTTGTTTATTTAAACCCCCTTTTTACTCTCATCAATTGATTTGCATCTCGAACTAAGTGTAAAACCCCTTACTTCTCCGTGGATACAACCCCTTACTACGCTATACTACCTTATTAGGCTAGTTAATTAGGCTAGGGTGATTTTATTCTTGACTCGGAACCATAGGAAATAACGACACCTAGGGGACCGATCAAGTTTTGGGGGTGATCTAAGATCCACTTGGCCCGCCCTCATCGGGGCGACGCCAATCATAATCAAGCTTGATCGGGGTCCCATCATCACGCAAGGGAGGGCCATGGGGTTCCCAACCACCATAAAAGTTGGGAGGGAATCCCGTATACCCCGTATAGAGTGGGTCATGGCTATGCTCCTGTGGGATGTACCTATAGGCGGGGTCGCCGAAATAGTCACACCCCCCGGGGTGGGTATAGTCATAAGGGGGAAAAATGCGTCGCTCCCTAATTTGGGAGGATGGGCCTTGCCAATAGGGATATACCGGCTCACGAGGAGTGCCATCAATGTGCTCCTCTCCCCAACTTGACACTGGCCCTTGCACTGGAGGCCAATAGGGATGGTTAACCGGTGGGGTGATTTGCCCTTACTCCGCGAAATAGTTGAAAAGCAAAGAATTGCGGAGCGTCATCCCCTGGTTATTGGCCTCCAATTGGCCCACTTGCAAGATTAAGTTAGTGAAAGCATTTTAAATGTTAAAACTATAATGGTAGGAATAGCTCATACCTCCCTCCTCTTGGGAGGGGTGATGTTCGTGCTCCACTCCTTGTTGTTAGTCATTGTTGGTGGTGAATATTGTTGTTGGTTATTGTATCTGATACCGATGTCATGGGTTCGAAAAGACCTCGCACTCAAGCTAGCACCTCCTTCGCCTACAATGTGAAACTTACAAAACCCGATCATAAAGCAAAGTTTCGAGAGCTTGAGGGAGGTGAGACAAACCCTTTTCCATGATTATATAACTTGTTTCCACCTTGGGATTGATGATAAAGTGCACGACCTTGCCCGTACACTCGGTTTCGCCCCATTTCTTAAAAATCTCATCCCAAATGATTGGGGTTACCTCATATACTACCTACAACCACCCCCAACAACCTCCCCTCACCTACCGCACTCTAGCTCTAGAATTCTAACTAGCTTTGAATTCAAGAGGACATCTACGGAGGCGGGGGACACATTTGAGATTAAATTCAGGATGTTCAACCACCAGCACACCATGAACCTTGCAGAGTTTAATGAATATTTTGGTTGGGATCCTCGAACCGAGGTATTTAATTGTTCTAGGGATGGAGTTGAAGGTTATGACATGCAAGCTTGGTGGAAGAGGATAACTTATGGGTCTAGGGATTTCCTCTCTAACTCATCCAAAGCCTCAGAAATCCATCATGCCGCATTGAGGTACTTCCATCGGATGTTGGTGTATTGCTTCTTCTCTCGGCAAGATCTAGGAAAAATGAGTGACCAAAAACTACATTTGCTATGGAGAGCAAGTGAAGGAAGAAGGTTCCTAGATCAAAGCAACCCGGCCAACAAAGTTAACTTGGGGTATTTGCTTGCCACGAGGATGCTCACCATCAAGCAAGACACTAGAAAGAAAGGGCCCATCTAATTGGGAGGGATGGTGACATGGCTTGCTTAAGCTCGAGTACAAGGATCAACTTGTAAAGATGGAGCCGGAGAACTATGGGTCAGCTCTCTAACCTTGATCACCTCAAGAACATGAAATTCACCAAAGAGACATCTAGAGCTACTCTTTGGTTGATCAAGGGTGCAATCTGGTGCAAGATCCCTAGCAGATTCATGACCGAACCCCCAGCAACCACCCCAAATCCATGGAGAGTACCATTTGAGGAGAATGATACTGCGGAGCTTGATGCGAATGAGATTAAAAGAAGAAACAGAGCAAGGCAACAACACCATCAACAACAACAACAACGACAACCAAGACCACAAGGAGTGGAGCACGAATGTCACCCCTCCCAAGAGGAGGGAGGTATGAGCCATTCCTACCCTTCTAGTTTTAACCTTGAAAATACTTTCACTAACTTAAGCTTGCAAGTGGGCCAATTGGAGGCCAATAACCAGGGGATGGCGCTCTGCAATTCTTTGCTTTTCAACTATTTCGCGGAGCAAGGGCAAATCACCCCACCAGTTAACCATCCCTATTGGCCTCTAGTGCAAGGGTCAGTGCCAAGTTGGAGAGAGGAGCACATTGATGGCACTCCACATGAGCCGGTATATCCCCATTGGCAATGTCCATCCTCCCAAATTAGGGAGCGACGCACTTTTCCCCCGTATGACTATACCCACCCCGGGGGGTGTGACTATTTCGACGACCCCGCCTATAGGTACATCCCACAGGAGCATAGCCATGACCCACTTTATACGGGGTACACGGGATTCCCTCCCAACTTTTACGGTGTTTGGGAACCCCATGACCCTCCCTTACGTGAGGATGGGACCCCGATCGAGCTTGATTATGATTGGTGCCGCCCCGATGAGGGCGGGCCAAGTGGATCTTAGATCACGCCCAAAACTTGATCGGTCCCCTAGGTGTCGTTATTTCCTATGGTTCCGAGTCAAGAATAAAATCACCCTAGCCTAACTAAATAGCCTAATAAGGTAGTATAGCGTAGTAAGGGGTTGTACCCACGGAGAAGCAAGGGGTTTTACACTTAGTTCGAGATGCAAATCAATTAACGGGAGTAAAAAGGGGATTTAAATAAACAACTAGACTAAATAAGGTAAATAGAATAAGAGTGATTAATTAATGAGACAAACACTAGAACAATAATCTAGAGCTACTCATAGAAGTCTTCAAATGAAACCGCCGCAGGGGATCACCTTTGTGGGTTCTCACAAGTGATGGACGTTCACTCATTTACCGAGGGGAACCGATACCCGGGGGCGCGGGCAGATTATGCAAGAACAATAATGGTTAGGATTGAGGAATGGAACCAGGAGCATGGGGTGGCAGATCACGACCCCCTACATCCTCCGTGCAATTCAAGTGTATATGATTATCACACTGTCGTTGTATAAACCTTGGATAACTTTCCAGTGTACCTACTACCTACTGGAGGCTGATATTGTTGTATGTGGCTACCGGATCTGTGCAGGATGATGATGCTACATTAGAAACCATTGATAAGAATCTGATCAGGAGGGAAGGAACACCGAAAGAGGTTATGCAGGAAAGAGATCAAGCAAAGCAAATAGTGGGCACGAGAACGAGCCAGGGGCCTCCTATGGGATGGAAATGTATGAGCGCTTGACTCTACAAGAGTTAACTATGCCTCTAATATGCCGCTCCTAGATCTCAGGGTTCGAGAGGGCCGAGTGCTGGTATTGCGACTTCTAGTTACACGTTCCAGGGTAGAAAATATAGGGTTAGCGACCCTAACTACGTGCCGGATGCGCCGTCTACCAGGAGTGATGACAGTGGTTACGTCTATGACCCGTGTAACCTACGTTAGGAGTAATGTGGCTCAGAGGTCGTTTAAGGATTTATGTATCCGTGTCTCTTTATTTTTAATAATGCAGTTAATTAAGATTTTTCTGTATGAACGTTCTTGTGAAGCATGCTTGCATAGATGTATTAAATGACGTGAGCTTTTCAGTCAAGTATATGCGTGAGCTTAAGTGGGGATGAATTACTATCCGGTTATATATCTTGCCAAGGGTCATTAATGATAAATGTGAACGCCAATTAAATGTCTATCCTTTCTATTTTGACTAGAGTTTAAATGTGTCATTTTATAGGAATATGGCCAATTGAAGTAACAAATGAGACCCGCCAAAATGTGGCGGTCTGGAATCGAGAGGACCAACAAGATACCTCGAAATGACAAACTTGTCATTGAAGTTTAGATAATAGCCGGCACGAGAAAATAGAACTAGAAAAACTGGCAGGTAGAGAAAGAACACAAGGATGGCTCGGTAAAGTTCAATCCTGAGCTTTATTTGGAACGGGGAAGGGATGAGGGGAGACTCATGACTCATCCACAATTTTCCCCTAAAGGTGAATTTTTCTGGGTTCATTAAAATCACCAGAAAATCAGTTCGGTGTTGCTAGAATTTCCACAAAATGTGGAAATGCTACATAAAGTACTCTTGTACAGCAGTTAATTCTTCCTAGTTCCTGATGAAGAATACCTGGCCCGGAGGAAATAAAAGTGGTGCCTCTGTAAGCATTGCTTTATCAGCTTCGAAGATTGCTCTTTGATGTAACTCCTGCAAAGACGGATGCCAGAATAAGGGATAAAGCAACAGCCCATGCAAAATAAACTCTTATAATCAGATAAAACTTTATCCTAAGCGATACATAGCAAGAACAAGAACACATAAAACACAAATATTGCTGAAAAAATGCGCGTGCGCACACACACACACACACACACACACACACAGCATCACACGCAGAGAGACAACCTCAGATAAAATCATTTAGACATTACCAAAACAATGGTAGCACTCAATCATTACAGAGCCATGATTATGACATGATTCATAGGGATTATGAGCTCAGTGACAAGCAAGAACAATACTTGGAAAAGAAAATTTAGTAAAAACATAAAAATGCTTCCACAGGGCCACGTATAATTTCTGCAATCCTAGAATGGCATCATACAAACATCATCCAAACAGAGGGAGGCAGGGAGCACTTTTCGTTATGCAGCATTAACTCAACTAGTGGATAATTAAGATAATCTACTTAGATAACATTGATATAACTAGATTCATAGAGAACATTTGAAGACTATGATGCATTCTTGAGTTTAAAGAAACGACTACAATAAGACAATAAGAAAAGGCAGCAAAGAGCAAAAAAAGGAAACCAAAAGAATTATGCATCTCGAAGTAAAAATGATGTTTAGAAATAATACCTGCAACATGTCAACTTGGCTGTTTGTCGCATAGCAAAAATCCTAAAAATCCAGGATCAGCGGAATATGTAAACTAGCTCAATGCAATGTAAGACAAGAATACATTATACCACAAAGATTGGATATGTAATACCTCCATATCATTAATGAACCCATCGATTGACCGATATGGTGTGTAAACAATAAGATCAAATCCCAAACTCTGCAAATATATCCAACTATAATTATTGTTTTTCTTTTTGGTGCATGGAGAGAATTAACAAAGTGAAATGATGCGGACGGAATTTGATACTCATTCTTGGGTCCCACCTCAGTTCAACAACAAAGCTATTTGGCATACAAATAAACTACTACATGTGAAATCATGTTAAGGGACATAACAAAATGATATTCTATTCGGCCTTTTACATCGTCTATATGCATTTTCTAAAAATAGTTTTTAATATCCCTATACTTTGAAGTTTAAACATACCTAATACCTCACCAATTAACTTCATGGTCCACTTACCATTCCGTTTAAGCCATGAGATAGCATGGCACTTAGTTTAATAGTTTTGAGTAAAGCATTTATTGAGACCCAATAAATCTAATACGATTCTCACCTAGTTCCCGCTAGAAAAACATGGTACAATAAAGCTACTAAGGCTCATCCATTAAAGGAAGAAAGAAAATAAACGGCGGAGATGGTCTTATTTGTTAGCACAGCCCCCAAATTACTTCTTCAATTAGAAGCCAAATTTTACATAAAATTTCCACTTTTCACCTCAGAAGCAAAAGGAGCAGGTGAGAGAAAGGAACAAACGGCATGGGGTAACAAGGCTCTAGTACATATTTGCATAGATGGGAGCTTGCAAGACTGAAGCTTCTATGTTCTTGGGGGTTGTGTTGTTGATTTTCAGGAAATGCTTGCAGATCAAGAATTTAAGAAATTCGATTCAGGATGCAAATTGTAAACAATTTTAAAAGTTAAAAACTTTGAGCAAGGGTAACTGTACTCGTTAATTTATGTAGCCTAATGTTTCTATATTACTCCTGTCCCTTTTTATTTGGTAACTTTCCTTTCTAAGCCATTGCTTTTTTACTTGATATATACCTTACATGGTACTGTGTTTCCCCCCTTCTATTCCACTTGCCTTAAACCCGTGTCATAACTCTGTGTGACGATAAAAGGAGACATAGGGAGTTAAATTTTTGTGATCAAAAGAATTGCTTTCTTCTGTAGATTATCTCACTATTTGACATGTGTCTGTAAAACAGCACTAACAGCAAGAAGGTAAGATGAAAATGCACGGGTACCCCGGAGATGGGGTGGCAGATATCTTTACAAGAATTCACAAAAATAAAAATAAAAAATTGAATTATAAATTCTGTTTGTACCTGAAGGACTAGAACTTCATTGTCTAAAATCATTCGATGATCTTGTTGGATACCCTTGCCAAGCTCCTCTGCTGAAACATGACTCTCCTCTATCTTACAAGCTAGATATATACAGGTTAGCCTGCATATTTTGCATACCAAAATCCTCTAAAATATCACTAAAGAAGCAGGTAATAATCTCAAACCTCAATACAAGAGATGTTGCCTGTTCACCTATTTAACCCTAGATATTGTTTGGTAAACTACAACACATTCTTGGAGCAATATCAAAATCGGGGGTAAAAGGTACAAAAAACAATGAACAATGAGGCTATGCCAAACCTTTAATAGCATAAATAAAGGACTGTATAGATAGCTTACATAACAGATTTTGGATGGTGCTCCATGACTGACCAGCAGAGATAGAACCTTTTATAGTACGTAAGTGCAGTAGCCTGAAAGACATATAATATTGCAATGAAGAACCAACTTTGGTAGCTTGGAGCTCAATTCTCATCCACATAGCACATATATATACACCTGAATTTTATGTGGAAACTTGAAAGCTCCACATACTTCTTGAATCTTGTTTTCATAATAAACATGTAACACTATTTCTTCTTCAACCTTGAGTGGCTTCACACGAGACGACTTTGTACCTACGTTGAGAAACACAACGTGCAGTCAGAACATGGCAGCTTATATAACAAGTATTGATGAGAGTCATTTTCATTAGTACATTACCATTGCCAACTGGGTCCTTTTGGCCTTTAGGATTCGAGAAAGATCCATCAGCATCAATCTGCAAACATGTTGTACCATACTTCATAATAAATAGTATCAGTACTTGTCTCTTTGGCACAACAGAAGAATAATACAGAACAAAATCTAATAAGGATGATAAAGGGTCCACAAAAAGAGCAATGCACTTTCTCTGCATTCAGATGCAGCAGAAAATCATTCATAGAGATTGCTTCTGTATAAATGACATATACAACCTCATTCCTTAATGGCTAAAAAGGGGTCACGAGTTCAATTCTTTGACATCAGTTAACCCTACCACATACTCAGAGCTTCGGGACTATATATTTGGGTCCTTAACGAGAAGAACCATAAACAAGAACAGGGGAAAGGGAACGGAGAGGCTAGTAACATATCTAACAGCAGATTCATTGTCTTCAATATATCACATTCAACCATGAAATGGCCAACACCCAATCTCACCTGCCACTGCAGCCTCCTACGGCTGCATAACTATTCCTTAGACAAAGGTGACCCAACATAAATGCATTTTTGCTGGAAAAAAAAAGGCACCCTTACGTGAGGGTTTATGCTAAAAACCACCCCAACTAAAGAAACTATAATGAACCACCCCTAACTCATAGATTGCATGCCAACGCCATACCCGAACCCCTAAAAATCATAATCACAAGAACACTTAAAAACTTTCCCCAAA